>CM076582.1:669085865-669255546 GCA_034641835.2 Pinus albicaulis | reverse complement strand
GAAATCTCCTCCCAACGCCGACTTGGAATGGATAAAGGTTGTAGAAGTCCCGGGGTCTTAATTGTCTCCACTTTATTCTGCTGGCAAACCAAACATTCCGCCACAAACTTTTGAATATCAGATTTAAGGCCATCCCAAAAAAATTCTTTCTTCACCCTGTGGTAAGTTTTTAAAAATCCTGAGTGCCCTCCTAAAGGAGAAGTGTGCAATTCCAGAAGAATCTTTTGTTTTAGTTGGGAATTTTTACAAAGATATAAGCGATCTTTGTACCATAAGGAATCATTTTTCCAACTAAATGTATCAGATGTACTAGGATCTTGCTGCAACTTTTGAATGAGTGTCCATACATCTTTGTCCTTCTTCCATTCATCTCTTGCTTCGGTTATCCAATCTGGTTGGATAATAGAATGGCACAAAGCAATGCTTCCACCTCTTCATTCTTTCTTGAGAGTGCATCTGCAACAACATTAAGCTTTCCTTTTTTGTAGATTATTTCAAAGTCATAACCCAACATCTTTGTGACCCATTTTTGTCGCTCTTCTGAAGATAGTCTTTGTTCCAAAAAGTGTTTAAGACTATCATGATCAGTTTTTACCTTGAAGTGTCTTCCCATTAGGTAAGTTCGCCATTTCTTTAGTGCATCCAGTATTGCTAACATTTCCTTCTCATAAATAGGTTTTCGTAAATACTTTCCTTTGATTGGACGACTTTCAAAAGCAATGGGTCTTCCTTCCTACATTAAAACTGCACCAATTCCATTTCCTGAGGCATCACATTCCACAATAAAGGTTTTTGTGAAGTCCGGCGTAGCTAAGACCGGTGCTAGGCACATTGCCTCTTTAAGATGTTCAAAGGCCTTAGTTGCTTCAGGAGTCCATGAAAATGCATCTTTCTTCAATAATGTTGTTAGAGGTGCCGCTATTCTCCCATAATTCTTAACAAACTTGCGATAATACCCTGTTAACCCGAGAAATCCTCGCAACTGCTTTATGGTTGTGGGGACTTTCCATTCCTTAATGGCTTTAATTTTGTTAGGCTCTACTTTAACACCCTCATGAGATACAATATGACCCAGATATTCCACCTCTTGTACTCCAAAGAAACATTTGGATTTTTTTGCATATAATTGTTTCTCCTGCAATAGTTTGAGCACCCCGTCAACATGTTCAACATGATCCTTCCAAGACCTGTTGTAGATTAGTATATCATCAAAAAATACTAGCACAAATTTTCTAAGGAGGGGTTTGAAAATGGAATTCATCAAACCTTGAAATGTAGAAGGTGCATTAGTAAGGCCAAAAGGCATGACCAAAAATTCATAATGACCCTCATGAGTTCGAAATGCTATTTTTGGAATATCTTCAATCTTCATTCTAATTTGATGATATCCTGAACGGAGATCCAACTTGGTAAAATAAATTGCTCCATGTAATTCATCCAATAATTCATCAATCACAGGAATGGGAAATTTGTCTTTAATGGTGAGCTTATTGAGCTCCCTATAATCCTGACACATTCGCCATGATCCATCCTTCTTGTGTACCAATACTACAGGAGCAGAGAAAGAACTTTGACTAGGTTGAATTATACCCGCCTCTAACATTTTTGCAATCATGCGTTCAATTTCGCTCTTTTGGAAGTAAGGATATCTATAAGGCCGAATGTTTGGAGGAACACTTCCTGGAATCAAATGAATAGCATGATCATGATCACGAATAGGTGGGAGTCCTTTGGGAGTTTCAAACACCTTGGAATGATTGTCCAAGACTTGTTGGAGATCTGCAGAAATAGATGATTTTGATGTCGGAACTTCTAGTGAGCATAATTGTGCAATTACGCCTCGTTGTTCTTTCTTTAGAAGCTTTGTCATGACATTAGAGCTTATTATCCTTCCCGGCTTCCCTTTAATACCCCGTAATTCGACTTCCTTTCCTTCTGAAAAAAATTTCAAGAAAAGTTCTTGAAAATTAAAAGCTACCGTCCCCAAAGATTGTAACCATTGTACTCCTAGTACAACATCAGCACCTCCCATAGGAATGAAAAGCATTGGACTAGTCAATACATATTCCCCCATGGTTAGCTTGATATTATGGCATTTTCCAGAGAAATTTATAGTTCCTCCATTTGCAACCATCACTTGACATTCTGGTGCTGGGTATAGGAAACAATTTAATTCCTTGGCTACCTTATAATGAATAAAATTATGGGTGCTACCCGAATCAATCAACACTATTACCCTTTTCTTCTTTATATGTCCTTCTATCTTGAGAGTTTGAGGAGTGGTAATTCCTGCCAGTGCATTACACGATATGGTCGGATTCATTTCTTCCTCTTCTCGGGGTGGTTCCTGGTGTATATCCTCTTCTTGTTCATTTTCTTCTTCTTCTTCACAATCTATGTAAAATAATTTCTTCTCAGCACACTTATGACCTTTAGTGTATTTGCTATCACAACTGTAGCAAAGCCCTTTTGCTCTTTTTTCTTCCAATTGTTGTGGTGTCAACCTTGTAGGTTGTGGAAATATAGATGTAGCCACACTTCCTTCTTTATAGAATTGAGTAGTAGACTTCTTTGTTGCCATAATTTTACATTCAACTTTTCTTGCCAACCTGAATGCCTTCTCTAATGAATCAGGTTCCAGAACACGAACTTCATGTTGAATGTTATCCTTTAAACTGCCTAAGAAGAGATCAGTCCCGTGGTCCTCTGAAATATCAGTTACCCTTATACTCAATTTTTGGAAGTCCTCAATGTGCTGCCCCACTAAACCCTTTTGTTTGAGATTTATCAATTGGGTAAAGAAGGTGTTGCTCTTTGTATCCTCATACTGTGCTATCATTTCCTCCGTAAAAATTGACCAAGTGACAATTTTTTTACGGGAGCAAAGCCATTGATACCATACAAATGTATTTTGTTCTAAATGTAAATTTGCAATGCGTACCTTTTGTGTGTTTTGCACGTTATGGAGATAAAAATATTGCTCCATCTGTAGTATCCATGTTACAGGATCCTTTCCATCAAACTTCCTCATATCCATATTTGGAATATGGTGGTTCTTCCCACCAAAATTCGAGTTTATGAAATCATGATTAACATTTATTTTGTTCTCATCATAAGGTTCTTCTCCTATATTTCCGCCATTAGGAATCATTTCTGGTTTTAAGCTTGTCATCAAGCCTTCCATGCATGCTTTTAGATCATTCTTCATGTTTTCTTTGTTGTCTTTTATGTCATCCATCTTAGCTTCCATGCCCACTTCCATGCCATCCATCTTAGCTTGCACACCATCCATTTTAGCTTCCACGCCTTTCTTCAAACCTTCCATCTTTACTTCCACGCCATCCATCTTAGCTTACATGCCTTTCTTCAAACCATCCATCTTCACTTCCACACCTTTCTTCAAAACTTCCATTTCATTTTTTGCTGCTCTTTGCGAGAGTGAAATTTGTTGTACTTGTTCTTGTAATTTTGATAGATCATGTTGCAATTCTTCATCTTCATGAGTCATGGTAGAGCCTTCTGAAGGCTTGATGGGTGTTGAATTCTTTTAGGGGCCATTTTAGAATTCAATATTGATATCTATTCTACAATATGCCCTTGGAATCAATTCAACTTGATTCTTCAAACAAGACTTATGCAATTCGGGAAAAAAAATACACACCTTTTACTAGCTTTTAGGAGCTCGATATTGAAATTGAATTATCTCTATAGTTGAAAATCTTCGATATCTGAAATTCAGCCCTGTAGTAGATCTCTGAAGCTTCTTTCAAATGCCACAGGTCTGACCTGATTTGGATTCTCCAAGACAAAGCTGTGTCCAATCTCCCACAATGACCTAATTCTGGACTGGTTTAGTAGAGCGAACTTGTACGACTTGCCACGTGTCACTGTTTTGTCCTTTGTCTCTGAAATTGATAGCCAAAAAACTTCAGTCCGTGTACTTGCGACCACTTTTTATGGCACTTCAATCCAATGCCCAGAGAGAGCGTTATTGAAGTTTTCCCACGATCACCTCTTTGAGATGAAATTCAGGAGCCTGAAAAAGCACTACCTTCCACAGATCATATCTCCAAAAATATTGCGAACCAAGCTCTGAAATTTTTTGACGAATTTCCTCAGGCTTTCAGCTTCGCACCATATGAATTTCAGACTCTGAACCTTCGTACAAAAAACTTTATAGCGCAAATGCCACGATGACCTGTTTATGAGCCTGAAAAGATACCTAACTTCCACAAATGATATCTCCTCAAATATTGCGAACCAAGATCTGAAATTTTTAGAAAACCTTCCTCAAGATTTCAGCTTCGCACCCTAGAAATTTCAGCTTCTGAAGCTTCGTAGAAAAAAAGTTATAGCGAAAATTCCACGATGACCTGTTTGGAGCAGCGAAACCCTAGAATCCCAAAGCTCTGATACCAAATGTTGTGTAACCAGCTTCAAAAATAGAAGAGAAGAGATATAAACGCCTTAGAAATAAGCCACTTCGAGGGGGCAACCTCCAATACATTACATAAATGCACAATTCTTCGATGATACAAATGAACAAACCCTCCTTCTATATCACTTGTATTATCACACATAATGGAGATAGGAGGTGAACATTTGATTTGAAAGTCTTGTAAGGTTTGCATCATCCAGAGAAGTTGAGTGCAACATGATGCGGCAAACACATATTCTGCTTTTGCTGTAGATAAGGCAATAGAGCTTTGCTTCTTGCTAAACCAAGATACTAACCGGGGCCCCATATAGAATGCACCACCACTAGTGCTTTTCCGATCATCAACACTTCCAGCCCAATCTGCATCAGTGTATGCATGAAGAGTAAGATCAACATTCTTTGGATACCATAGTCCAAAGTCTTGAGTTCCTTGTAGATATTTTAATATTCTTTTCACAGCCTCAAGATGAGACTCTTTTGGATTAGCTTGGCATCGTCCAACAATCCCAACTGCATGCATGATGTCTGGTCTTGTCCCAGTGACATAAAGTAGACTTCCTATCATAGATTTGTATTTTGGTTGATTCACCATGGGGGAATCATCATTAGAACTGAGATTACATCCGGTTATCATTGGTGTACTTACAGGTTTGCAATCTTCCATGCCATACTTCTTCAGGATTTGCTTGAGGTATTTTGCTTGTGATAAGAATATGCCATATGTTGCTTGTTGCACTTGCAAGCCAAGAAAGAATGTTAGTTCCCCAAGTAAAGACATTTCAAATTCTTGCTGCATATCAGAAACAAATTTCTGACTCATAGACTCTTCATTACTTCCAAAAATGATATCATCAACATATACAACCACAATAAATAGTTTGTAATTTTCAGTTTTTGTGTATAAGTTGCTATCAACAGACCCCTTTGAAAATCCTTGTTGATGAATATTTTTTTCAAGACGATATTACCATGCCCTTGGAGCTTGTTTGAGACCATATAGAGCCTTTTTAAGTCTACAAACAAGTTTTTAATCATTTCCCAGAATGAATCCTTTTGGTTGTTCTATATAAACTTCTTCTTCCAGATCACCATTGAGAAAAGTAGATTTAACATCCATTTGATAAAATTTGAATTGTTGGAAGCTTGAAAAAGCAAGAAACATTCTTATGGCTTCAATTATGGCTACAGGAGCAAAAGATTCTTCAAAGTATATACCTTCTTGTTGAGCATACCCCTTGCAAACAAGTCTAGCTTTATTTCTTATCACATCCCCATTCTCATTTAACTTGTTTTTGAATATCCATTTAGTTCCAATGACATTTTTGTCATGAGGTCTTGGTACTAATTCCCAAGTGTGATTCTTTTCAATTTGATCAAGCTCTTCATTCATGGCTTAAATCCAACATTCATCTTTGCTAGCTTGACTGACATTGTGAGGTTCAATAGTGGACAGAAATGCCAGATTGCTAGAAGATCCCACAAGAGTCCTTCTTGTTTGTACACCTGATCCCTTTTCTCCCAAAATTTGAGATTTTGGATGATTCTTTTGAACATATCTGGATGGAGCCTTTTCAGACAAATCATCTTCGGGTTCTTCATTGGGTTCACTGTTTGTATCATTACTATTTGATGTAGAAGGATATATGTCATCATCATCGTCTTCATTTGTTGTTTGTTTTTCTTCTTTTGGAGCTGCTAGAGACTCATCAATAACAACATCTATACATTCAACAATCTTCCGAAGTCTTTTATTGTAACATTTATGTGCCCTACTCCTAGAGGAGTAACCAAGAAATATTCCTTCATCTGCCCTGGGTTCAAACTTGCCAAGTTTTTCATCATTATTTCTGATAAAACATTTGCTTCCAAAAATTCTAAAATGCTTTACAGTGGGAGAGTTACCATACCAGAGTTCATATGGAGTTTTATCACTATTTACACGAACATGTGCCTTGTTAAGAATATTTACTGCTGTATGTGCTGCTTCTCCCCAAAATGTGTCAGGTGTTCCGGAATCATCAAGCATAGCTCTAGCCATTTGTTGAACTATTCTATTCATTCTTTCTACAACACCATTTTGTTGTGGAGTGCCAGCTACAGAAAACTGTCTTTTTATGCCATGTTGTTCACAAAATTCAAGGAATTCATCTGATGTATATTATCCTCCTCGATCAGATCTGAGGCACTTAATTTTTAGATCTAATTCATTCTCAACTAGTGCTTTGAATATTTGAAATTTCTCAAATGCTTCATCTTTGTGTTTAAGCAGCCCAATCCAACACATTCTAGAGAAATCATCAATGAATAAGATATAGTATTCTTCACCATGTGGTGACTTTTTCCTCATAGGTCCACATATGTCAGTATGAATGAGTTCAAGAGGCTTACTTGATGATCCTTCCTTGGCATTAAATTGTACTCTGGTTTGCTTACCAAATTGGCAAGATTTGCATATGATATTTTCAGGTAGAGTAATATTAGGAAGATCACGAACAGCTTTAAGTCTGCTTGATTTGTTGATTTGAGAGAAGCTTAGGTGCCCCAACCTTCTATGCCATAGCCAATTTTCTGAATATTTACTCAAGTAACATTGTTCTTTGTAGTTCTTCAATACATACAGGTTGCTTGGATTTCTTTTTACTTTTATAATTGCTTTACCTGTATCAAGATCACGTACCACACATTCTTTTGAACTAAATACAACTTCAGTTCCTTGATCACACATTTGACTTACACTTAACATGTTATGCTTTAATCCATCCACATACATAACTTCATTAGCTTTCACCTTTTCTTTTAGAAAAACAGACTCTTTTCCCTTAATGACCGTAGGAGTATCATTTCCAAATGTAACATTCTTTTCTTTTTCTAAAGCACTATATGCTAGAAGTTTGTTTTTGTCACCTTTCATGTGTCTTGAGCATCCACTATAAATGTACCATTGGTTTTCTTCATCTTCTGCAAATAACGCTATGCCACAATTTTCAACCTGTAATTCCTTCTTTTTCCATACTTTGGAGCTTGAAGGAACATGTTCTCTTGGCTGAACTTTGCTCCTGCATTTTGATTCTTCATGGCCAAATTTATTGCAATAAGCACATTCAACTTCATTTTGAAGACGAGAAAAGTTGTTATAAGTATTCTTCTTTGTTTAAATATCAATCCTTTTCTTTCTTGCTTATTTTGTCATGATGGTTTTATATGCAACACATTGAACAGCTTTATGACCAAAATTGTGACATGAGAAACATTGTCTATTGAAGAAGAAATTTCTGCGATCATAAAATCTTCTACTTGAATTTACCTGTTGATTGGTGTTTCTTTGAAAGAAATTCCTGTTAGTGTTCTTTGAATTGATATGATCATGCTTTATCTGTAAATATTCTTTATTCCATTGCTGAGTGGCAGCATGTTGTAAGCCAGCTGTAACTGCTTTTAGATAATTTGGTTCTAAAGCCTGAGAAGATTCTTCGATATATCCAAGACCTGTCTTTATAAGAGGAGAACGTTGTACCTTGATAATCTCATCTAAGGTTTCAGATCCTTTAGAAAATCTAAGATTCAGAGTCTTTACTTTCTCAAGTTATTTTCTTAGACTTACTACTTCACACTCTAATTTCTCATTATGTTTCTCTTTTTCTTCGAGCTGATTTTTCAGAGTTTCTATGGTTATTTTACTCTCTTCTAAGCAAATTTTGAGTTTATTGTTTTCATCAAGAAAATAACTGTCTTCTAGAGCATCCACAAAAGTATCCTTTTCTTCTCTAGATTCCTTTTCAAATGCCATGAGAAGTCTAAGATCTTGTTCACATTCTTCCTCACTATCAGATAATCCATCACTGTCTTCATGAGTATAGTAACTCTTTCTAGTACTAAAACGATTCTTATTCCTTCTTGCTACTTCCTTCCCCTTTTTATGTGTTTCTTTGTAAGGACACTTAGTAGCATAATGACCAACTCTTCCACAATAAAAACATTTGAAAGGAAGCTTACCTCTGAACCGTCCTGTGCCAAGTTGAAGTTTCTTTACAAAGTTTATCTCATCTTCTTCTGAGATATATCCTGATCCTTCTGTTTTTTGTACTTCCTTCCCTTTTGTAGAAGTTCTAAAGACTGCTTCTTTGAATTCAGATGGTCCTCCTCTTCTCATTTCATATGTAGTTAGTATGCCATGAAGTTGCACCACAGTAATATTTTGAAGATCCTGCTTTTCTTCAAGAGCAGAAACTTTTGAATCAAATTTTTTCGTTAGTGATCTTAAGACTTTCTCAACCAAAGTAGATTCGGTTATTGTTTCTCCCAGATTTCTCATACGATTTACAATGTCATCAAGACGTAAAAATAAATTGGCAATGCTCTCCTCATTATCCATTTTTAGATTCTCATATTGAATTCTGAGAGTTTGGAGTTTAGCACTTTTTACCTTTGCATCACCTTCATACCTTAGAATGATTTCGTCTCATATTTCCTTTGTTGTATTCAACTGCATGACTTTGACAAATTCTGATTCAGTTATACTTCCCAATAGAGCATTGACTACCTTTGCATTTGTTTCATAATTCTTTCTTTCCGTCGGATCTGTTGGTATTGCAGCTGGATATTGATATCCTCCTTCAACAATTGCCCATACCTCTGCTCCCAGAGACTGAAGATAGGATCTCATCCTTGTTTTCCAGAAGATTAAATTGCTTCCGTTAAAGAGCGGAGGCCTAATAGATGCTGTTCCATCTTGATCGCTCATCTTGCTTGATCTTCCTTCTAGCGGCTAAGCTTTTTCAGAAGGACCTCCTCTGATACCAATTGTTGGGAAAAATATTGAGAGGGGGGGGGGGGTGAATCAGTATTTAGAGATGACTGATATTTTTTTTACTTTTTCTTTCTCTTAAAACCATATGTTACATTATGCATCCAACTTGTATGTCCAGAGATCTTATTATGTCTTTACTTAGATCATTGCATCATTTATTCATCAGATAAGCATTAAGTATGAACAGAAATAACTAAACAAACCATCAAACATAAGCAACACATATGAACACCAGGATTTAAGGTGGAAACCCAATTCGGGAGAAAACCACTGCTGTTGTTATCTCAGTCTTCAATATTTATTATACAGAAAATTTCTTACAATTTTATGCTGGCGCAGACTTATACCAGCACGCAGTCACCCACCTGCAGAAGGCTACAACCTTCTCTCGTTTACCAGCCTTTCCTGGAAGGGAGCTACAACCCCCTGTTCTTGTTTACTAGCTACTACTGGAAGGGAGCTATAACCCCCTCATTGAAGGCTTCGACCCTCAGCACCACTGCAGACCACGTTTCATCAATTTTCACACTGGATCCACCAGTTTCCACATGACATACCTTGCAAGCCACCAGTTTATTCATTTAGTACACTCACACCAGTTCTTCATGATTTCATTCGTCATTCAAAATAGAGATTCATCATCGTCAGATCATTATATCCATGGGTGCATCGTAGATTCAGATTTATTAGTTAAGAACAAAGTTCACCCATGTAGATATTCCTTAGAGAAATTTATTCATTCAAAACCTTTTTTTCATACACCCTTCGTATTATGATTCTCATTACCTTATATAGTTTTCGCCTTTATTAAAACCATGAGTCAAAACCATTCAATTGCTAATGGTATTCCTGGACGGGGTCAAAATAAATAATCCAACGGGGTCTCCATAACTCTCACTGTTCTATTGATCTTGGTAATTAAATAATTAATTTAATACTTTTGAACTTAACTTTAGGATTAAGGTTAACCCTTCGCATTTTAATGCTTTCAAACAATATGATAAACCTTTGACCCTAGGCCCACAAATATAGTCAATAGCCAATCCAATATGCGCACGGTACCATAAGTAAATTTCGCGCAAGTCCAACGTCCGATCACCGTTAGATTAGCAAGCTTCCAGATCAACGGCGTATATGCATATCACTCGACCTCCGATGTCGAACGTTAACATGCGATGGCTCGCCATACCTTGGTTAATCTTCACGCACCTTCAACAAATGATGATCGTCCGATGACCCCTTCCTAGATCAACGATGCTTAACGATATTGCTGGGCATCCTGGGTCGAACTATAATGCGCGATGGCGCACGGTGACAAGCGGTTTTCTGTGGGTCTCCTTGCCACGTGTCGAATGATTTATGGAATCGCTCCCAACTCCTCAAATACCACTCACTCTACATAGGTGGTGTGATGAAAACCATAAACCACCTTCACTGTTCACTCAGTCATAGTTCCATTCTTCCATGCAGGGTTCCATTGCACTTCCTTTTGTTACGTTTTACCTCTTTTCTTCTAGGTTCCGTTCATGATTCCAAAGGGTTAGTCTAGGTTTGCGCTATAACTCTGGTCTATCTTTGGCAGGATTTCCAATAATCAATGAACAAATGTAGTTCTCTTCCGACGGGATTTCCTTACAAACATTAACTCGAAACAATTCAATGTCATTCTGTCTTCAATTTTGCTATAATATATCAACCTTCCATTGCATGTTCGGAGTTCTATCCTGTCACATTTCTGCTTCTAACTGTACATTCAAGCTCTTGATTCTGCAAGAAAAATCATCATATTTATGCAACCATTAATTCCTTCAATGGATTTCTTACTTATCACGGATTCCATCAGGGTGAATTACCATTTACAAGAACATACACTTATTCTTTTCAATGCGATGGCCTTTTCTCCTACTCTGTCTCTAGACACTTATTGCTTCAATTATGCATTCTACTTCTATTCACTATCTCTACATTGTCTGCTGCCTCAGTTCCTTATCTGCCTTGCGTCCTCTCTGCTTCTTTGCTCTTTTTGCTGGTCTCTTTGCTGCTTCTGCTATCTCCCTGTTACTATCTCTGCTTCTTGTCTAATGCTGCTCTATGCTTCTCTCTTTGCCTCTTCCATTGCCATCAATGACAACATTTCCAACATCCTTTCCAGGTTATCAACAATGGTTAGGTTAAACTGTTGTAATAGTAACAACCATATAATTATTCTAGCAATAACATCTGGTTTGTTCATTAAATATTTGATGGATGCATGGTCAGTGTGTACAAATGTTTGATAACCAGTGACATAATGTCTAAATTTGTTTAAATCATGGACAATGGCTAACATTTCCTTCTCTATAACAGTATAATTGAGCTCAACCTTAGAAAAATTATTTCTAATGAAATATATTTCATAAGGTAATTTGTTTTCTGACTACCGTAATGTTGCCCCCACAGATTTTTCTGATGCATCTGTGTGGATGTGGAAAGGTAGAGTTCGATTTGGACCTTGGAGAATGGGGGTAGTAGTTAAATTTCCCTTATTGAGATCAAAAGCTTCTTGGAAAATACTGAACCAAGTAAACTTAGAATCCTTGGCCAACAAACCAAATAGTGGCGAAGCCAACTTGCTAAATTATTTGATGAATCTTCTATAATAGCCAGCTAAAACAAAGAAAATCCTAACATCTCTCTGCTTTTGAGGAGCAGGTACCCTTTTGATGCTAGTTATTTTTTTTAGGTTCACCTGTATTCCTTCTTGGGATATTGAGTGTCCTAATACAACTCCTACTCTTTTGAAAAATTTACACTTTTATGGGCTCAGGGAGAGATGCATCTCAATGCACCTTCTGAGCACTTTTCCCAAATTGGAGAGAGCCTCCTGGAAGTCATCCCCATAGGGTGTGAAATCATCCATTTATATTCCAACTAAGTCATGGAATAGCTCAGAGAAAATGCTCAAGAAAACTCTTTGGAAGGTAGTTGGGGCATTTCAAAACCCAAAGGGTAGGACTCAATAAGTGAAGCTACCCCAATGGCAGGTGAATGTAGTATTTTCTTAGTCTTCAGGGCTGATTTGGATCTAGTTATACCCACTGAACCCATCTAAGAAGGAAAAGAACTTCTTTCCTCCAAGGCCATCCAGGACTTGTTCTATAAAGGGTAAAGGTAAATGGTCCTTCTTGGTGGCTTTGTTAAGTTCTCGATAATCAAAATTGATTCGCCACTTTCCATTCTTCTTCGGGACTAGGAAAATATGAGATACCCACTCGCTATATGATATAGGATAAATGAAACCTACATCCAACAACTTATGCAGTTTTTCCTTGACTATGTTTTTTAGAGATGGATTTGTTAGCCTTTGGGGCTGGCACATAGGATTTGATCCTTCCTTAATGTAAATATTATGTCTGCATACTGATAGATGAACCCATTTCATGTCCTTGTAATCCCAAGAAAATGCATCTAGGTTTTCTTTGAGAAGCTAGCGTAGCTACTTTTCTTCTTTATCTGAGAGGTTTGAGTTACTTTTCAGAGATATGGACGGGCAAAAATCTATAGCCTTGGTGGTTTTAGAGGTCGAATCGACTAAGTGCATTTCCATCCAAGGGTGGCTGTCAGATTCTTTGACTAGGTTTTCAAGTGGGCTATTAGTGGGTGTGTTACACAACATTTTGTAATTGTCCCTACAATCACTCATCCCATACATTGGAGGACTATTCCCATGACCTGTGAAGAGTAAAATGTCCTGAAAAAACCTTAATGACATCCTTCTACATAAGGACAAGAATTCTCCTGAAGAACAATTCCTCTAGAAAACCCTAAAAATCCATGTTTTGGCATTGGCACGGGTAGCCAATTCATCCCTCGCGCCAATGGGGAAAATGCACACTAGTGGGTGCGCCAGCTAGCACTCTATCCCTATGTTTCACCCATTCCAAGCCTTTTTAGGAATGTTTTTTAAAAATAAATGGCGGAATTTTGATTCTAACAACCTCAGAATGAATCATCAAAAAGAAGTTGGATTGTTTGCCTCCGGATCTCCTTGATTAGGAAGTGGTTTTCCACATCTCATGGAACCTTCCTAAGAGATAGGGCTCTATCCCATGATTATAGGGATCCCAATCTCTCTTCCTCCCTCTATAAAAGCCATCCTTCTCCCTTTACAAGGTAGTTGAACACTGGGAAGCTGAGCATTTGGGAAGGAAACTATAGCTGAGTGACTATTGAGAGAAGAGCCAAGGCGAACCCCGTAAGAGAGAGAGCCTTGTCCAAATTACCGACAAGCTTTGTGAGAAACGCTCCGCTGGAAGCCCTGCCAAAGGAAGAGTGCGACGTTGGAACTTGGTTGTAATGTTTCTTTAACATTCTAATATATGCTCGACTACGTTATTGGTTCCACTGATTTATTTCTTATCTATGTAGTACAATTTAGTTCAATCCTTTCTGACTGATTTATAGTTACTTGTTTGAAATATTATGTTGTATTACATCATTTCTTCTCTACATGTGTATAGGTGTCCAGACGCAGTGAGTGGAAGGATCGTGATCTATCAAGCTAGGAACAGAAAGCAGCGCTTCTTCTTCGACGACAACATCGTAGGAATTGAGGTAGGCTATCTATCGTAGCTAGTGTCTTTTGTAACTAGGAGTCGGTATCGTAGCGTGTTTCGATTGTTGCTAGACCCACTCTAGGGCTAGTGGGATCGCCTTTGTTCCCATAGGGGATTTATCGCCTCAACAATTTGGTGACTCCGCTAGGGAGCAGTGGGATTTAGTCCTTTCTCCATTGGGTTGTTTTTTGGCTTTTGATTGATTAGTCTGCTTTTCTGGTTCACCTTCCTTGGTGTTAAACCCCTGTTCAGCCCCCAGAAGACCAGATCCAGCCTCTGTTTGTCCATTTTTCTCTTTTTCTAGGGTAAACTAGCTTGGCACGGTTATACTCTTGACAGTCACGCCAACTGGCGCTAGTTGCTCATTAGACCCCTGTGCCAACCCCTGTTTGGCATAGATTACAGCCAAACAGGCGTTCCAACCCTACTTGGTATTAGGGTTTGCCTGTTCTTGGACTTTCTGAGCTTGAATTTTGATCCTGGTTCATTTTTTCTAATTACTTGAGTGCTTTGAAGTCATTTTTTACTGTGTTTATCCCCTGTCCTTTGGTTGTTCGCTTTTTTCTATCAGTTTCGCATTCTAGCCCTAGGGCTTCTAGGTGCTTCAGTGTGATGAGCCTCCTGTGGGAGTTTTGGGTCTTTTCTTTCTCAGTCAACTTCGTTTTTGCTTCCTTGCATTCATCTTGCTAGATTCCATTGAATCATTGCATTAATTGAGTGATTGTCCTCTCTTTCGTTCAGTTTCGCTTTGTGTTGCTCCAAGCCTAGATTACACGGTTTGTTTGAGTCTCTTTCTAGATTCTTCTTCGCTTTGAGGGATTTCGTCATCAATTTGAGTCTTGATTGTGTTTGTTTGAGTTGAGTGAAAATTTTTTGTTTCATATCTCTCTTTATCGTTCTCAAATGGATGTTTTCATTAGTTTTTCATTCATTTAGTGCATTTTCTCTAATATATTGAAAAAAAAAAAAAAAATCTTTTGCATTTCAATTGGCATAGTGAAAATTGAAAGCTCTTTCGCATTACTAGTGTTATATAACTCTAGAGAAAAGTTTTCTAGTTTCATTAGCTTGCATTGGAAACAGTAGTGGATGTTTTTTTGTGTCCATTTGAAAGCTCTCAACTCTCCAATAGATAGCTCTTCATTGAAAAAAATGATATTTTGTGGCATGTAGTTTGCATCAAGAGGTTTTTGTGTATACCAATTGTTCTTTGAAGCATTGTGACAAGAAATTTTTTCACGGCTTCAACCTGGCCATTTTCCTGAGGGTAGTATGGCGCTGAGCTGTCGTGACGCAAGCCCAACCTAGATGTCAGATCTGCCATCATGTAGTCCCGAAAATGAGAGCCATGATTAGTGACGATGGCTTGAGGAATTCCGAAACGTATGATCACATGGCTGAAAATGAATTGTGCAGCTGTCTTACCGTCTGTAGCCAGTGTAGGCATCGTTTCGACCCACTTGGTGAAATAATCTACGACAACGATGATATAAGCATGCACCTCGGGCAAGTGAGGGTTACACGTCATAAAATAAATGCCCCATTTGGAAAAAGGTCCCATGGTAATGTCAGGATGTAATGGGAGAGGCGGCACATGAGTTATGTTTTATAATTTTTCGGACTCGGTAAAAACACGAAAAATTCACTACTGGAGTCACCTTTCAGCTCTTTTCTGACTCTCTAAAATTGAAAAGATCACTGAGTTGCTTGTCATTTTGAGCTCGTTAAATTGGTTGCTATATGAAATCTACCCAGTATACGTTTACCCCTTTTTTGGGCTGGGATAGATTATTTACGAAAAAGGAATACCCTAGCCTATCGCGACTAGGAGGTTCTCTTAGACATAGTTTTCTACCTTTTCGGATATGTGGGACTATCTACGAAAAGGGACTGCTGGAGTTTTCTTTTCCGCTGTATTTTCAAACTCTCTAAACATGAAAATATGTCGAGTTCTTCCTTTTTCAGACTCGTTAAAAACTGATGACATTGGACTCCGTCGTAATGACGTTACTCGAGTTCCTCCTTCCTAGGACTCGTTAAATGTACTAGGTTGGATTTTTCCGAAGGACAAACTTATATCATAAGCACATGATATCCCCTTCAAGCTTGTTTTAAAAAATAATTTGGGTACTCCCTAGAAATGGTGGGGGAAAATGGAACTAGTATTATAGTCGTGTCGGCAGTATGTCGCTCTTGAACATGGCACTTATCTGCATTCGTGTCGGGTTGGGACCATCTCATCTCGTTATCTACTTACATTCATGGGTTTGGATAATCTCTTTTGACCACTCATCTGCTCTTTGCCACGTCACCATGATCTCAGATCATTTGATGTCAAATAATTCCAAATCCAATGTCGTGCCGCCGATATGTTCAAGAGAAGTTGGCCTCTGCAGTTTTCAACCTTCCTCTGATTCTCTGTTGGTATTGATTCACAAACATTATGTTCCTCTATCTCGTGTCGATGATGTGGGAGACATTATGGCCCACCTTTGATCAAGGTCACTTCCTATCAACTTCAGCTCATTATCTAGGAAGCTGATCTAGAGACTCCCTTTAGGTACCTTGGAGCCTCCATGCCTCAATGGCAGGTTCTTCGCGTTCGACGCAAGGTTTTCATCATTGGCCTTCGATCGAATGATTCTGCGGATGTTCGATGCCAACTCACTGTTCAAATTTTGTGGATTGTACCTCTTGTACCTTGAGATCCATCATCGTTATTGGTGGTTTCTCTCGCGTTTGTTAACAGATTTCATTATTGACTAGTAATC
Organism: Pinus albicaulis; assembly: GCA_034641835.2. NCBI lineage: Eukaryota > Viridiplantae > Streptophyta > Pinopsida > Pinales > Pinaceae > Pinus > Pinus albicaulis. The sequence goes on along the minus strand of CM076582.1, from coordinate 669,238,935 downwards.
AGACAATGTTCTTGCATGTTCGACTTTAGCTCACATATTCGCATGCTCGAACTTGTACTCTATTTGGGTCAAGATGGAGTGCAAGACCCTAGATTTTTTCTGATAAAAATCTAGGCTACGGATTATTTGTGGACTATTATGATTTATTACATGACTCATTCGATTGGATGGATGCAACCATACCTGAGTCTACTTGTCGATCCTTATTTACTGGATGGCTGCGTCCATACCTTGGATCCTAGTTTTTGTACACTCTATTATGGATGGTTGTGCCCATACCACATATCATGTATCAGAGATATCAGTTGTATTTGTATTCGCAGGTTTTCCGACAACAATGTTTTCAGTTGGGCACGTTCTCATAAATAATTTCACCCCTCCCTCTCTCTCGGACCTCATTCTTTAGGGGGCATCTATTACACAACATTTTGTCACCGTCCCTGCAATCCCTCGTCCCATACATTGAAGGGCTATTCCCATGACCTGTGAGCAGTAAAATGTCCTGAAAACACCTTAATGGCATCCTTCTGCATAAGGACAAGAATTCTCCCGAAGAACAATTCCTCTAGAAAACCCTAAAAATCCATGTTTTGGCATTGGCGCAGGTAGCCAGTTCATCCCTTATGCTAATGGCGAAAATGAACACTAGTGGGCACGTCAGCTAGTGCTCTATCCCTGTGTCTCACCCATGCCAAGCCTTTTTAGGAATGTTTTTTAAAAATAAATGGTGGAATTTTGATTCTAACAACCTCAGAATGAATCATCAGAAAGAAGTTGGGTTGTTTTCCTCTGGATATCCTTGATTAGGAAGTGGTTTTCCACCTCTCATGGAACCTTCCTAAGAGATAGGGCTCTATCCCATGATTATAGGGATCCCAACCTCCCTTCCTCCCTCTATAAAAGCTGCCTTCTCCCTTTACAAGGTAGCTGAATGCTTGGAAGCTGAACATTTGGGAAGAAAACTATAATTGAGTGACTATTGAGAACAGAGCCAAGGAGAACCCCATAAGAGAGAGAGCCTTTTCCAAATTCCAGACAAGATTTGTGAGACACACTACGCTGGAAGCCCTACCAAAGGAAGAATGTGACATCAGAACTCGGTTGTAATCTTTCTTTCACATTTTAATATATGCTCGACTAGGTTATTGGTTCCACTATTGTATTGCTTATCTGTGTAGTACAATTTAGTTCAATCCTTTCTGACTGATTGATAGTTACATTTTTGAAATATTATGTTGTATGCCGTCATTTCTTCTCTGCATGTGTACAGGTGTCCGGACGTAGTGAGCGGAAGGATCATGATCTGTCAAGCTAGGAACAGGAAGAAGCGCTTCTTCTTCAACGACAATAGTGTACGACTTGAGGTAGGCTCTCTATCGTAGCTATTGTATTTTGTAACTAGGAGTTGGTATCGTAGCGTGTGTCGATTGTTTCTAGACCCACTCTAGGGCTAGTGGGATTGCCTATGTACACAGAGAGGATTTACCACCTCAACAGGGTGACTGGTTTTGAATGACATGGTCGATGAGTTTATCTTCATAAACCTGCCATTAGGGGAATTTTGAGGTCTAAAATGGGCCTCCTAAGAAAAATGTACAACCAATATAAACTTTATAAGAACCAATATGATTCAAGATGATGACGTCAATCAATGGGGATGATTCACCATTTTTGGAGTAAAAAAGTAAAAAGATAAAAAAATAGAAAAAATAATAAAACTACTTTTTCAACTCGTATTTTCAACTGATCTCCCTAAGGTTTTACTCAAATTTCAAGCATGAGTACTCATTGGATGAAAAATTTAATTCCTCATCCAAGGAGTGCCCATGTTTCATACTTTCGATGAACCCTTCTACACAAAAACTTAGAAATACATGAAAAAACGTGTTTGCAATCACATTTTTCATGTATTTCTCATTTTTCATGTACTAGGGTCCATCAAAATTATGAAACATGGGTACCCTTTCGATTAGAAATAAAATTATGCATACAACAAGTGTTTCCGCTCGCAATTTGAGTAAACCTATAGGGAGATAAGTTGAAAATACGAGTTGAAAAAATAGTTTTTCCTTTTTCCCTCTAACATTTGATGACGTAACCTAATATTATTTTATTATTTCCACTAGCATTTTATAATTTCCTTAGGAAGCCCATTTTAGAACTCAAAATTTCCCTAATTCCCCCTCTAATAACATCATCTATGGTACAAATGAAGTTAGTGTTGTATACCTCATCTTGTTCATCCTCCAACCATATAGATAGATCATGATCAATGGAGGCTGGGATGGAGGATATAATTACAGCTGTTTAGACCAGGGACCATTCTTAATAGTCATGTTTCTGACTTGATAAATGACATAAGCATCGATATTGGCTAACCAAGGTCTCCCTAATATGAGAGGATATCCATAGAACTTGGTTTTTGGTTGTCGAACTAGGAAATTTGTACGAGAGTCAATTGAAACCATAAAATCCTCAACAATTATTTTCAGAGTTACTGTGGACCGATCTGAAAGTTGTAGAACTATTGTGGTTTTCCTCAAAGTCACTTAGAGGTTGATTTTAACATAGTTTCCTTGGTCATGACATTGATGGAAGCCCCGAGATCAATCAGATTATTAGGGACTATGCCACCATCTATGTGCACATCTACAACTAGATTTCTAGAGTCCAGGTACTTTGTGTTATCACTGTATAATTCTAAGCCTGAGGAAAGAATCTCGAAGGCAACATCAAAACCACTTCAGGCCTAGGATCTAGCCCTCCTAGACCTAGAGAGGGATCTCTCTATCAGATATAGCTTTGTTGGATTTGGCATTTTAGGCTAGTTAATAGAAGCAGAGTAATTTGGTTCTGTGGGAAAAGAAAGGGAAAAGGGCCATTGGGAAATGGAGTCAAAGGGCTCGGGTGACCAATTTGTAGAAGTAATCAAGCGTGAGTGAAATAGGGCAAGCTAGGAGTACTACTTTGGATCTATGAGAATAAAATGGAGTGGGATGATACATGAAAAGTGGAACTCAACAGAAATTGAGGAGAAGTTAAGAATTCCTAAACTAAACTAGAGTGTAAGGTTCAGTAAAAACCGAGGAGAAATTAAGAATTCCTTGGTTTGGCCTCAGTGGAAAACATAGTCTATTGTAGAATCAGCTAGAATAGGGTGCTATAGAAAAAAATCCTATTCATCATTTTCTGTTCCAAAAATTAGAATTTAGAAATACTAAGACATGAAAACAATGGAAAACACATTAAACAGGATAAACTTCACCATTTGGTGCACCACTTGAATCATGAAATATTTTCTTGTATTACTTTGCAAGAATTCACAACATTACCGAATGGGACTTAGTCCCTCATTGTAGGTCCCCCCCTCTATACTTTGAATACTGAAGTATATAAGCTAATCCTACTAAATAATACCCTCAATGTCCTAACTAACAATTACCATCTTTATAATTACATAATAGAGAAGGAAATAATATTATGGGACATGCGTAAATAAAACTGCTGGAGTTTCAAAGGACATGTTAGACATCTGGAATTTCTTTGATTCTTCTGAAATCAGGTTTGTCATACGCTGGCCTGTGTAAATCCCGTCAAGCCTTAACACTTGGGTTATTTGATAGTCCCTTTGAGTGCTAAAATCTGGAGTTGAATCTTCGTGTGGCTTGGTTACTTGAAACGATCAATTTTATCGAATCTCCCATCTTCTCAAAAAGAGGAAAGATGGTTACAAAGCTGAAAACTGGGCCGAATTTGTTGAGAATAGGGGCACACTCATACATTATTTTCTCCCCAATGGTGACCCATATGTAAAATCTGAGAGAGGTTATTTTATTTGCCTCGTTTTGGTCAAAAACCTCTCTCAGATTTTCAAAATTCATTGGTAGCTCTCCACATCCATCGCCACAATATCATGCCTAATAATAGGGAAACTGAAACCTTGACAAATGGCTCTCAGACATGTCTTCGATTATCCCTTCTCCTGACACATGTGAAAAATATAATAGAGGTTATTTTTGTTTACCACATGATGGTAAAAAACCTCTCTCTTATTTTTAAAATTCATCTCCATCTCTCCACAATAGTCTCCGCAACATCATGCCTAAAATAGGGAAACTGAAATATTAAAAAATGGCTCCAGAAATGTCTTTGATTCTCCCTGCTCCTGAAAACTTGTAAAATATGGGAGAGGATTTTTTTCATTGCCCCGTGCTGGTCAAAAATCTCCATCATATTTTCAAATTTCATCCCCGTTTTCTTGTTGTGCATCTTTGAAGTTAATGTATCTAACTGCGGACAATGGGAAAATTTGCTATCAGTTAATTGCTTTTCATTTGGAATATTGATTTCAAACAGTGACAGAATCGCCTTCAACAAATCCATGACTTGCAATAACCATTTTACAATGCCATCAATATCACATCAAAAAAGCTCTAATCTTTAGATAACTCTTGGTAAATAACTCCTCCTCGCTCTGGTTCCACCTATGTGGCGTTCTTGTCTCTGCATAGTAGAAAATGAAAGAAATATAATGATGTGATATATTTAACTCTAATCCTTCATAGCCACAACCTGTAGGTTTTAGTATTTACATTAGCCATTCGTGGCTTTCCCAGGTTCCACATAGGAAGATATATCACATCAAAAAATTCCTGTTCAAAACCAACTCCGTAGGCAACTTCTTCTTTTTTGCCAAAAAGAAAAGGAAACTTAGAGTTCATTGAAATAATTGCGGTAATATGTGTCCTCATGTTCACTTAGCATATTCAATGTGGATGGCCTTGAATCAAACATGGAAATCCAACCCTTTCTGTAAGAACACATAGAGCAGCTTCTATTGACTCGCCAATTTCTCATACGTTCCCTTGTATGGATTATACTGCAAGCTTGAGTCATGTCGTAAAGCCAAACACATAGCTATGTGAAGCAAGCAAGGAAGCTATGTTGGATGTTGGAGCTTGAAAATGGTGCCAAGCATTTTCGAGCCATAGCTCTTTGTATGGGTGATAACTCCCCCAATTCTGACGCAGTGTAAAATTTCCCAACTAAGCCATTAATGGATCAAAGCACCAACACAGTGACAAAGAGACTCTGCTATTCACTCGTAACCAAAACAACACACACTCCAGCAGACATGCAAGTTTGTATGGAATTTAGCCCCTCATCTCTCGGTGGATCAAGCATCCCAACCTAGCCAATAAATGTAAGATTCGACTCGTCCTCAAAACTCAATGATTTCTGGCCCGGTGGCATCCATTTCAAAGCCAGATCTAAACACCTTAATGTCTCCTTTTCCCAAGGCTCCGAAACCTGCACTCCAATTCTGATCGAACATCACACGTTAGAGGTGGAGTAGTGCCATCATCATTACAAAGGGCCTTCGAGCATCGAGCAATGACACTCTCTGGAGCACCTATGTAGAGAGCACAACGACATCTATCTGCAGTTGCACCCTAAGTAGGCACTGTGACATGCCAAAACCCTGAAACTAGATTTCGAAGGGCCCCTTCAATTATGAGCAGTATTAGGAAGGGGGTGGGGGTGCGAACTAGCCTCCATTTTCCATGTGGCCGAAGAAAACAACCCATTTCTTCGCCCCCCCCCCCCCACAATCCCTTAGACCTTGAAGCACATGGGGGGTCCGAAATGGATTTGAACCATCCGTTCCTTCCTCAGATCACTACCCATAAATGAAAATATGCCAAATGTTTAATTAAAATATTAAATTTATTTAATAATATATAATCAATTAATTATATATCATTAAATCAAATTAATTTCACTTCGCATAAAATTGACAAGGTTGGATCCACGCAACACCATAATAATAAAGGAATATGAGAAATACTTATTTTGCGACATTCTCGAGTAGTGTGGCTATATTTTTTATCACTTTCTCCTCTCAAATATGCTCGATGACGAACTTGATTTGGGATGCTTTTTGAATGTGAACCCCACTTTGCCGGATAAAACCATTGTTTTCGTCCAGCACGCCAAACTAATACATATAATTCAGCAACCCTGATTCCCCTATAATTATAGGGTCCTAACAATGGTTCCTTTTAGGGGATGTTGTACTCCCAACGAGGCAGCAGGGAACTACATATATTTGAATCCGACGACCAGTGCCTTGGTGATTGAGGTGATAGAAATATGTGCTGCCACAAGAGCCTTGCAACTGAACACTTTATTCATTTTTCCTACACCCCATACAAAAACTTGAACTGTGTACTACAAACCATAAAATTGAAATCACTATTGCACCTTGAAAACTATGCTGAAATAAAAAACTGAAAGAAATCTTAAGTTGAGGGCTGAAAAAAATTCTCAGAGCACTGAGCTTATTTGTGCATCTACCTACTCTAGTCTGAAAAATTACCCCATCAAATAATAATCATATTTCCAATGTAACCAGTCAAGCAAGTGAGTGCCTAAATGATTCTTGTTCACTTTATTGAGAAGGAGGAAGGAGGAAAATATCCACTCCCCTCTTACCTACCGTTGAACATAAGTTTTCAAATTTCTCCTTGAATGCTGCAGCAAACCGTCTATGGAATAATACACTCCTCCTCTGAATTATTCTAAGAGGTCAGCAAAGGGATCTTGGAAAAACACTTGGTACTGAGGATTCAAATGACCAACTTCATCTATGACTGCTCTTTATTCCAGTCTGTTACGCTCAGGCTCCTTCTGAAATAGGAATTCTATATGTTCTTCATGATTATATGATATGGAATCTTCATTGTATGCCAATATGTTGTCTTCTAGCAAGCCTGATATATCTTACTGAGATTGTTGAATTCTGTTTGAAGGCCCCCATTTTGATGGGCAAAAGTGCTTTCTACCAACACGCCTTCTTGTGAATGTACAAAAACCTTAGCATCAATCTGTTCTACATCTGTTTCTTCAGGAGGGACAACTTCAATACACAAATAAACAATAGGACAAATAGGATTAAACTCCTAATTACACACATATTGGGAGGTTTTTTGCATGCTTAGAATCTAGTTAATCACTTCTTTAGTTAAAGGAGGAAGAAGTCTGTGTTTTATTTGGAGTAAACGGAAATTATTTCCTTTCTCTTGTGGATATTTCTCATGATACTGAATGTTTTCTTCAACCTTATAAAAAATAGAAGATAGGTTATCATTTTTCTCTAAATATAGATCATGGGAACCTACTTTCACTTCTCGATTTATGTCATCTTCAACTAGCTCTGTTTGATTATCATGATAGTTAATTTGAGAATGAAATCTATAAATTGCTTCTAAGATATCCTCATCATTCATATCTCCTAGATCTTCATCAATACTTTCAATGTATTGTGTGAAATACTCAAAATGATCACAACAGTTTTCCACTAATGACAAATATGGGGAATATTCTTTATAATGCTCATAAAACACTTTGTGGAAATCCTTTAAAGAAAACAAGCTACCAAGGTTTAAACCTTCATACTAGTTCCTCGCCTTTCCTTCTAAAATGGCCATAAATATATTCATGTGATAGTACTCATGCCATTCAACTTTCAACTTGCATGAATGTATGTGAAATTTAATGTGATGTAACAAAGCATCACCCACATTCTCATCCTAAAAAAAGGAAGATTTATGTGCCAATTTACTTGAGGAATTTTGTTTGGGAAGCCTGGAATGTAATCTTTGTTCATTGGAGCATATCTCCTTGCAACTGATCCCATTTTGAGCTTGTGGAGTCACCAATGAATCTTTATTTATGGGGTTTTCTGCCAGTGGAGTCGTCATGTGAATGGAACAACCTTGTGGTCTTTACCTTCTATTCACCATCAAAAGACAAAATTGAACTTGATAAGTGTTACTGAGGAAGATAAAATCATCCCCAATATGGTCACCTCTATGTTATCACTCCGTAATTCTGAGGCTGAGGACAGAATCCTGGAGACAACATCAAAAATGCTTCAGGCCGAGGATCTAGCCATCCTAGACCCAGAGAGGGATCTCTCTATCAGATATAGCTTTGGTGGATTTGGCATTTTAGGCTAGTAAATAGAAGCGAAGTTGGGTTTTGAATTTGGTTCAGTGGGAAAATTAAGGGAAAAGGGCCATTGGGCAATGGAGTCAAATGGATCGGGTGACCAATTTGTAGAAGTAATCAAGCGTGAGTGAAACAGGGAAAGCTAGGAGTACTACCTTGGATCTCTAAGAATTAAATGGAGTGGGAAGATACAAGAAAAGTGGAACTCAACAATACTTGAGGAGCATTTAAGAATTCCTCAACTAAACTGGAGTGTAAGGTTCAACAAAAATGGAGGAGAAATTAAGAATTCCTTGGTTTGGCCATAGTGGAAAACATAGTCTATTGCAGAATCTGCTACAATAGGGTGCTATAGAAACAAATCCTATTCATCATTTTATGTTATACAAATTAGAATATAGAAATATCAAGATAGAAAAACAATGGAAAACAAATTAAACATGAGAAAATTCACCATTTGGTGCATCACTTGAATCCTAAAATCTTCTCTTATATTACTTTGCAAGAATTCACAACATTACGGAATGGTACTCAGTCACTCATTGTAGGTTTCCCCCTCTATACTTCGAACAATGATGTATATAAGCTAATCCTACTAACTGATACCCTGAATGTCCTAACTAATCGTTACTATCTTTCTAACTACATAGCAAACAAGGACATAATATTATGGGACATGCATAAATAAAATTTCTGGAGTTTCAAAGGACATGTTGGACATCTAGCATTTCTTTGATTCCTTTGAAATCAGGTTTTTCATACGCTGGCCTGTGTAAATCTCGTCAAGCCTTAAAAATTGGGCTATCTAACAGTCCCTTTGAGTGCTAAAATGTGGATTTGTATCTTCATGTGGCTTGGTGACTTGAAACACTCAATTTGATCGAATCTCCCATCTTCTCAAAAAGAGGATAATAGTTACAAAGTTGAAAACTAGGCCGAATTTTCTGAGAATAGGGTCACACTCAGACATTTGTTTGTCCCAAATGGTGACCCATAGAAAAAATATGAGAGAGGTTATTGTTCTTTGCCCCATTATGGTGAACAAACTCTCTTGGATTTTAAAAATTCATCTCCAGATCTCCACAACCATCACCTCAAAATCATGCCTAAAAATAGGGAAATTGAAACCTTGCAAAATGGCTCTCAGACATGTCTTTGATTATCCCTTCTCATGACACCTATGAAAAATATGATAGCGTTTATTTTTCTTTGCCCCATTATGTTCAAAAACCTCTCTCGGATTTTCAAAATTCATTTCCAGGTCTCCATAACAGTCCCCGCAAAATCATGCCTAAAACAGGGAAACTAAAATCTTGAGAAATGTATCTCAGACATGTCTTAGATTATCCCTGCTCCTAAAACCCGTGTAAAATATGGGAGAGGTTTTTGTTCATTACCTTGTGCTGGTCAAAAACCTCTCTCATATTTTCAAATTTGATCCACGTTTTCCTGTTGTGCGTCTTTTAAGTTAATGTATCTGACTGCGGACAATGGGAAAACTCCCTATGAGTTAATTGCTTTCCATTTGGAATATTGATGTCAACCAGTGACGAAATCACCTTTAGAAAATCCCTAAATTGAAATAACCATTTCACAACACCATTAATGTCACATCAGCAAATCTCTTCTCTTTAGATAACTCTTGGTAAATAACTCTTCCTTGCTCTGGTTCCACCTCTGTGGCGTTCTTGTCTCTGCACAGGAGAAAATGAAAGAAATATAATGATGTGATATATTTAACTCTAATCCTTCACAACCACAACCTATAGGTTATACATTAGCCATTCGTGGATTTCTTAAGTGCCATAGTAGGAACATAGCTCACATTATCAAATTCCTGTTTAAAACTAACTCCGTAAGCAACTTCTGCATTTTTTCCAAAAAGAAAAGGAAAATTAGAGTTCATTGAAATGATTGTAGAAAGATGTGCATTCATGTTCACTCAACATATTCAATGCAAATGGCCTTGAATCAAACATGGAAAGCCAACCCTTTCTGCAAGAACACAGAGAGTAGCTTCTGTCGACTCGCCAATTTCTCATATGCTCCCTTGTTTGGATTATACTGCAATATTGAGTTTTGTTGTAGATTCGAACACATAGCTATGTGAAAAAATAAAGGAAGTTGTGCTGGATGTTGGAGCTTGAAAATGGTACCAAGCATTATCAAGCCATAGCTCTTTGTATGGGAGATAACTCCCCCAATTCTGATGCAGTGTAAGAACACCCAACTAGGCCATCAATGGATCAAAAGCACTAATGTGGAGACAAAGAGACTCTGTTGTTCACCTGTACAGAGAGAAAAACATTTATTTACACGTTGCACCCTAAGTCAGTACCGCGGCATGGAAAAACCTCGAAACCAGATTTCGGAGGGCCCCTTCAATGATGAGAGGTATTACTAGGGGGGGGGGGGGTGCGAATTAGCCTCCATTTGCCATGTGGCCAAGGAAAAAAACCCATTTCGGGCTGCTCCCCATCCCTCAGTTCTCGAAGAAAATGGGGGGCCCGAAATGGATTTGAACCATCTGTTCCTTCCTTATAAAATTACCCACAAACGAAAATTTTCCAAAGCTTTGATTAAAATATTAAATTTAATTAATAATATAGAATTAATTAATTCTATATCATTAAATCAAATTACACTACAAGGAAAAGACCCTCTAGCGGATGTTTTGAGGAACCCCATATAAAATACCCTAGAAATCCATTTCTAGCAGATGTTACTAGAGGAGGTTGGTGGGTGGAGGTTTTTGCGGATGTTTTTAGTCTGGTGCGCTTATCATCCTAAACCGCACTGGTGCGTTCAACAAGAGAAAGCACCGATGCACACAAAACATTGGCACACCGGACACCGTGCGCTCTGTACAAACCCGTCTGATGCTTCTTATTACTGTATATCATCGGTGCTTTACAAATATTCTGCATTGGTGCGTCCTAAAACCCTGCACCAAAACAGAAACCGCCCGGTGCGGTCGTAATAAACCACACCCGTGTGCCTATAAAGCCCTGCACACCGGAACAAGGTTAAATAAAAAACAAATTATGGGAAAAAAAAAACCACATTTTTCACTTTTCTTAGCGCTCCAGAGCTCTCAAGCACCGGTGCAATTTATCATTGTCTGAGCCGCCCTAAAATCGGTGCTCTCATTGAACCCATTGCATGCACTGTTGCTGTGCATTGCCCACCAATCTCCTAATTTTCCATTCGATATAATTATGATATTTTCTCCCTGCATTTGAGCAAAATCAACAATTTTGGTGTACACACCTAAAATTAATTTCGGTGCCTTAAAAATGGACTTCTTGTAATCGGTGCTAATGTACATATAACCACACCAGTGCGTTTTAGTTACTGTGCACCAGTGCCGTGTTATTAAGTGATGCACCGGTGACGAATAACAACAAACAAAATAAGCACATCTCTATTTTCTTTAAGTGAAAAATAAAACGGTAAATTGAAAAATGGGCTGCAAAATATTTTCGAAAATATAATTTCATAAAACAATTCTTTAAATACTAAATACTTTTCATTATTTCACTATTTTTGCAAAAAAATTCAGCCAAAGATTTGTAGGAGACATACCTAGAGCAGGAGAGCATGAGAGCACTATGGAGCAGCGAAATACTTTCAAACATAAGTATTCAGACAATCAAAATTCCAAACCTCTAGTGATTCAAACCCTATAGCATAGAATTTCAATCAATCTCGTGATTAAATTTTATTGTTTTTTTTTACTTTTTTTGCAAGTTTTTTTACGCATTAAGAAAAAATTTCAATTTGTGTCTCATTTTCAGAAAAATAAAAAATAAAAAAAATAAAAGATAAATTAAAAAATTAAAAAAAAATTCATTTTTACCCTAAACCCTTCATTATTTTTCTTTATGCTCTTTCTTCTCCCTGTTTATGTGATTTCAGAATTATGGCTTTTCATTTTAAATTAAACAGTTTGTATTTCTATATACATTCCTATGACATCCAACCCATAGGACGACTTGCATAGTCAGATCATAATCCATATCGGCCCTTGTGTGAATTTTTGAAAAAAAAAATAAAAAATAATATATATATATATATATATATATATATATATATATATATATATATATATATATATATATATATATCAGTGTGCCTGACATAACCTAGCACACTGGTGCGCTAGATTATCCCAGCGCATTGTGAAAGTACTGTGATAAAAAATTTAAAAACAATTGTTTTCTAATCAGTATGCCATATGTAAAATAGGGCATTGATGCACTATTTCATTATGGCGCACCACACACATGCTGTTTTGAAAAAAAAATTATTGTGTTAATCGGTGCACCATGTAACATAGAACACACCGCACCAGGTCTCCTAGTTGACAAAGAGCACCGTATGGTGGTCCCTTATTTGTGCGGGGCGTTTATGCTACAAAAACTAAAACTAGATGATTTTTATTATTTTTTCTGTGTTAATCAGTGCGGTGGTTAACATTTAGTGCACCGGTGCTCCTTGTTTACATAGAGCACTATACGGTCTATTATACTATTTTGGTGGTGTGTTTATAAGACTTCCACGCACCAACGTCGGTGCATACACCATGAATGGCGCACCCGTTTCTTGAGATCTTTTTTTACCTGAAAAGTTGACAATTTATTTATAAAATATATTAATGAATGATATGGTACTGATTTCATATTGATAAATAAATGGGTGACAAGAGATCAAGTAAAAAAAATACTGATAACACATCAAGAAAAGAAAAAAATGAAAGTTCTTTGTAAATTCTTTACAAAAATATTATTTTCGAACTATATGTAAGCTTAACTAATATGTATTGTTTATTTTGTATCATGTAGAGCCACAAAATGATGAAGCTTGATAATATTATTTATGATCTAGGACCAGAATAACATAAAATCTTGATGGAAAAATTGCAAAAGGATGAATCAAGTGAATGAAAAATACTATCGATCCAATATGAGTTTCTTTCTTTAATTTTCATTAATAATAAACTTAAAATTATTAGATAACATGTTTCAAAAAATCTATTAATTCACATTTGTTTAATGTTCTACAGGGACCAAAAATTTAGAAAATGAATGTTGTTCTAATAAAAGAAAAAAATAGAACATGCAAATGAAAATGAATTGCTCCTTAGCTCATCTGGAGTGGTGTTGGATATTAACGAAAGGGGGGGAAAATTTTACAAAAGTTTGAGGGATCTAGTGGAATGAATGTATAGACGTTCTTTCCACTTACATTACAAAAATCAATCCAATGATTCCAAGAACCAAATTTTATCTAAACTACAGGAAGAGTTTCCAGAGAATTTGTCAATGAGACATGTCAAACTTTTAATAGAAAAAATGTACAAAAAAAAGGAATGAAAAAGTAAAATTCCTTTAAATATTTGTCTATAATTATTTATAAATATCACTTTTGTTATATTTACTTTTCATATATCAATATAAAAATTAAATAGTTTATTGTCATGTTACATTTTCAGGAAGATTATGAAAATCTCAAAAGATGAATGAGCTGATATCAGAAATATGCTAGTAGGAATGTCCAAAAAGGTGTACAAGGAGATGGTCAAAGAAATGGAAAAAATTGCATCGCAAGAGGAGCCATATCAACAACAACGTGATTCAAATTTAATATGTAATCATTTAATTTTTCGATCATTAGATACAATAAATAAACAATTTAGCATTAAATATTAATTTTCAAGTATTTTCTTGCAGAAAAGAAATGAAAATGGAACCCATTTAGCACATAAAACAAGACGACAAGGAAGAAAAGGGTTGATATCTAAGTTTGTGAGTAATTGTTACTTTCTTATAGCAACTTAACTAGATTTCATTTTTGTATTTTTTAAGTTGTTTTACAAAAATCATCATTGAATGTCTTCAAGAAGGTGCTACATACAAAGAATAACCATCAGATGAATTTATTGAGATTGGGTTAAATATGGGTTGTGAGTATATGTTGGCATATTAGAAATTAATTGTGGAATTTGTAAGCATCTATCGATCTTGTTTTACTTAGCTCTGTCTATAATTAATAGAAAAAAAAAACTTTTATATTAAATATATGATTTGTTATGGGGTATAAAACTTGCAGGATACAAAGTATGGAACTGTGCCAATAGATGAAATCTTGAAAGATGGCATACTACATGGTTTTGAAAGAATGTGTATAGTTCATGAGTCAATTGTTGCTATGGTACATCATTTCTTTTCGATTTACATTGATGTATATTATTTAATATTGAAATTTTCATTATTCTCACCAATGTATATACACTCGTTACAGTTTATTTTTATGTTTGTATATGGAAGCTGAAGAAGAAGAAAACAATCAACACCGTGAACAAAAAATTCCTAAAAATAACTATATTTGGATATTACTATGTTTGGATATCAAAGCAAGGCATTCTATTTTTTGAAATATTTGTCTGTGAAATAAGACATTTTGTTTAATGTAATGGACATAGACAAAGGGATACCAATAACTGTCCCATTTTGTATGACAAAGAATGTCTTATATATATATATATATATATATATATATATGTTTTAATTTATTCTATTGCGTTCTCATTGTTGCTATGAAATGTAACACCGCTGATTAAATTTATGGATGATTAAATATTATAATGACGAGATGTGAAATATGATGATATGATATAACAAATTAATCCAAACATCACATTCAAATGCACTAATAAAAAATTAATTCATATGAATATTGTTATAAGATATATATGTGTTGACTTTTGATGAATAATGAATTTTAAACAATCACAATAATTATGATATGATATAACAAATTAATCCAAACATCACATTCAAATGCATTAATAAAAATTTAATTAATATGAATACTGTTATAAGATGTGTCGACTTTTGACGAATAATGAATTTAAAAAAATGACAATAATTGCATTGTCATAGGTCGATATTTATAACAAATACAAAATGAACACATGTGCATGTCAGTTACTATACATCAGTGTGTTTGTATGACACAGTGCACTGGTGCATTTTTACGACCTATAGGCACCACACAAATTCCAATACCAATTATAAATCTTGGTGTGTTTGTGCGATACTACACACTGGTGCATTTATGTGAGACTACGCACCAGTGAATTTGTATAACCTATGGTCACCGTACAAATACCAATACGAATTAGAAAAATCGGTGCGTTTGTCTGATACTGCACACCGGTGCATTTTTATAAGTCTACGTACCGATGCGTTGAGATGACCTATGGGCACTGCATAAATCCCAAGACCAATTAGAATGGCCTCATGCATTGTATCACCAACACTATGCCTGATGTGGTTTTATACCTTGACGACCCAGTGCATGCACCTTTGACTGACCCAGGCCACCTTCTAGATGAGACACATCAGTGCGTTGACACCTTAGTAGCGCAACGATGAAAAAAACATCCGTAATAACCTCTGGTTGCCCAATTTTTTTAGTTGTGTTGAATTTCCGTTAAAAGCTCCACCAAAACCTCTGTAACCGTAAACAGATGTGGTAGCAAATGTTTTTTTGAAAATTTTGGCCAATTTTAAAACACTAAAAACCTCCTTTATAACCTTCGCTAGAGAGTATTTTCCTTGTATTTTTAATTTAACTTCACATAAAATTGACAAGGTTGGATCCACACAACACCAAAATAATAAAGGCATATGATAAATACTTATTTTACAGCATTCTGGAGCAGTGTGGCTAGATTTTTTTATCACTTTCTCCTCTAAAATACGCTCGATGATGAACTTGATTCGGGATGATTTTTGAATGTGAACCCCACTTTTCCAGATAAAACCATTGTTTTCATCCAACACGCCAAACCAATACATATAATTCAGCAACCCTGATTTCCCTATAATTATAGGGTCCTAACACTTTGGAAAGATCACCCTTCCCAACATTAAGTTAGAAAATTGTCCTACTACATTGATGGTGGGGGTACCTTTCTTCTTTCTCCCAGGTTTCTTGAAGCACATTTCCTTGATGAGCCTATTGTAAATAGGGACATCCTTAATGCCTTGGAGAAGAGGTATTTTTACACACAAATTTTTTAGTTCTCCCATAAGTTCGATCTCCTCTAGGGTGTGCTGACTGGAATGGATCAAGCGCTCAAGAAAGGAGGTTTTTGGATATGAGTGTTATTTTCTTCCTTTTCCTCCTCAACCTCTACAGGTAGAGATGGAGGTTGGTTTCTTGGGAGTACTCTTCCCGACGTGATATTAATCTCTTGTATCTCCACAACATAAGCTCGATAGGATGTCTCTCCACTATAAACCTGTTGTGCCTGTCTAGTGTTTGGGTTCAGATTTGGCTGTGTGGGAATTTGAGGCAACTTGGGTGGAGCATCATGAGTAAGATGAGGTTGAGGTTGGAGTGGAGGGATAAGAACAGGGGGTTGATTATGTGTTGGAAAAATACTAAGAGGGGTCGGGGGTGGGGGGGTGGGGTGAATCAACATTTACAATAATCACAATATTTTTCTTTCATTTTACTAATTTGTATACAAGACTTAAATTACTCCAACTAGCATATTCATGCAGATTTTGTAAAGAAACTTGTGTATACCCAGATAAATTTTAATTTTCAAATAAATCTTCAGAAACTTTACTTAGCTCAAATCATCAATTATGCATAAATAATTTAAGCAGTAGATATGTGAAATAATAAGAGAGTAAATTATCACACCAAAGACACAATACATGAACACCAAGATTTTAACGTGGAAACCCAAGTCAGGAGAAAACCACCACTTCTATCATCTTTGTCTTCAATATTTATTATATAGAAAACTACTTTACAATGTTGTACTGATGCAAACTCATATTCGTATGTAGGCACCCACCTATAGAAGGCTGTAACTTTCTCTCATTCTCCAATTGCTACTAGAAGGGAGCTCCAACCCCCTGATATCGTTTACTAGCCACTATTGGAAGGGAGCTACAACCCCTTGAAATGGTCATCGACTTCTACTAGTGGGAAGATTTGACTTCCACACTTAAGGCTTCAACCCTCAGAACCACTGTAGACCACATTTCATAAATTTTCACACTAGATTCAACAAATTCAAAACAACACAATTTGTGGATCAACACCAATAGCCATAAAGCAATATTTAAATAGAACAATGAGATCATTGTAACCATATCACAACAATAAACCCAAACTTCTGAATTAACACGCGTAATCAACTTCAACTTCGATCATTCAATTGTATACACTACTTTATTTACTGCAACCTGCATGTATATGTGCATTCCTATGGAAAAACCTGCATATAGATATTTATATACTAAATTTAGGAATCTGATAAAATTCAGAACAGATCATAGATATTCAGGGACACTTTGTCAGATTTACAGAACCCTTATTTAGTCATCAACATTCATCATATTCAATCACCCAGTCATTGATCATATTTAATCAAATAGCAACATACAAAGTATTCAAACAATCAAGATCTACATGAAGAATTCATTGACATACAAAAAAAACATAGAAAAAATGATCAAACATTTTCTTTAGCAATCTTCAGAAAAACCGTAACTTCCATACGTGCTTTTTCTGAAATGAACCCGCGGGTATACGCACTTTCACCATGATGAACCGACCTATAGATCTGTAAATATTATAGGAGAACATAAAATTTCAAAGAATAAAATTTTCTTAGATCATATCATTTACTTCAAAAATTATGTGCCAAACCATAGATTTAATCAACTCATAAATAGATCATGCAAATACATAGTCATTTTAGGTCTAGAGATCTTGATCCATTATTGTGTTCAAGAATGCATCAAAACATCTATCTATCTATTGAATACAAATCAATCCATACATATATACTTCAGACTGAAGTACTCATTCAATTCTCATCCACCTGCACACCTTGCACTATGATCTTCTCCTCCTTATATAGTTTGAACCTTGTCCAATACCATGAGCCAAAAATCACACAAGTGTCGGTGGTATTCTTGGACGAGATCAATTAGCCATTACTGCAATCAATATTGTGGGCTAATACCATGGTAAGGACCACTGGTATCATAAATTGAGTGCGTAAATACATACACTATTTTTCTTCTTTGTACCTGCATGCATGCGTGACTTCTCTTCACCAAAACTGCATATATACTAATTCTGGATGTATACTTGGGTTCCCTTCATTAAACCTATGGGTATACATGGGTTCCCTTAATAAAACCTAAATTTACATATTGAAACATTACCTTCATCATTCCTCTGAAATTAACTGGAATTCCTTTCTCTGTCACGACTGAACTAACCTGTTGTAATATGCCCGAAAGGAATTGCTCAACAAGACATGCCTGAAAAATTAATTTTTCAAGGATTTTTACTTTAGCTATCATAAAATGTGTTTAAAAACTATCAAAAACCAATTCCAAGTGCTGCAGCAACCTTTACTCAACTTTTATTCTCAAAAAGGAAAGGAAAAGCAGCTTTTCATGCCCTAAAATGACTGTATTCAGAAATTTGCATAAAAATAAGGGTCATGGATCTGGGATATGTTATATTAGGTCAAGAGGGATTCACGTGCCTAATTTTAGAAAATAATAATGCGTTTTTCTATGTTAAACAGATCCTTCATTCCCGACTAGGCTTAAAATTGCTGATTTCCCATGACTTGGAGTATGCAGAAATTTTCTGAAGCATAGAGAGAATATTTTATAAAGGGTTTGATAATTTTATGTAGATATAATAGTATTAAAATATTAGAATATTATTCAAAGATCTTACATTAGAAAATACAGATTTATATTTGAAGAAAAGGCCTAAAACCCAAACTTTATGACACAAGAAGTGGATGATGAACCAGACAACTTTATTTTCAGAAATATGAAGAAGTGTTTTATTAAGTTTCAGATATATAACATATAAAAGGACAAAATGATAGATCTAAATGGGATATATATGCAAAAATTATTTTTAAGGACATTCCCCTTGGGGATCTCAACTGAAAGTGAATGACAATGAATAGATCTGAGATCTACACCATGGATCTGCAGTAAAATTCAGAAATTTCTGAAGAATATATCACATAGCATATCAGATCTGAAATATGTAATGGATTGGTTGGCCAATCCATGGATCACCTCAGCGAAGGAAAGGAGTCCTTTCACCGATGATCTCTCCTCCAAACTGCTAGAAAATGTACACTGAAAATATGCCTGCAAAATGACGCAGTTTATGAAGCTAACTTCACTGATGGAGTGATGAACACTTTTTTCTTATGCCAATATAAGAATCTGAAGCTCCAAAATAGCTATTGCACTCCTGCCAGTGGATTAGGAGACTTTCCCACTGAAAAGATGCAATAGAACTCTTTAGATCTGAATAGATTTGATTCCAATTGCTGCAGCTCACAAGATAGCTCAACCCTCAACATGAGCATGCTGTAATGTAAGGTGAAGCTTGGCCAAAGTTCCAGATAGTGGATTAATGCAGCACAATCTCCTCCAATAGACCCTCAAGGAAGAAGAGGAATTCCTAAACAGGAAATTCCTCTCTCTCTAGCTAAATAGCCAAGAGAGTTTGATTTTCTCAAGAAATCTCAAAATCGAAATATCATCAACCACCTCTCCTTGAGTCTTTCCCTTCCTTATATAAGATTAGGGTTTGAAAAACCATAAACCACCTTCATCTATTTGTCCCTTTTCACATGGAGGACCTCCTCATAGGACTGCGCTGATCATCTAGGAGGTTCATTGTATCTGGACTGCTTTATGATCTGGTCCTATTGACCCAGTAAAATATCTTGAACCTGTTTCACATACAAGTGGATTTTATTGAGAAAGCCTTGATTTGACTCTGTTCACATTGGGCATTGATTTATTCTCATGTTTAGGAGTTTTTATTTGTTCTCCTTTACATTTTATTCACAAACATAAAAATAAAATGACATTGAATATTCCTACTAGCTTGGGCTAGTTAGGAATATTACAATCCTCCCCCTTCAAAATGTTTCTTTTCCTCAAGCAACTACAGGGTAGAACAAAAATTATCCTCCCCTCTTCTTGTGGCCTCATCAATGGACCCCACCATGGCTGAAAATGATAAGCAATGAATTTTTCCTCCAATGATTTCCTCCAAGTGTAAGATAGTAAGTGTACATCATGAGAAAATGGAGGGTGCAAGTGGTGATCTTCTTGTTGCTCAATGGCCTCATTAAGGTAGGAGTGATGAAGAGCATGGGGAAAATTTCTCCCAATGAGTGTCTCCCACACCCATGCTATCATCCATAAGAATCTACTTACCTCCAGATAAGGCAACTTCAGAAAATGTTCCTCCACCTTGAGCTTCGGCAAAATAGGTGGGCTGAAAATCTACATATGGCAGACAAGATAGACTACCCCATGCTGTCTTCCTCTCCACTTAAGATAAGTGTAGAGTGCAAACTGATCTTGGGTTGAAAGGATATTGCCCTCAAGTGGCATCATGAAGAGTAGATCTACAAAGATCCTCCCTCCAATGCTATAAAACCAGTTAGCCCAAAATGTTTCATATGTGATGGATAGAAGAGTATCATCATAAGGTATCCCATCACACACATGGCTCACCTCCAAGAGAAACAAGTGTTTGGTCATGCTGGCCACAACTCTTCCCATGTTCTCATTAGAACATGTACTGCATAAAATGTGGGAACCTACTTCCCAAAAGGACACATCCAAACCATGTGCCTCACTCAACATCATGTCTCCCATCAAGATAAAAGCAATATCAGCTAATGAGAACATGATTATCACCATCATGAAGGAAATACTGAAGGTCCTATGTGATGCAAGAGAGTACCAACAGTTCCCCGAGTCTTCACAACTCAATTTTACATACTGCTGCTTTAGAAGAATACATGGCAAATTGTTTTTTGTTACATGGTTAATCATATAAATAAAATGAACATACATGTAAGGAAAACATCTTTGCTCAAGGCCACATAAGAGATGGTTGTCTCCATCATATAATTTGGCCCAATGTAGATCGTGGAGCTCAATGAATAGCTTGCCCTCTTGTGGAGCAATGCATTGCCAAAAGATGGTAAGAGGATGGAAGAAAAATCTCTCACCATATGTTGGAATCAAGAAGATACATGGAACCATGAATGAATCCTCAATAATAGTTTGGCACACTCCCATGAAGGGGAATGAACCAAGTGCTGCATGAAAGTCCTTCTCCTCATGCTTGGAAACCTAAGTCAAGGAAAGCACACCATAGTAATAGATGTCCCCATCTACCACTTCATTTTCTTCACATCCTCTTTTCTCACCAAGTGCATCGAATAAGAAGTGATCCTAGGAATATTCCATCAATAAACCCCAGCTCCAAAGTTACAACGTTGTTGGCCTATGAAAATAGGCTCCCATCAACACATAGCTCCAATATTTGACATGCAGAATGTCAAAGGAATCTCCCATAATGCTGCTACATATGAGAAGTCCTCCCCATGAAGAAAGTCCTTTTGGAACATCTAAGGCCAAGGAGTAACCCCTTTTCACCATGATAGTGCCATCTTCTACTCCTGAAACATCATGAAAAATATGAGAGAAAATATGTCCTTGCTCTCTCAAGAAAATTCCAAGCAACAAAATATTTTGCTACCTCCTCATACTCCCATCATCCAAATCATGTAGTGACAACATGGTATTTGACATGAAGAATGTTATGCCAACACAATGTGCCCATACTCTTTGCTGCCTAATGATGCAAGTATTCTGCCACATACCCTTAGAAAGAGAGTGATGACCAAACTCTTTCAAGAGCAACCAACACAGCCAAGCCTTCTGCTGCCCAGTGTCATAGATCTGCAAGTAGCTTTCTAGATTCTTGCTCTCCATCCACATCCACTCAACCAATTGTGTATGTCTCCTTCCACCCTTCATCCTGGTACTCCTCCCATGAGGGCTACCATCATCCCAAATCAAATTCATGCATTTCATGGGATCTTGAAATGAAATCTTCCCAAGGATCAATTTGACCCTATGAGGATCCAAATAGGTGGTAGGAAAAAACCTCCCATCGTGATGTGCATGGCTCAAGAAATGTCCAACACATTCATGAGAGATGTTATCCATCCGAATATTTCCTCCATCTACTATCTGCTCCTGTGAGAAGGGAAGATCCTCCTCAAACTGTTGAAGAACTTTGAACTCCATGATGTGTTGAAGTGCACCTCCAATGAATTATTCCCATGAGGTCTTCTCCTCATGCATGGCCTCCCAAAACCAAAGGGGCCTTGGATTTGCTGCAAGTATAAGTTTCTCTTTGAGCAAGGGTGTGCTCATTGAGAAAGGGTCATATGGAAGGGAGAAAGGGTTTCTCACTTCAAGATTTCTACCATCCATCATTCCACCCTTTATTGCTTCATGAATGAAGCTTCCATGTGAATGCTCCAATGAGGAATGGTTCCTCTCTTCTTCCTCACTTCTTTGGCATAGTGTAGTGCAACTTTTTTGCTCAAAATCAGTAGCATGCAAAGATGTAGATCTCTTCATACAATGTGTTGAAATGACAATAGTTGGATTTTTAATCATACCTCGGTGAGATGTAGAAGCAAGAGCTTCTTCTGCAACTATGTAGTATTCCTTCATTATTGAACATGAAGGCTGATCTTCCAAGGTTGTGCCAGCGCTGGTACAAGTATCCTCCCTCTCAATCTCCTTGAGATCTTCTTCAATACCCTTCAGGGTTTGGAAAATGAGCAGGGAGATGTCCTCTTCTGTCATTCTTCCAAGTGGTGGAGCCATGCTCTTGTTTCTTCTATACAATGCATCTTATTTGTGAGGGTAGGAAGTGCATGGGTCTTCCTCTCCTTCTTGAAACCTTCTGTAGGTCTCACTGCAACTTTATTCTCCTTGAAACCCTCTAGGAGTCTCGGTGCATCTTCTTTCTCTCTTCTGATTTACCTCTTTGGAGAGGCCCTTCTTAGATCTGAACATTGATGAGAGTAATGTCATCCTATCCATAATTCTGATATCTATTTCTTCTCTTCACTTCTCTGATATCTTGATTTCACAGGCTATGCCAGAGATCATGCTCTGATACCACTGTAATATACCCAAAAGGAATTGCTCAGCAAGACATGCCTGAAAAATGAATTTTTTAGGGATGTGTGCTTTAGATATCATAAAATGTGTTTAAAAACACTCATAAACCAATTCCAAGTGTTGCAGCAACCTTTACCCAAATTTTACTCTAAAAAAGGTGAGGAAAAGCAACTTTTCATGCCCTAAAATGACTGTATTCAGAAATTTTCATAAAAATAAGGATCATGGATCTATGACATGTTATATTAGGTCAAGAGGGATTCACATGCTAAATTTCAAAAAAAACAAATGCGTTTTTCTATGTTAAACAGATCCTCCATTCTCGATTAGGCTTAAAATTGTTGATTTCCCATGACTTGGAGTATGCAGAAATTTTATGAAGAATAGAGAGCATATTTTCTGAAGGTTTTGATGATTTTATGCAGAGATAATAGTATGAAAAGCTGAGAATATGATTCAAAGATCTTACATTAGAAAATACAGATCTATACTTGAAGAAAAGGCCTAAAACCCAAGCTTTATGACACAAGAAGTGGATGATGAACCAGATCAGATCTGAAATATGTAATGGATTGGTTGGCCAATCCATGGATCACCTCAGTGAAGGAAATGAATCCTTTCACCAAAGATCTCTCCTCCAAACTGCTATAAAATGTACACTACAACTCTGCCTGCAAAATGACGCAGTTTCTAAAGCTAACTGCACTAATGGAGTGATGCACACTTTGGTCTTATGCCAATATAAGAATATGAAGCTCCAAAATAGCTATTTCACTCTTTCCAGTGGATTAGGAGACTTTCCCATTTAAAATATGCAATAGAACTCTTCATATCTGATTTCACTCGATGCATCTCACAAGACAGCTCAACCCTCAACATGAGTAACATTGTAATGTAACATGAAGCTTGGCCAAAATGCCAGATAGTGGATCAATGCAACACAATATCCTCCAAGAGACCCTCAAGGAAGAAGAGGAATTCCTAAATAGGAAATTCCTCTCTCTCTAGCTAAACAGCCAAGAGAGTTTGAGTTGCTCAAGCAATCTCAAAATCGAAATATCATCAACTACCTCTCCTTGAGTCTTTCCCTTCCTTATATAATATTAGGGTTTGCAAAACCCTAAACCACCTTCATCCATTTTTTCCTTTTCACATGGAGGACCTCCTCATAGGACTGTGCTGATCATCTAGGAGGTTCATTTTATCTGGACTGCTTTATGATTTGGTCCTGTTGACCCAGTCAAATAGCTTGAACCAGTTTCACATACAAGTGGATTTTATTGAGCAAGCCCTGATTTGACTCTATCCACATTGGGCATTGATTTATTCTCATGTTTAGGAGTTTTTATTTTTTCTCCTTTACATTTTATTCACAAAACATAAAAATAAAATGACATTGAATATTCCTACTAGCTTGGGCTAGTTAGGAATATTACACCTGTAGATACATCAATTTTACATCTTCAATAAATAGATTGATATCAAAAGGAAACTCATCAAGTAGGTTTCCATCATAGACAACATATTAGATCATAACGCCAACAATCTCCCCCTTTGGATTGATGGAAACCATGTTGGTGTTTGACCACCACAAATTGTAGATACCTGATCAATTCGAAACACTAATTTACTCTCCCCCTTTGACATCAAGATCAAAGGGCGAACCCATACAAGAATTTCGAGATTTTCCCTTCACTATACAAACTATACTCCCCCTGAAAACATGTTGTAGCTTCAAAACAGATTTTCAATACTATATAACCTTTCTTATCACCAAGGACGCATACATACATAAATTACCCAACGAAGTGGGGTTTACATTTTTGACTCAAGAACCCAACCAAGTGGGTTTAAAAATTTGACAAAGTCCCTACATGACTGAATACGACAATTTTTACATCATAGGTCTCAATATGACCCTTACATCAAATTGCATATATGGCTTTATAACCAAGACCAAAGGCCCTGAAATAGAGAGATATCATTGAACACACTATATTAACCAATAGAATGCTAAAAATGCATTATATCCTCAAGGCTAATGCTCCTCCTAAGTCTGTGCATCCTGAACATTTTCAACAACCAATTCATCAACGCATCTTCATCAAGTAGTTAAATATCAAGGAAAGGAAATGTACGTTGAAAAATAGAACCATAGATTGTACCCATCAATACTTGAGCAACAGAGCCAAAACATATATGAAAAAGATTGTTCTGAAGGCTGACCCACAAATTTTATGACATAAAGATCCATATGCAACTGTATAACGAGAAACTCATGTATATACACGACTATGCGTCCTAAAACCTGCATACCAAATTTAATATTCTGAAATAAAATAGATTAGATAAGTGAGGCAGAGACAAATCCTAGCTTCAGTCTGATATATGCAAATTTTTCTTTGGGAAGAGGTTTAGAAAATATGTCAACAACTTGTTCTTTGGAGGGAACATACTCCAATTTAACCTTTTTCTCAAGCAGTTGTTCTCGTAAAAAGTGATACATGATAGGAATGTGCCTGGTTTTGGAATGCATAATAGATTTTTTAAGATACTAATGGCACTTGTATTATCACATATGATGAGGATGGGAGGAGAAAATTTATTTTGAATATCTTGTAATGTCTACATCATCCAAAGAATTTCTATGCAACATGATGCAACAACCACATATTCTACTTCTTCTGTAGATAAGGCAATGGAAATTTATTTCTTGCTGAACCATGATACTAATTGGGGCCCCATATAAAATGCACCTCCACTAGTGCTTTTCTGGTCATCAACATTTCCAGCCCAATTCACATATGTGTAAGCATGAAGAGTAAGATAAGCATTCTTAGGATGCCATAGACCAAAATCTTGAGTTCCTTGTAGATATTTGAATATTCTTTTTACAGCCTAAAGATGTGACTCCTTTGCATTAGCTTGGAATCGTCCAAAAATCCCAACTGCATGCATGATATCTGGTCTAGTCCCTGTTAGATAAAGTAGACTTCCAATCATATATCTATACTCTGGCTGGTTTACCATGTGAGAATCATCAGGATAATTGAGGTTACATCCAGTCACCATTGGAGTTCTTACAGGTTTGCAGTCTTCCATCCCATACTTCTTCATAATTTTCTTGAGATATTTTTCTTGTGAGAGGAAGATGCCATCATTTTCTTGTCGCACTTGTAAGCCAAGAAAATATGTTAGTTTCCCATGTTATCACTCCACCAAATATACTAAGGCTAAGAAGGAGACCAACAAAGGTAACCACATACCGCTTTGACCTAGTAGCTAGCCCTACTAGGTAGAATAGGGCTCTCTCCACGAGAACACAGCCAAATTGACTGGATAGTGAGGATTTTAGGCTAGGTATAGTAGGCTCTAGGGTTTGATTGATTTATTTTGGGTGTTGGATGGTGAATTAGTGCTAGGAAGAACTAGGTTAGGGCGCTCAAAATTACAATTGCAGAGATCTGTTGGGGAAAGGTAGGCACACACTTTAGCACTTTAAAGTATCTTGATGAGTGGATTAGACCGGTAGGGCTTGTAAAAAGAGAATGGAAAGCATGAATTATTTTCTATCATAAGAAAGTGAAACACAACTATGATAATTCCTCCAAAACAGAGCATCAAATAATTATTTCTGATTATATAACTTAGGAATAAATAACATTGAGAGATGGCATGAATATGGAAAACATAATACATTCAAAAATATGAAAAACATAATAGGAAATGTTGCTGAAACACATACCATAATAATCCCACCAAAATAGTTGCAACTTCGTCTATTAGTTCCTACCAAAAATGACTGATTACACTAGTGTTCAAAGATCAATTACACAACATAAAACCCTTGCAATGACAAAGGAAATGAAATGTATAGACCAAAATAGACTTGTCCCACTCTCAGGGGTCGAATCCATGACTTGTGGAGCTTTTTCCCAAATTCCTCAACTGGAATCCTAATGACTAGGGAGGTCAACAAACTCATCCCTATCTTTGATGAAACTGATTCACTTGATCCAAAAATAAAATTTTACTTGATGTATCTACCTCTAGTAACTATAAAAGGAATAATTAAATTTGATTTTTACATTTACATCAGAAAAACTTTATGAAATTCATCAACCAACTGAGAAAAAGTTAAATTTCTGAAGATGACAAGCAATCTGGAAAAAACGCAGTGTGAGTGCAAAAAGCATAGCTTTCCCTTCAAGATGATTTTTGACTGCCTGGATGAAGTCAAAATTGAGTGAAAGATAGCTAATTGGAAATATATTCCTGTCTAGTTGTCAACAATGGCCTTAAGCATTGAAAATGATGGATTTACGCCCTTGAAAAAGAATTTTTCCCAAAACGAGTCAAAAAGCATAGCGCCAGAAAGAAAAGCACATCGTGCCCTTGAGAAAAGCACTACGTGAGATTGTAGACCACTTTTGAAGGCCTTTGTAAACTATATTTAAAATCATGACATCTCATTGAAAATATATTTCTATATGATACACAATGGACCCCTCAAGCACTGAAAATGATCAAGTATAGCCCCTCAAAAAGCAATTCTCCCAATACTAGTAAGAAGTGCAGCGTGTCCCTGAGAAAAGCACAATGTGAAGTTTCATGTCACATTTGGAGGCCTTCCCAAACTCCCACTTGGGCTCATGATAGCTCATTGGAAAGATATTTCTGTCTAGTTGTCATTTTACTCATAAAAAAAATCATTTGGACACTCCATGATAGAGAAACATTCATTTTCCCAAGAGTACTCCAAATGTACAACAACTCTCCTGTAGCAACTATATTTTGGACATTTCTCCCAAATCATAACACATGTGTATAAACTGAACGAGGTTTTTGTTCCTTGTTATATTATTGAGAAAAAACCTTTTATGTTTCTCAAATTAATCTCCATTTGGTTAGAAACACATTTTGAAGAAAAATTGTTCATGTGTGCCAAAATTTTCAAAATTGCACCAACTTGCACCATAATACAAAAATTGCACCAAATATTCTCAAAATTGACCCAGAGATGCTTGATGAGGTACTTTATGCAACCATGGATGCATCAGCAATAAAATACAACTTACCCTTCTCCTTTTGGCTGATTAAGGTTTCTTTGAGTTTTTCCCTCAATTGTTTGTCTTTGACCTTGGAGATCAAATTCCTGGTGTAGTGATCAGTGGCCATGTGCCTTTGCAGCTTGCTATCTCTGTTAGCCCTCTCAAGGAGTTGTTGACACCTGACCTCCCTTGTTATAGTTCTTCTTCTCTTCCTCCATAGGTTATTTGCGAGGGGAAAACCCTAGTGATGCAAAACAGGGGATGGTGGGAAAGGAGTAGGATGGAGCTTTTAGGAGAGGGAAAAGGGGATGGGAAAAATTTGGGAGGTAGGGAAGGGCGTTATGGAGGTATGGGAGGTGGAAAGGGAGGTAGGGTAGGTAGGAGTATACCTAGATAATTTAATTACATGTCTAGGTCTAGAAGGCTGCCACAAACACAACATAGGGTAGTGATGATGGTGTAGGGACTAGGGTTTTAGGGAATATGATTTAGGAATGGGGAATGAAGGGATGTGAGGGTTGTGGGGGATGATTAAGAGTGTGAGGGAGGTAAAAGGGTCTAGGGGAAAACAAGTTTAGCTTTAAAACTGGAAAAATAGGGTTTAGCCACTAAAACATAGTATGGAGGTCAATGGGGGGTTGTCAAACAAAACATATGAAAATGAGTTGCAATGAGGGGCTTTTAGGATGTAACTTACTTGAAAATAGATTCTTGAACAATCAAAACCTTCAGAAAACATCCAGAACTTGTTTTATGCCTCCAAGTCAGAAAGGTAAAATTCACTGAGAAAAGCGCAATGAGCTCTTCAAAAAGCATAGTGTGCTCACCTGAAAAGTGCAACGCCTTGAGGAAAAGTGCCACGATGGACCAAAAACTTGATTTTTTGAAGAAAAAGTTGGTTTTTTGACTTGGGAAAGTTATGATCTCGATTATGAAGAGTGAGAATGAATGTATTTTGGTCTTTTAGGGCCTTTTAAACTTGGAGAAAAATCATTAAATGAACATAGACCCACATTTCCCTTTTTCAAAATCAACCTTTAATTTGTTTTTTTCCTTTAACCTTGAACTTGATCTTTGAACTTTTAAATTTTGGTGGCTTTGGAACACTGAATTTCTTCTTGGAACCTTGAACATTTGCTGGTGGAACTCTGAAGTACTTATTACAAAGGAACATAAAATTACATTTTTCTTTGAAATCAAATTTATTGATGAAATTACTTTATTGTCACTCCTTCACTTTCCGAACTCTATGCATGGAATGATGATTTATTAATGATATTGAAACCCTAAGACATAATGGAGACTTTGGACCGAATGAAACCATGATGAAAATGAATGTAATGATGATGACAACTCATGAATGAAAATACATTTAGCTGAGAAGTGAAATGACTAAGCAACTAGTAAAATTTTTAAAGGAGTGATATCAGACCTAGATATACATCCAGTGACCAAATTTTTACATGATGACCTATTGGAATGATAAAATTTTGAAAATGGTACCTTAACAATACATGATAAGAGTCTATTTAATCATTGGTGGCAGGATGCAAAAACTGACATTAAAGTTGGCTCCAGCTGGGGATGGAAGCTCCTTGGAGGTGTCAAGAACACTATAGACCAAGTAGTCTAACAATTGGGCATGGAGTCAAAATATAAAAAGAATACTGAATACTGAAACCTTGATATAATAAATTGACTCAAAACTGGACTGACTTGACTGAAATAAAAACTACAAAACTTATTGATGGAAACATATCACCGAGACTTGAGGGCTTCAAATATTGATGACAACCACGTGCCTGATAAAGACATATGTAAAATCATGTGAAGTGATCCTTTCAATGTAACCAATACAACATATGGCTACTTACTTGAGTTATGCTCTCACTTTCCTCGAGTAGGAAGAAAAAAAAAAGACTAGGCCACTTAAAGTGTCTACTGAGCATGTCCTCCTGATCCATAAATTTAAGAAAATATATCATCCATATTGATTGTAGAAAAATTGTCACTAGATCGTGAAAAACATGAAAATTTACCTCTTGCTGATATAAAAGAAACAAGGTACCTGTTTCTCTTGAATATTATATCTCTTCATATTATACCTCAATGAGAGTGCGTTCCTAGTATTCAAAAAATTCTAAAAAAATAGGTGAGAAAATTTATTCTTGAAACAAAAATTCAAGACATGAAACATGAGAAGAAAAATATGAGTGACAGTCCTCAATGTCCTGGTCCTATGCAATTTGAATACATTTTTGATCATCTTCGTATGTTGAAGTGGAAATGACTTTCTCTTCACCAACTCATGGCTAATTGGAATTCTCTTCAGTCAAGGAAAACATGGTTTGCTGGAAATTTTCTTGAACTAAAGGACAGCTAGGATATGATCCTTTCTCATGTTGTTGGAAGGGAATTTCTAGCAAGGCCTCTTCAAGTTCCTTATCCATCAATCCTTCATCACCATAAACACTTTCCAAATGATGAATAAAACCTTGAAAATGATTGCAACAATATTTTACCAACATTAAATATGGATGTTCTTCTTTAAAATTGTCATAAAACATCATATGAAAATCAACAAGTGAATAAATACAACTAGGTGGAAAACCTTCATACCATGATATTTCTTGTTCCTCCAAGGTGGCGATGAATCTTCATCATACAATCTTCAGGAAATTTAACAGTCGAATTGAGTGCATGCATGTGAAATTTAACGAGATGCAAAGGAACATCGTCTCCTTTCTCATCTTTGAACTTTGGGAGATAAGTCTGCCAATCTACACAAGGCATGCGGTTCGTAAAAATAGGAATATGAGCTCGATTCATAGGAGCATACCTTTGAGCAGTTGAATCCATCTTGAAAACAATGAGGTCACCAATAATTTCTTTAGACTACCGGTTCTTGAAAAGTGGAGTCGCCATGAAATTTCTGAATCTTTGGATTTTTCAAAAATAGAGTCACTAGGTGAAAGATACACAAACTTCTTGTGCCTGATGACTGTTCACCATCAACAATAAAATCTGATCCTTTTCATTCTTCCCCAGGGGATATCTGTCACCTCGCTCCCCAAAATGGTCGCCAAGATGTTATCACTCCATCGAATCTTTGCAGGCTGAGAAGGAGACAAGCAAAGGTAACCAGATACTTCTTTGACCTAGTAGCTATCCCTACTAGGCAGGATAGGGATCTCTCCATGATATCATAGCCAAATTGAATAGATAATGAGGATTTTAGTCTAGGTATAGCAGGCTCTAGTGTTTGATTGATTGATTTTGGGTGCTAGATGGTGAATTAGGTCTAGGAAAAAATAGGTCAGGGCATTGAGAATTACAATTACAGAGATATGATGGGGCAAGGTAGACACATTATTTATCACTTTCAGGTATCTTTATGAGTGTATTATACTGGTAGGGCTTTTAAAAAGATCATGGAAATCATGAATTATTTTCTATCAGAAGAAAGTGAAACACAACTATGATAGTTCCTCCAAAACAGAGCATCAAATAATGAATTATGCTTATCTAACTTAGGAATCAGTCACATTGAGAGATGGCATGAATATAGAAAAAATAATAAATTCAAACATATGAAAAACATAATAGGCAACATTGCTAAAACACATACCATAGGAATCCCACCAAAATAGTCGCAACTTTGTCTATTAGTTCCTGCTAAAAAAGGTTGATTACACTAGTGTTCAAAGATCAATTGCACAACATCCAACCCTTTAAATGAAAAAGGAAATGAAAGATATAGACCAAAGAAAAATTATCCAACTCTCAGGGGTCGAATCCATGAGTTTTGGATCTTTTCCCCAAAGTCCTCAACTGGAATCCTAATGACCATGGAGGTCAACAACTCATCCCTATCTTTGATGAAACTGATTCACTTGACCCAAAAATACCATTTTAATTGAGATATCTACCTATAGTAGCTATAAAATACATAATTACATTTTATTTTAACATTTACAACTGTAAAAATTCATGAAATTCATCAACCAATTGAGAAAAAGTCAAATTTATGAAGATGACAGGCAATCTGAAAAAATCGCAACGTGATTACAAAAAGTGCATCGTGCCCTACAGGATGATTTTTGACTGCCTTTCTGAGGTCCAAATTGATCTCAAGATAGATAATTGGAAATATGTTCTTGTATAGTTTTCAAAAATGTCCTTAATCATGTAAAATGATGGAGTTAATCCCCTAGAAAACAAATTTTCCCAAAACTAGTCAAAAAGCGTAGTGCTAGAAGGAAAAGCGCAACGTGCCCCTAAGAAAAGTGCAACGTGAAATTGCATACTACTTTTGGAGGCCTTACTGAACTGGAAATTGAGTTCATGATAGCTCATTGGATATATATTTCTGTCGGATACACAATGGACCCCTCAAGCTCTAAAAATGATCAAGTATAGCCCCTCAAGATCAATTCTCCCAAGACTAGTAAAAAAGCGCAGCGTGTCCCTGAGAAAATCGCAACGTGAAGTTGCACGTCACTTTTGGAGGCATTTCAGAACTCCAAATTCGGCTCATGATAGCTCATGGGAAATATATGTGCTATCTAGGTATCATTTGACTCATCAAGAAAGTCATTGGGACACTCCATGACAAAGAAAACAAAATTTTCCCAAGAGTACTCCAGAAGTACAGAAACTCTCCTGTAACAACTATATTTTGGACATTTCTCCCAAATAATAACACCTATGTATAAAATGAAGGATTTTTTTGTTCATTTTTCTATTTTGATAAAAACCTCTTTAATTTTTTTCACATTCATCTCCATTTTTTCAAAGACACATTTTGAAGCAAAATGATTCATGTGTGCCAAAATTTTCAGAACTGCACCAACATGCACCAAGATACAAAAATTTCTCCAAATCTTCTCAAAATTGGTCCAAAGATGGCTGCTGAGGTATTTTATTCAACCATGGATGCATAATCAAGAAAATCCAACTTACCCTTCTCCTTTTGGCTGATTACGGTTTCTTTGATTTTTTCCCTCAATTGTTTGACTTTGACCTTGGAGATAAATTCCTGGTGTAGTGATGAGTGGCCATGTGCCTTTGCAACTTATTATCTCTGTTATCCCTCCCAAGGAGATTTTGACACTTGAACTCCCTTTTTATAGGGCTTCTTATCTTCCTCCATAGGTGCTTTGCAAGGGGAAAACCCTAGTGGTGCAAAAGAGGGGATGGTGGGAAAGGAGTAGGATGGAGGGTTAGGGAGAGGGAAAAGGGGATGGGAAAATTTTGGGAGGTAGGAAAGGGTGTTAGGGAGGTATTGGAGGTGTAAAGGGAGGTATGTAAGGTAGGAGTAGACCTATGGAATTTAATTATAGGTCTAGGTCTATAAGGCTACCACAAACTCATCATAGGGTAGTGGTGAAGGTGTAGGGACTAGGGTTTTAGGGAATATGATTTAGGGATGGAGAATGAAGGGATGTGAGCACTATGGGGGATGATTAAGAGTGTGAGGGAGGTAAAAGGGTATAGGGGAAAACAATTTTAGCTTGCAAACTTGAAAAATAGGGCTTAGCCACTAAAACATAGTATGGAGGTCAATGGGGGGTTTTCACACCAAAATTATGAAAATGAGCTGCAAGGAGGGGTTTTTAGGATGTAACTTACTTGAAAAATACATGCTTGACCACTCACAACATTCAGAAAACCTCCTGAACTTGTTTTATGCCTCTAAGTGAGAAAGGGTAGCTTCACTGAGAAAAGCACATCGAGTTGAGGAAAAACACAATGAGCTCTGCAAAAAGCGCAACATCTTTCGAAAAAACGTAGTGTCTTTGGAAAAAGCACAACGTGCTCACCTTAAAAGTGTAGTGCCTAGAGAAAAAGCGTGGCAATGGACAAAAAGCTTAATTTTGTGAAGAAAAAATTGGTTTTTTTACTTGGGCAAGTTGAGAGCTCGATACTTGAGAGTGAGAATGAATGTCTTTTGGTCTTTTAGGGCCTTTTAAACTTGGAGAAAAATCATTAAATGAACATGGAACCACATTTCCCTTTTTAAAAATCAACCTTTCATTTGATTTTTCCTTTAACCTTGAACTTCATCTTTGAACTTTGAAATTTTGGTGACTTTGGAACACTGAATTTCTTGTTCGAACCTTGAAAATTTGTTGGTGGAACTCTAAAGTACTTATTACAAATTAGGAACATAAAATTACATTTTTCTTTGAAATAAATTTTATTGATGAAGTGACTTTATTGTCACTCCTTCACTTGCATAAATTTACGCATAGAATGATGATTTAATGATATTTAAACCCTAGGAAATAATGGAGACTCTGGACTGAATGAAACCATGATGAAAATGAATGTAATGATGACGACAACTAATGAATGATGGTACATTTAGCTGAGAGGTGAAATGAGCCGAAAACTAGTAACGAGTGAAATCAGACCTAGATCTACATCCAGTGACCAAATTTTGACATGATTACCTAATGGAATGATAAAAAATTGAAAATGGTACCTTAACAAGATAAGATAAGAGTCTATTTTATCATTAGTGGCAAGATGCAAAAAATGACACTAACACCCTTAGTAAAGACATTTCAAATTCATGTTGCATAACTGAAGCAAATTTATGACTCATGGATTCTTTATTACTCCCAAAAATGATGTCATCAACATAAACACAAATAATTAACAACTTATAATCTCAATTTTTGTGTATAAGTCACTGTATACAGATACTTTTGTGAAACCTTGTTGTTGAAGATATTTGTCAAGATGATATTACCATGCCCGTGGGGCTTGTTTTAGACCATATAGGGATTTTTTAAGTTTGAAAACACGTTTTTCATCATTTCCCAAATGAATCCTTCAGGTTGTTATATATAAACTTCTTCTTCCACGTCACCATTAAGGAAAGCATATTTTACATCCATTTGATAAACTTTGAATTGTTGAAAACTTGAAAATGAAAGAAAAATTCTTATGGCTTCAAGTTTGGCTACTAGTGCAATTTTTTCTTCAAAGTCTATACCTTCTTGTTGAGAAAATCCTTTACAAAAAAGTCTAGATTTGTTTCTATTTACATCTCCATTTTCATTTAACTTGTTTTTGAATATCCAATTTGTTCCAGTAACATTTTTATCATGAGGTCTTGGAACCAATTCCCAAATATTATTATTTTCAATTTGATCAAGTTCTTCATTCATGGAATTAATCCAACATTCATGTTTACTAGCTTGATTTACATTTTGTGTTTCAATGGTGGATAAAAATGCTAGATAACTGGGAGATCCTATAGGAGTTCTTCTTGTTTGTACCCCTGATTCCTTTTCTCCCATAATTTTGAGATTCTGGATTATTATTTTAAACATATCTGGATGAAGCCTTTTCAATTTCGGATGTATCTTACTCTCATGCTTCATTAGGTTCTCCTTCTATATTGTTGTTATCTGATGAGGGAAAAAGCTCATCATCATCATCCTAATTTGTTTTTATTTCCCTTTTGTGAGCTTTTAGAGATTCATCAAACACAACATAAATACATTCAACAATTTTCTGAAGTCTCTTATTGTAGCATTTGTATGCTTTACTTCTAGAAGAGTAACCAAGAAATATTCCTTCATCTCCTCTAGGTTCAAACTTACCAAGTTTTTCGTCATTATTTTTTATATAACACTTGCTTCCAAAAACTTTGAAGTGATTCATAGTGGGAGTATTAGAATAGCAGAGTTCATACATAGTTTTCTCACTATTTACGTGAACATGAGCCTTGTTGAGAATGTTTACTGTAGTATGAGAAGCTTCACCACAAAAGGTGTCAGGAGTCCCAGATTCATCAAGCATAGCACGAGCCATTTTATTAACTATTATGTTCATTCTTTCTGCCATGCCATTATGTTGTGGAATTCCAGCTACATAAAACTGTATTTTTATGCCATACTGTTCATAGAAATCAAATAATTTCATCTGATATGTATTCTACTCCTCGGTCAGATCTAAGACACTTTATTTTTAGATCTAATTAATTTTCAACTAAAGCTTTGAAGACCCTAAATTTTTCAAATGCTTCATATTTATGTTTCCATAAATTGATCCAACACATTTTAGAAAAGTCATCAATGAACAAGATATAATATTGTTCTCCACGAGGTGACTTTTTCCTTACAGGTCCACATAAATTAGTATGTATAAGTTCAAGAGGCTTAATTTCTTATCCTTCTTTGGCATTAAATTGAACCATGGTTTTCCTATCGAATTGACAAGATTTGCATATGGTACTTTAGGGTAAAGTAATGTTGAGTAGATCACAAACAACTTTAAGCCTGTTTAATTTTCTTATTTGAGAAAATCTCAGATGTCCCAATCTTCTGTGCCATAACCATTTTTCTGTAGATTTACCTAGATAACGTTGCTCTTGGAAAATTTTTAATATATATAGATTGTTTGGTGTTCAAGTTCCTTTTATTACGGTCGTTCCTGTGTCAATTTCATGAACCACACAATCATTTTATTGAAAGAAAACTTCATTTCCTTGATCACACATATGACTAACACTCAACAAGTTATGCTTTAATCCATCAATATATATAACATTTTTAGCTTTAACCTTTTATTTTAGAAAAACAGATCCTTTACCCTTAATGATAGTAGGAGATTCATTTCCAAAAGTAACATTATTTTCCTTTTCTAATGCATTGTATGAAATAAGTTGATCTTTATCACCTATCATGTGTTTTTAACATCCGCTATCAATGTACCATTGATTTTATTCTCCTTCTGCAAATAAATCTATGCCAAAAATTTAAAACTGTAAATCCTTCCTTCTCCATACCTTGGAAATTGTGGATATTTTTTCTCTTGGCTGAGGTTTTCTCCTGCATTCAGATTCCTCATGTCCAAAGTTATTGCAAATTGAACATTCAATTTTGTCTCGAAGAGGAGAAAAATTGTTATAAGTATTCTTATTTATTCTTGTCTCATTTATTTGCTTTCTTTCTTATCTAGTCATGATGGTTTTGTATGCAACACATTGAGCACTTTGTGACAAAAATTATGACATGAGAAACATTTTCCATTAAAGAAGAAATTTATGTGATCATAGAACCTTCCAGTGTTTTTTACCTTTTGACTGGTGTTTCTATTATTGTTCATCCTTGAATTTGAATAATCATGCTTTATCTTGACATTTTCTTTGTTCTTTTGTTGAGTGATGAAGCTTTGTTGGCTAGCTTTTGTTGCATTTAGATAGCTTGTAGCTAAGGAATTTTCTGGCTGAGAAGATTCACCAATATATCCAAGGCCTGTCTTCACAAGAGGAGAGCATTGAACCTTTATAGTTTAATATAAGGTTTCAGATCCTTTAGAAAATCTAAGATTTAGATTTTTTACTTTCTAAAGTTCCTTCCTTGGACTTACTATTTCACATTCTAATTTCTCATTGTGCTTCTCCTTTTCTATGAGTTGATTCTTTAGAGTATCTACGGCTATTGTGTTCTCTTCCAAGAATATTTTGAGTTGAGTGATTTCTTCAAGAAAATCATTTTATACAAAAGCATCCATAAAATTATCTTTCGCCTCATTGTTGTCGTTTTCAAATTCCATGAGAAGTCTAATATATTGATCAAATTCTCCTCCTTCACTATTTCACAAGCCATCACTATCTTCATGAGTATAGTAACTTTTTCTAATGAAAAATCGTCTCCTATTACCTTTTGATAAATCTTTTCCCTTATCATGATTATCTTTATGGGGACATTTAGTAGCATAATGACCCATTATTCCACAAGAAAAACATTTGAAAGGAAGCTTACCTATGAAGCTTCCAGTGCTAATTTGAAGTTTCTTTACAAAATTTACCTCATGTTCTTCTGATACATACACTGATTTTTTTTGTTCTTCCTTGTCCTTCCCTTTTGCAGTAGCTCTAAAAGAAAATTATTTGACTTCAGACGGGCCTCCTTTTCTCATTTCAAAAGCAGTCAGAATCCCATGAATTTGAACAACTGTAAGAGTTTGTAGATCCTGATTCTCTTAAATAGCACACACATTTGACTAGAATTTAAGAGTTAGAGATCTTAATATTTTCTCTACTAAATTTGTTTCTCTTATGTCTTCACCCACATTTCTCATGCAATATACAATCTCATCTAAACGCTAAAATAAACTAGTAATACTTTCATCATTATGCATTCTAATATTTTCATATTGAATTATGAGAGATTGGACTTTAGCACTTTTTACCTTGGCACCGCCTCCATAGCTTAGAATTATTTTGTCCCATATCTCCTTTGTTGTATTTAACTACATAACCTTGAAAAATTCTGATTCGGTCAGGCTTCCTAATAATGCATTGATAAATTCTGAATTAGTTTCATAGGTCTTCCTTAATACTTGATTTGTGGGAACTGCAGTTGGATATTCGTAACTTCCTTCAACAATTTCCCAAACATCTACTCTAAGAGTCTGAAGATACAATCTTGTTCTAGTCTTCTAGAAGATTAAATTGTTCTCGTTAAAGAGTGGTGGTCTAATAGATGTTGTTCCATCTTGATTTCTCATCTTGGATGATATTCCTTCTAGCGATTAAGATTATTCAGAAGGACCTGCTCTGATACCAATTATTGGAAAAATACAGAGAGGGGGGGGGGGGGGGGGTGAATCAATATTTACAATAATCACAATATTTTCCTTTCATTTTACTGATTTCTATACATGACTTTAATTAGTCCAAATAGCATATGCACGTGGATTTTGTAAAGGAAACTTGCGTATACCCAGATAAATTTTAATGTTCAAATAAATCTTTAGAAACCTTACTTAGCTCAGATAATCGGTTATGCATCAGAAATTTAAGCAGTAGATATGTGCAATAATAAAAGATTAAATCATCACACAAAAGACATCATACATGAACACCAATATTTTAAGGTGGAAACCGAAGTTGGGAGAAAACCACCATTATTGTCATATCTATCTTCAATATTTATTATATAGAAAACTACTTTAAAATTTTGTACTGATGCAGACTCGTATCGGTATGGAGGCACCCACCTACAGAAGGCTGCAACCTTCTCTCCTTCTCCAACTACTACTAGAAGGGAGATACAACCCCTTGATCTCGTTTACCAGACACTACTGGAAGGAAGCTACAACCCTCTTAAATGATCACTAGATTCTACTGGTATGAAGCTTTGACTTCCACACTAAAGGCTTCAACCCTCAGAATCACTGTAGACCACGTTTCATAAATTTTCACATTGGATTCAACAGCTTCAAAAAAACACAATTTGTATATCAACACCAATAGCCATAAACCAATATTTAAACAGAACAATAATATCACTGTAACCAGATAACATCAATAAACCCAGACTTCTAAATTAACACGCAGAATCAACTTTAACCTTGATCATTCAATTGCATACACTACTTTATTTACTGCAACCTGCGTGTATACACGCTTTTCTGTGGACAAACCTGTGTATATATCTTTATATACTGAAATTAGGAATCTAATTAGACTTAGAAAATATAAGAGAATTTCAGACACAATTTTTCAGATTTACAGAACACTTATTCAGTCAGCAAGATCCATCACATTTAATCACCCATTCACTGATCATATTTAATCAACTAGCAACATAAAAAATATTCAAACAATCCAGATCTACATGAATACTTCATTAATAGATATCATAAAAATAACAAAATTGATCAGATATTTTCTTCAGCAATCTTTAGAAAATCCTAACTTCCATACGTGATTTTTTTTAAATGAATCCATGGGTATACGTGCTTTCACCATGATGAACTAGCGTATAGATCTATAAATATTATAGGACATCGTAACCTTTCAAAGCAAAAAAATTGCTGAGATCATATCATTTACTTCAGCAACTATGCACCAGACCATAGATTTAAACATATCATAAATAGATGATGAAAATACATAGTCATTTCAGGTATAGAGATCCTGATACTTATATGCAAGAGTGCATCAAAACATCAGATATATCTATTGAATATAGATCAATCCATGCAGATATACTTAAGACTGAAGTATTAATTCAATTCTCATTCACCTTCATAGCTTACACTATGATCTTCTCTTCCTTATATTGTTTGAGACTTATCCAATACCATGAGCCAAAAACCACACAAGTGTCGGTGGTATTCTTGGACGGGATCAAATATTCGTTACTGAACTCAATATTGTGAGCTAATACCATGGTAAGGACCCCTGGTATCATAAATTTAGTGCGCAAAATACATACACTACTTTTCTTCTTTGTACCGACATGTATTCGTGACTTCCCTTCACCAAAATTGCGTATATACTAATTCTGGATGTATACTTGGGTTCCCTTCATCAAACCTATGGGTATACATGTGTTCCCTTGGTCAAACCTGCATATACATCATGAAACTCTACCTTCATCACTGCTCTGACACCGAGTGGAATTCCTTTCTCTGTCATGACTAAACTAGCCTGTAGATACATCAATTTTGCATCTTCAACAAATAGGTTAATATCAAAAGGAAACTCATCGAGTAGGTTGCCATCAAGGAAAACATATTACATCATAATTCCAACAATATCCCCCTTTGAACTTGATGGAAACCATGTTGGTGTTTGATCTCCACAACTTTTAGATACCTGATCAAATCAAAACACCAAGTTACTCTCCCCCCTTGACATCAAGAGGAAAAGGCGAACCAATACAAGGATGCTGAGATTTGCACTGCACTATAAAGACCATACTCCCCCTGAACACATGTTGTAACTTCAAAATAGATTTGAAAGACAATATAACCTTTCCTATCACTAAGGACGCATACATACATCGATTACCAAACCAAGTGGGGTTTACATTTTTTACTCAAGCACCCAACCAAGTGGGTTTACAAATTTGAAAAAGCTCCTACATGACTAAATATGACAATTTTTACATTATAGGTCTCAATATGACCCTTACATAAAATTACAGATATGGATGTATAACCAAGACCAAAGGACTTCAAATAGAGAGAGATCATTGAACACACTTCAGTAACCAATAGAATGCCAACAATGCATTATATTCAGAAAGGTTAATGCTCACCTTAAAGATGTGCATCATGAACATTTTCAACAACCAATTCATCAATGCATCTTCATCAAGTAGATAAATATCAAGGAAAGGAAATGTACGTTGAAAACCAGAGTCAGAGACTATACCCATCAATACTTGAGCAATAGATACAAACCATATATGAAAAATATTCTTTTGAAGGCTGACCCACAAATTTATGACATAAAGATCCATACACGATTGTTTAGCGAGAAACTTGCATATATGCGTGACTATGCATTCTAAAAATTCTGTATAGAATTTAATCTTCTGAAATCAAACAGATTAGATAAGTGAGGCAGAGACATCTCTCGGCTTCAGTCTGATATATTCAAATTATTATCTAGGAAGAGTTTTAGTAAATATGTCAGCAACTTGTTCTTTAGACGGAACATACTCCAATTTAACCTTTTTCTCAAGCACTTGTTCTTGTAAAAAAGTGATACTTGATAGGAATGTGCTTGGTTTTGGAATGCATAATAGGATTTTTTGAGATATTGACGGCACACATATTATCACATATGATGGAGATGGCAGGACAACATTTAATTTGAATATCTTGTAATGTCTGCATCATCTAAAGAAGTTGTGTGCAACATGATGCACCAGCCACATATTCTGCGTCTGTTGTAGATAAGGCAATGTAACTTTGCTTCTTGCTGAACCAGGATACTAATCAGGGCCCCATAAAAAATTCACCTCCACTATTTCGTTTTTGGTCATTAACATTTCCAATCCAGTCTGCATCTGTGTAAGCATGAAGAGTAAGATCAGAATTCTTGGGATACCATAGAACAAAATCTTGAGTTCCTTGTAGATATTTGAATATTATTTTTACGTCCTGAAGATGTGACTCCATTGGATTGTCTTGGAATCGTCCAACATTCCAAACTGCATGCATGATATCAGATCTAGTCCCTGTTAGATAAATAATACTTCCAATCATAGATCTATACTCTGGTTGGTTTACCATGGGAAAATCATCATGAGAACTAAGGTTACATTTGGTCACCATTGGAGTGCTCATAGTTTTGTAGTCTTCCATCCCATACTTCTTTAGAATTTTCTTGAGATATTTTTCTTGTGGGAGGAAGATGCCATATTTTTCCTATTGCAACTCGTAAGCCAAGAAAATATGTTAGTTCCACAATTAAAGACATTTCATATTCTTGCTGCATAACTGAAGACAATTTCAGACTCGTGGATTCTTCATTACTCCTTGTAGTGGTGGTTTTGGTGCACAAGTGTACGAATCCACTGGAAGTTGGCAGGGTACGAAGGTCGGCACTTCCTCAAACTTTGACTATGGTCACATACGGAAATTATGTTTAGTAGGTTAGTGAGCTTATGATAGTAAATATAAAACACACTAAATCATGGAATATAGTATGCATATATGGAGAGAAAACACAACTAAACTAAATATAAAAAAAAATCTCATAAAGAGTCAAACGTAACAATAATGAAAACAGTGGAATCAAAGTCCCCTCTTATTTCTTGTTTTTAGGAAGAAAGATACTATGTTACACTCTTGCCAAAGGACCCTTAGAACTATGGAATTATAAGACCCAGTGCAAGGACGTTTTTACCCTTGAGATGATGTAACGAAAAGGTATCTCACTCGAAAGGATTGAAGTTGTTAATTACCCAGCCAACCATGGGAAAGGAATCCTCACTCTCTTTCTTTGCTGGATTGCACACTGCTCGATTTCTCATGGGAAATTTGGCTAGCATAGAAATGTGCTCTCATTTTTCTCATCTCTTGGTGGCCATTTATAGGTGAATTCAAATTCTCCTTCCCTCTATTGGTACATTGGTGGATGGTGACCCAAGAGAGAGGGTTGATTCCTTTGTGTGCCACTTGATTCCTTTGTGTGCTCTCTTGAGGTCTGAAGGTGGCTTAGGCGACTATCCTTGGGCAGCCTCAAGTGTAGGATCATTTCCTGAAGTGTGTCAAGTGGTCCCAGAAAGTGACTTCTGCCACTCCCAGGACCGCGTGGCTTTTTGAAGGAAAGATGCACGGACCAGCATTCCTATCGAAGGAAACTGCATGCAAAGGAACATTTCACTTGTGTTCTTGGTGCGAAATTTGATTTTTTCCTCTTGACCTTAGAGATTTTTAAAAAATTTCACATCGTCTAATGTGCCTCAACCCTGTAAATCCTTCTGCCTGACATTAACTAATGTCATCTTTTCTTGTTTGATTTTCTAATGATAATAGTTTCCCCTAATGGGTGAGGTCTAGGAAGAACTGTATAGATGAAATACATTATAGTTTATTTTTTATGTATTTTGTGGAGAGAGAGAGAGACCCGCTTATAGCTGAAGGTTGGAAACCCCTTACAAGAAGAGTGACCATGTTCTGTGGGAACCCTACAAGAAATAGTATGATACAATAAATACAATTTTTCTAAGAGGCGAGCATGTCCCATGCTCATGATGATTTGGCTAGATAAACAAATCTATATGATGGATAAAGGTTCTGCCAGTGTCAGTGGTATGGTAGTGATCTGCTGACTTGGTTGATGATGACAATTTTTGATGCCCTCCGGAGCGTTTTTTCCTTGAAAATCGGTGAAATGTGGTGCCCACAGGTGTAATATTGGTATGAAATATAAATTCTCATTGTATGCATGGGTTTATGACTACGACCTTCCTGTGTAAGCATTGCTAACATAGATGCTTATAATGGCATGGGTCTTCGACGAATTTGTGCAAAGTGAAATGGTTGTAAAGTACGATACCATATTGATATGAAAGCTTTTGTCATAGTCGAATGTCAGGAGGATCGATGACATATGTGGGTGATGATGATTCCCATAATGCCACCCGATAATTCCCCCTATTGTGGTGAGGAGCCATCCAAGGTACTTCTTCCTTTTTGGAGAATGTGAGTTGAAGTTGACAAAAAGCTCGACAAAGAGAGCTATACCCAAAGGGACCAAGGTCTTAGAATTTGATGAGGGTGAATGGCCAGTAGTAGAATTCGGTGACCCAGGGTCTAAGCATAAAAAGCAGCTTGGCGGTAGTCATAACTATTTCTGATGAGGAA
This sequence comes from Pinus albicaulis, assembly GCA_034641835.2. Taxonomy (NCBI): domain Eukaryota; kingdom Viridiplantae; phylum Streptophyta; class Pinopsida; order Pinales; family Pinaceae; genus Pinus; species Pinus albicaulis. The sequence goes on along the minus strand of CM076582.1, from coordinate 669,194,645 downwards.
ATCCCTGGAGTTTGTAGGACTTCCAGGGTGGGTATATGTTGGTTATGAATGTCATGGTGGCTTATGCGTGAAAGGTGTGATACTCCTACCGAGGGTGACTAGGGAGTGCTGCCATGGGAGAAAAATGGATGGATGAGTGGGGGACTTTGTTCACCGTTTGCGGTCTTTGTACATTTACCAAAAGAATGAAACAATGGGATTGAATTGTACAAAACACAGAGACGGGTGCCACTAAACATGAAAGTGCTTGCTCACTGATGATGTGAGGAGGGTGTTTTTGTTGAGGGTGGGGGCCCCATTGGTTGGTCTCTTGTGTGGGGTGATGAAGCGGATGGAAAATATCGCAGATGGGCTATGCTGATGGAGGTATGGTAGGCCAAATGCGAGGCGCGGTGGTGCGCTTTCGATCTGCTTGCAAAACATGGTAGTCCGGGAAAGGGGTTTTATTTCAATATGGTAAAACTTGACTTGATGCATGGTGGATGAATGGGCATGAAGTGCTTCCCGGACTGAGGTGGTATGGCCACGACGTCATGATTATTCTGATGTGCGGTCTACTTTGAGTGACGGACACTGTGGAGGGGAGGCTATACTGACCAACAATGATGTTTATCATGTACAAGGTGGAGATATGATAAACATGGTCGGGTGTTTTTGATTCGTAAACTGAACATCGTTTAGGGTACCCCTTGTTGTACACGCTGATATCAATATTAATAATGTTGGTAATTATAAGGCTTACATAATCGTAAACAAAAATAACTCCACATGTTTGATCTGAGAAGACAAAAGAATCTAGTGTAAAAATGCGAAATGATCCTCAAATAAACTATGGGAAAATAAGGCTAATTCATACTTCAATAGCTCTCAATTCGGTGGCAGCCTTTTAGTCGAGTGTTGCTAATGCACCATGATAACGCATCCATGGGTGTTATTTTCGATACGGTAGGAATTTCACTTGCTTCCACCACACCAAAAGAAAAAAAAACCTGTATGAATAGCCCCCCGCCCATTTTGGTATGTTTATATCCGGGATACGAAATTCAGAAGGATATCATTATGACTGCTCTATTAAAAAAAACACCCGACCATATCTCCACCTTGTACATGATAAACATCATTCGTAAACTGAGATTGTATGGTCATGGCGTCATGGTTTTTATGATGTGTGGTCTACTTTGAGTGATTGGCGCCATGGAGGGGAGGCTATACTGACCAACAATGATGTTTATCATGTACAAGGTGGAGATATGATAAACATGGTCGGGTGTTTTTGATTGACATAGCCTAATGATATTCCTTCTTGAATTTCGTATCCTGGATATAAATAGCACTAAAATGGGGGCGCGGGGGGGGCTATTCATACAGGGTTTTTTTCTTTTAGGGTGTGGTGGAAGCAAGTGAAATTCCTGCTGTATCGAAAATAATGCATCGGATGGATGCGTTATCATGGTGCATTAGCACACTCGACTAAAAGGCTGCCACCGAATTGAGAGCGCACAAAGTGAATTAGCCTTATTTTCCCATAGTTTATTTGAGTGACCACGGTACTTTTACACTAGATTCTTTTGTCTTCTCAGATCAAACATGTGGAGTTCTTTTTGTTTACGATTATGTAAGCCTTATAATTACCAACATTATTAATAGTGATATCAGCGTGTACAACAAGGGGTACCCTAAACGATGTTCATGGATAGTTATGTTGTGAAGGAAAGTTCCTATTATCCTTCCTCTAATCTAAGGGGATATATACTTCGTGACAGGGCTACTACCTCAAGGTGAGGCGCTTCCATACCCACTTCCTCCACGGAGGGTCGACCTCCAATGGTATTTCAAGATTCATTGTGGCGAGGTGCCTCTCATGGAGGGGTGAATTTTTTTTGAGTCAGTGACAAAATCGGCCGAGTGATGTGCTCTAGCCATGATTGTGCTATTGACAGGGTCGTTGTCGCCACACAGGGCATCGAGGCCACAACTAGGTGTCCTGTGCTGGCTGAGGGCTAGGCATTTCTTCGATTTTTCCCATCACTGCTATGACGGGATGGTGGCTTAGCTATTGAAGGTCCGTGATGGATCTAAGTGATTTTCTTATGCCAACATCCTCTGTAGCATAATGTATGAGAGGGTGGTGCTGCTTCGGCCTATGACAACTGTGCTTGTGAGGGGTCCTCGGGACCCGCGCATGAGGAGGTGGGCTCCTCTTATGCCTCGTGGTGGGGGAAGTTGGGTAGGGCATTACTGGAATGCTACTACCAAGGCTTTGTTTAAGGCAAACCCTTAGATGTTCCTCCCCTACCCATATGCTGGGATGGACTTCCGAGGAGACTCAGACATGGGTCTTCCTGCTGGATACAAATGGGGGTCATTAGGTATGATATTTGTGTTTTATTCTGTATTTGTTGAGTATTTATGTCTTATATGTGTATTATGATGACACTCACAAATTTTTTTTACTCTTGCAAATGTTGGCGAGGTTGGGCATCCTATCGCTCAGTTGGTATGACATCATCTGCCCCAAAGAGTTCGAGGGGCTCAACTCTCGGCCAGGAGGAAGGGAGGAGGTCTAGAGTAGCCCTAGGGTGGATTTCCTAGTGACTAGGCTGGTCCTTCTAGAGAGGGTAGAATTTCGGCTACTACAAAGTGTGCTGCAACAATTTCTCACACCGAGGCAACGGAGGTTTGCATGGCAACGATGATAGAGTAGATGGCTGCTCTAGAGGTTCAAGCCGTTGACTTGGAGGATGCATGGGGTTGTGTGGACCGTATGACCTAAGGTATTATTGCCCGTGGGTTTTTTGATGACCTCGACGCTTTAAGGCTAGATACATTTATGGCTTGAGAGAGGGGCTATTGACCGACTCTGCGCTACGTGGTGGCTTCAGTTTTGACAGCTGCCCAAGTACTGGTACCAGGAGAAGCCATTGGTCCAGGTGCCCAACCTAGAGGGGCACAACCCTAGAGGATTTTGGTACACAGGGAAATCACCCATTATGAGGATGCTTCCCTTATTTTTGTTGACTTGTGTATATGTATTTTTGGCTGACTAATTATGGGTCAGATACATGACTCATCATTTCTACTCAGACATACATTTTTTGATATATATATATATATATATATATATATATGAGAGATATTTTTTGCAGCTCTATATGGTGTTTCCACTGTTTATATGTGTTTATGGATGATGCATATTGCCGATGGATATGTATGTTTTTTAATGTTTTTTGTTTTTATGTATGATGGTTTGTTCGAGATTCATTCTAGTTTAGGATATGTTTAGCTATGTGATTTGTTGTCTGGTTTTGATTCCTTGGCACATGTGTGAATGTAATGTGATAAAATTGATGACTTAATCCTTTTTCACGCAAATATTTTCTAAACAGATGCAAATCCCATACCCCAAACTCTTATTTTAACTGTGAAACCAATAACTAGGAATCTAAGTATATATGCAAGTGGTGAATGCCTTGATTGAAGGTGTGGAACATGAGCCCAATAATAATGTCATATTACGATTGATTTTTTGTCACTGATCCAATGCAGACTCCATTTGTGAAGAATGGTGATAGGTCAGGGTGGTAGATGACCTAAGAAGCTGCTGATAAACTTTGAGACCATCGTGATGCTCCATCAGTGAATCCAAAGTAATGGTTGGGTTGAAAATCCATTTGTGACACTAGAGAGATTTTTGTGACAAGTCTGTGAACAAAAATAAATTTTTGGTGTGTGTACGTTAACTCTAGGGCTAAGCCATCTTGGCCCTTATGGGTAGAATTTATTGAAGTAAATACCATTGACGGGGTTTCTCAAGCATGTTCTGTCAAGTTCTGTCAAGATGTATTCCCCCTTTAGGACACAATTTTTTATGATGAAGGGTTCTTTCCACAAGGTTTCAAACTTTCCTGGCCCTAGGGCTTCTTTTGTGACATTGTAGCGAAGGACTAACGCTCCCTCGATAAATGATCAAGGGGTGATGTTGTGATCAAACAATGATTTCACCCTCTTACTATGGGCCTCGTTGTGCTGGAGCAACTGTTGTTGAATTTCATCAACGATCTCTAGTTTTACTAAGAGTTTCTCTAGAGGTTGGGTGTCATCGAGGAGTTCGATGGTGGAGTGTAAATTCAGGATCTCGCGTTCTACGGGAATCACAGCTTCGACCCCATATACCAAGTGGAAGGGTGTGAACCCCATTGATGTTTTCACTGGTGTGCGGTGTTGATCATGTTAGCCCCCTATTAATTTTTGACAAGAAAATAGGGGGTCAAACTATCTTTGAGCTTTCAAGGAATTCATTCCTGCTAAAAAAACATCATCCTTGAAATCCCTTTATGCCCTTTGTCCTTTGATGAATCCCCACTGCTGTTTCCAATTAAAAACCTCTCTATTTCTATGAAGATGAATGCCCAAAAAGGCCTCCATTTCCCTTATTTTATTCCCACTAATCCTCTATTTCAACACCATTTTCCCCTCCCCTAATTCATCATTAACCCCTCATTGATCATTCAATTCCCCTTTTCAACCTTACGAATACCCTTGGTTGTTCTGAAAATCCCTTTTCCTCTCTACCGTTACCCCTTTTCGGCCTTAAAATGCATTGAAAAATAGGCCAAAACCCACTTTTCACCTTATGACAGGCTAAGCCCCTTTTTAGGCCAGCCCCTTAACCACATCCCCATATGCCTCGAGCACCGAGACCAAGCGCTTAAGCCTTGGGCGCCTTATCGCAATTGGAAGTTTTCGCAGGGCGCATTTCCTTTGTTCCTCTTGTTTTCCCTTATGCGATTGGACTGTGGTCTATCGGCTCCCGCGCTGATCCCCATTGTCAGTCTACTAAGATCTGATGGCCTGGTGCTAATCGCACCGCGTCCATCGCTTCTTCCCTTTCCTCCCTCTGATTGCCTGCCGACCGTCGATCTCCCTGCCAGATCTGACGGCCCAACGCTAATTGCATCGCGCCCGTCGTTCCTGTCCATCCACTCTTCTGATTTCATCAGAGCCGTCGATCTGTCTCCAGATCGGATAGCGGTCGTTTAATCACATCCCTGCTTCAATCGCAATCGGAACTTCTTGTTGTGCCTCCCCCCATCCCTTCCGATTGAGATCCCCCGATCTAATCATAGCCATCCATCTGTTCAGATCCAACGAACCACATTTCTCATGCTCCGCCTCTTTGCCCCCATCCATCTTCTCGCTGATTTGATCTCCGCCATTTATTCCCTTTGCGATCCAACGACTGGCACTCAATCGCACCATCGTAAATCGGAAATTTTTAAAGGTGTCACCCTCTGTCTCTCCCGATTTTGATTCACCGATTCGATCATGACCGTCCATTTGATCCAAGATCGACGGTCCACATCGCATCGCGCTTTCACCCATATTTCTTCATTGGAGCATCTTTTAACTGCATCATTTAACCTCCGCCGTTGATCGCCTCCTATGATCCAACGACCCAAAGCTAATCGCCCTCCCCCTTAGCCGGGTCCCACCATCAAATGGCCCGCGTTCAGTCGTTTCCATCGCTTTTCTTTGTAAATCTACCCAAATGCTAAACTTTGGGTTTCAACGATTATTCTGGTCTCTTCCGCCAGTTTTCGCCTTCATTCACCATTTCCGCCACCATTCCACAGGTTTTCAAAGAATCTCTTCCGCCACCTAGATTTTATAATTGGTTTGTTTTATGATGCAGGTTTTCGCAGAGTGGTTAACTCACCCTGTATTCCATAATCAAAGTGATTGTGGTTTAAAATGAAGAGAGGCCATTTCATCAATGGCCAAATATAGCAGCAAGTCAGAGTAGCAGTGTCAAAGACCTGCCACGGTAGGAACGAAAGATTGAAGACAATATGGGGATTTCGGCTAATATTGATTATCAATAGCCCATCCTCCAAATTAAATCAGAATCAAATAAAATCATGAAGGGCTACAGGCAGAAAAGCATCTACTGCCACATCAGAGGAAAATTGATTCCTCTCCACCAACATTCCGCCATCGGTGACAGCGACTACCTCAACTCCACCTCGTCAGCGAGCATCGTCAATTCATGATTCGGCCCTAGTGGTATTTTACTTCTATTTTAGTTTGTTGCTTTTAAATTTCGAGTGGAATTCACATTCCACTCCTGCATTTCACCTTCTGTCAGAAACTGTTATTTGATATTTTTGTTTAAAATGGCCATGAGCCCAACTTTCAATGATGAGATGCCCCAATTCCTCATCATGAATTTTGGTTATTTTTTATGGAGACCTCAAACCGATTTCTAGCATGCGAGGAAGATATTTTTCCAAGAAATATCTTCTCGTTCATGTTTTCTGAGGCTTCTATATAAGAAAGAACCGAAGAGAAAATAGGTTCTAGATTTTCTGAATAATTGGTTGTGAAAGAGTTTCTTGCATGACTTTTGTTGAAGATTTAATACAAACGTGAAGATCCCGTTGGGTCTCAATGAAAAGGAGTTCTATATTCAATGAGGATTCTGGTCTGGGTACTTTACAGTGTGTAATTCTCTCCTATGTGTTGTAGCTTAGTGGTTCATTTCATTTACATCCATTCATCTTGTATCATGTTCTGGAATGCGAGTAGCCCACTAGTTTTGGTATGAATTTATCCTAGTAGATACTTATGCCATAACCTGTCCGACACTTTAAATATGGCTCAGGCGTGATATGCTGTTCCATTTTCACTTCACCCATACTTCTGCTATATTAGCTGCTATGAGATGTTATTTACAAATGTTTTTATCATGTGTGGATTCTTAATTTTGTAAGCCCACCGCATGTTGATATATGTTTATGGATATTGTCTCAATAACAGTTAGTATTCTCTTTATTCTACGTACGCAATAGATACTTTATGATTATTCATCTCTGTGAAGTATTTAGAATCCAGCCCTCTTTGCTGTGAGCTGCCTTTGAATTTTCTGATACATTCGTGTTAGAGTTTCACACCTTGCCTCTGCCGTATTTATTTCTCTGTATCAAGCTTCTGAAAGTTTTGGTCCCATTCAAATTAATCTTCATGTTTACAAGAGATAGATGAGAGCCTTGTTCTGCTAATTATCCTTGTCATATCATATTTCTCCTTGCTATATAAGATGTACTAGGCACTTGTCTTTCACAACTTAAGGCTGTCTCTAGAATTGACAACATCTTTTTGGCGTCGTTTCCGGGGAACGAAGTTAAGAAAATTTAAATCCCTGGGCCTCGACAAGATCTTTATTCACTCTTCAGAAAGGTTAGCATGGAGAGTTGAGAGTTGTAGATCCCTCACCTTAGTGACTCCACATTCATTTATCAGATAAATTTACCGGCAGTCTTGGCTCCTCGTAAGCCACACCTGAGGTTAGATTCGGCTCAGCCAAAGACACCCTCTGTTTCTGACCCAGTGAAGAACCTACATAGAAGGAATTGGAGAGAAAGACCATCAGTCCATACTGAGATCCCTGAATTCTCTTTATAAGACTTTCTGTCCTCCTCCTCTCAAGTTTACCAAGTGCAAGGTACTGAATCCGCTGTGGGAGAAACCGGTTATTACTCAAACATTCTACCTCTGGGAAACATCCAAATCAAAGACAAGGCCGAGTCGATAGATACCACTCGTTACACATTCCATCCCACTCCAAAGACCAAAGATGTCAAAGAAGTCACTGAAGTATCCGCTGTTAATATTCCGTCTTTTCCATCATCATCCCAAGCTGCTTTTCAATACATTCCTATTGTCATTCACACTTCACTTCCACCTCCTCCTCCTCTTACACATCAAACCCTTCTACTACCTCCACCTCCTCCTCTAATGGCCAATATTCCTAGTTTCTTGTTGAATAATTATGCCCCCCTGGCATTACCTCAAGTGCTAAATGATATGCCACAGGACTATCTGAAGATCTTGCCCCAATTCAATGGGGAAAATGAGATTGAAGCTCAAAAGCATCTTGAGGTTTTCTGCTCTTTTGCAGAGAACTTTAATGTGGAACATCTAGACGTAGTCTTAAGACTGTTTGTTCAATATCTTGATGGGGAAGCCTGAAAATGGTTTAAGACTTTGGGAGACCGGTCCATCACCACTTGGGAAGGAATGGAGGACAATTTTCTCAAAAAATGGGGAGAGAAGAAATACCATGGACATTTTCTTACTGAGTTTAACACACTCAAGAAAATACATGCTGAAGGAGTGTCAGAATTTATCAAGAGGTTTAGCAAGTTGTATCTGAGCCTCCCAGCTGATATGAAAAATAACCAGATCGCTGCCAAGGTTGTTTTTGTGGCATATTTTGACTCTGAATTTGGTTTCTCTCTAAGAGAAAGAAAGCCGGCCACCTTGGATGATGCCCAGAAAGATGCACTATAGCTAGAGGAAATTTTTTCCTCTACTGGTAAATCCAAGGGAAAACCTGAACATGATACTAGAAGAAGGGGAAAAGAAGAGGTATCCACCTCGAGCCAAGATAGAGATTCAACTAATGACAGGATTGAGGAGATGAAAAAGATGATTAAGAACCTTTCAAGTAAGCTGGTTAAACTTGAAATGTAGGCCAAGAATTCACCCTCCAAGAATTTCCAGAATGCTCCAAACAGGGGTTACAATCCTTAATACAGGAAGCCACCCTTGCAGATACTGCAAAGGGAATGGAAGGAGCAGCCAGACCGGGTACCACACCCTCTATAACTGGAAGGTCAAGTAGATGGCCCTATCGAAGACAACACTTATGAGAAAGAGGAGGCATACCTTGCTTTCTAAAATAGTGATGAAGTTGAATTCCCCCTACACAAAAGTGGCGAAGTAGAGGTGCTGGCACATGTAGAAGAAAAATCTAATGAAAGCACCGAATATCCTGAGGTCGATGACTACTGCAAGCAGTTCATTGATTTCATGCAAGCTCAGTTTAATAGAATATATGACCTCAGATCTTCCAGGAAGAGAACTCACACTCAGGATTAGGAGGAGGACACACCTCAAGAGGAAGAAACTTCTCAGAAGGAGGCAACGACTCAAAGGACCCGAGACAAAGGTAAGAAAACTCTTAACCAATATTTGTAGTCTGCTGATCAAATTCCTTCCTCTTCACAAATGGCTGCACCCCCTAGTGTTAAGCAAATCATAAAGGAAGTCAAACCTCCCCTCTAGAAAAAAGACTCAAAAGATAAATAATCGAAAGAAGTGTCATTAGATAGGTCCTCCTCTACCTTCAGTTTACAAAAGGAGCTTGAGAAGGTAAAAATCCCAGTTCCCTTGACCGAATTGTTAAAACAGCCTGCATATCAGTCCCAGGTCACATCCTTTATGCTTCCTCCAGAAGTAATACATATTCCAGACAGTATGAACCTTCAAGAAGAAAGGCCTATGGTTTTATTTGGACCACATGTTGAAGAATTAGATGCTCCTACTCCCCCATTTTATGTGTCTTTAGTAATACATGACCTACTGCTGCATAACTGTATGTTAGATTCGGGAGACTCTCATAACCTTTTACCCCTCTCGGTCATGGAACAAATAGGACTACAAATCACCCGTCCATACAAGGAGCTTTATTCATTTGACTCCAAAAGAGTTAAATGCATGGGCATGATCAAGGACTTGGTGGTCAATTTGGTCCAGATCCTAGCAAAAAGTGTAGTAATGGACATAGTGGTGGATGAAATTCCAGCTCGCTTTGGCATGCTACTGTTAAGATCTTGGGGGACTAAAATTGGTGGATCAATCAAGCTAGACCTGACCTATGCCACTATCCCTGTCTTTGGTGGCCAGGAGAGGAGGCTGTACCAGGAAACTAGATTTGTCAAGACAGTTACCAAAGCAGATGACTTAGTTAATTCTCCAGTTTATAGCAGGGAGGGAGATTTATCATGTTTGATGCTGGAGGAAGATCAAGAGTACACTCATGAACCATCATTCTACCAGATCAAGACTGAGCGGTCCATACAGAGTCATGATGCAGAAATCAAGACACTTCATTTTGATGGAGCAAACTCCAGAGAAGGTAATGGGGCTGGGGTATTATTGATTTCTCCATCAGGCCAATGGGTCCCTTTGTCTTTCAAGCTGGAGTATGAAGCCACTAATAATGTGGCCGAGTATGAAGCAGTTCTGTTAGGGCTACAAACATCCAGGAGCATGAACATACAAAGTCTAAAGGTTCTGGGAGATTTGGAACTAGTGTTCAGACAAGTGAAGAATCAATGCCAAGCCAAACATCCTAGGCTAAGGGCTTATAGGAATGAAGTTTGGGATCTGGTGGAGAATTTTTTCTTGGCATTCAATATCTAGTTCATGGCCCGGGAGTAGAATAGGATGGCAGATTCCCTTGCAGTGGCTCCCAGTACCTTCCGTCCACCTTAGAACCCCATCTTGAGATATGAAATTGAGGTACGGTATCGGCCATCAATCCAAGAAAAAATCAAACATTGGCAGGTGTTTGAGGATGAAGAACAAGTGAAAATATTCCTGGAAATAGTTGGAGAATTTTCCAACATGGATATTGATACTTGTGAGGAAGAAGAGGATGAAAACACTTCAGGAGATAAATGGGAGGAAAGGGTGGCTGGCCACAAAGTTCTGTAGCTGAAAGGGAATGTCATTCCCCAAGGAGTAGTGCCCTTACAAATGTTTTTTAACAAGAATGATGTACCCCTGTAGCAAAACAAAGTTGCAGAGGAAAATTAGGTAGAAGATATTAATCTTGGCACTGAGGATGATCCCAAAATCGTGAAGTTGTCCAAGAAGGTCCCAGGAGAATATAAAGAGCTCTACCAGAAATTATTCCAGTCATACAAAGATGTGTTTGCATGGTCTTATTAGGACTTTAAAACTTTTGATATTAGCATCATGCAACAAAAAATCCCTCTAAAAGGAGATGCGAAGCCGCACAAGCAGAAGCTTAGACAGATTAACCCTCTACTGCTCCCTTCCATAGAGAAAGAAATTAAGAAGTTATTGCAGGCTAAAATAATTGTGCCATTGAGGTACTTTGAGTGGGTGGAAAATTTAGTCCCTGTCCGGAAAAAGAATGGAGAAATAAGGCTGTGTGTTGATTTCAGGAATCTGAATCGAGCATCCTTAAGGGATAATTACCCACTGCCCAAAATGGATCATATCCTGCAGAAAGTGGTGGGATCTTCTCGGATGTCGATGATGGATGGTTTCTCTGGGTACAATCAGGTGGCTGTACTACCAAAAGATCAAAATAAGACTGCCTTTACCACTCCATGGGGGACGTTTATGTATGCCAGGATGCCTTTTGGGTTGATTAACGCATGGGCCACTTTTCAGAGGGCCATGGATATTGCCTTTGTTGGGGAGCAAGATAAGTTTGTGGTGGTATATCTGGATGATATTACTATGTTTTCAAAAGATGATGTAGAGCACATTGAACACTTGCGCAGAAGTTTCAAGAAGTTCAAAATTTATGGCCTCTCTCTCAACCCACAAAAGTCTTTGTTTGCATTGGAAGAGGGAAAGCTTTTGGGACATATTGTAACCAAGGATGGGATAAAGATAGACCCTAAGAGGGTAGAATTTATAAATGGAATTTCTCTTCCCAGAAATAAAAAGGAGGTTCAGGTGTTCCTAGGCCGTATTAACTTTCTAAGGAGGTTCATCCATAATTATGCTGAGATAGCTAGACATATAACCGACATGCTGAAGAAGAATAATGAGGTAAAGTTGTCATAGGAATCACAAGAGGCCTTTGTCAGGATTAAAAATGAATTTGCTAAAGCCCCTGTGCTAGCTGGGCCAGATTATGCAAAACCTTTTATGATCTTTTCCTTTGCATCACCTCACACGGTGGTAGGAGTTCTATTGCAGAAAAATGAAGAAGGGTATGAGAAACCTATCGCCTTTTTCAGTCAGGTGCTCTGCGATGCTGAGCTGAAATATAACATATTAGAAAAGCAAGCATATGCCTTGGTGAAGTCTCTTAAAGAATTTCGTATGTATTTCTTGCAGTCTCATATCACTGCGTTTGTGCCTACAATAGCTGTTAAAAATATTCTTATCCAGGGAGATAGCGAAGGAAAAAGAGGGAAATGGATTGCCAAAATACAAGAATATGAGCTAGACATTCGCCCTACCAAACTAATCAAGGGACAAGGGTTAGCCAAAATCCTGTCCGAATCAAACTGTCAGGCTCTGGGTATAAATTTGTCCATGATAGCTAATGAGGAGTCTGAGAAGAAAGAAGAGCCATAGGGAGTAGAGATAGCTTCCTAGAAGACACATATGAAGTACCTCATCAGCCCGTGGTATAAAGAGATAGTGGAATATCTTCTAACAATCAGCTGCCCACCCAGCTGTGACAAAGCTAAATATAGAACACTGAGGTTGAGATCACAGAAGTACATTGTTGAAAACGGTTGGCTGTACTGGTGAGACCCCTCAGGCATCCTGCTCCTGTGTCTCACAGAAAAAGAGGTAGAGAATATAATGGCCGAGTTTCATGAAGGAATCTGTGGGGGTCATTATAGCTGGAGGGCTACTACTCACAAAATCCTGAAGGCTGGTTTCTTTTGGCCCAAACTCTTTGGATATGTGTTTTGCTAGGTTAGAGCTTGTGAGAAATGTCAGAGGTTTGCTGAAAGACATAAGATAGCACCTATGCCCATGATTCTGGTTCACGTGGATGAACCATTTCAGCAATGGGGAATCGACTTTATAGGTGAAATACACCCACCTTCAAGTGGCCAACATAAGTGGATATTAATGGCCACAAATTATTTCATAAAGTGGGTGGAAGCTATACCTGCCAGGAATGCAACAGATGCTGTGGTAATAAAATTTATGGAAGAAAACATCATATCCAGATTTGGATGCCCTGCTAGGATAGTGACCGACAACGCACAGGCCTTTAAATCTGAAAAGTTTGTCAGCTTCTACCAATAGTATAATATTGCATTAGGTCACTCTACGGCCTATTACCCACAAGGAAATAGCCTGGCAGAGTCCTCGAATAAAACCCTGGTGAGAGCACTGAAGAAGGCAATCAACGAAAATCAGAAAAATTGGGATTCCTAGTTGAAATTCGCTCTGTGGGCCAACAGGATTACTAGCAAGAGAGTAACTGGGAAGTCCCTATATGAATTAGTATATGGGAGGGCAGCAATATTCCCTGTACATTTAGCCTTACCAGTAGCCCGATTCATGCAAGAAAGTCAAGAAGAACTCGATGATGTGACCAGGAGGATCAATCAGCTCGTACAATTAGAAGAAACGCGGAACTAGGTAAGTCAGAGGTTAACTAAATATCAAGAGAAGATGAAGGACCTTTTTGATCAACATGCCAAGGACAGAAAGTTGCAGATTGGGGATTTGGTGCTTAGATGGGATATTCGAAGAGCTGAAAAGGGGAAACACGGTAAATTCGACCCCCTCTGGTTCGACCCCTTTAAAATTGTGGAACAAGGGGGCAACAACACTTTCAGGTTGGAAAATTTACAAGGAGACTTGCTCGATGCCCCGGTAAACGGTCAGTTCCTCAAACCTTACTTCCAGTTCTGATTCAGGCCAAGAAAGCCTGACATATCATATTGTACATTAGTTTTCTATTTTTAGTTGTGTTCGAATGATGTGTGTGTCGTGATGAGTCATGAAGAGATAAATGAAAAGAGCTGAAGAGTGGTGCCCACACAGAAGATTAACAAGTGGTCTGCAAAGTTCTCGACATGCCCAAGGATGAACGTGTCATCCCCAGGTGGAGCCAATGTTGGTCATGTTAGCCCCCTATTAATTTTTGACAAGAAAACAGGGGGTCAAACTGTCTCTGAGCTTTCAAGGAATGCATTGCTGCTGAAAACACATCATCCTTGAAATCCCTTTATGCCCTTTGTCCTTTGATGAATCCCCACTGTTGTTTCCAATTAAAAACCTCTCTATTTCTGTGAAGATGAATGCCCAGAAAGGTCTCTGTTTCCCTTATTTTATTCCCAATAATCCTCTGTTTCAAAACCATTTTCCCCTCCCCTAATTCCTCATTAACCCCTCATTGATCATTCAATTTCCCTTTTTAACCTTACGAATACGCTTGGTTGTTCTGAAAATCCATTTTCCTCTCTAACGTTACCCCTTTTCGGCCTTAAAATGCATTGAAAAATAGGCCAAAACCCACTTTTCACCTTATGACAGGCTAAGCCCCTTTTTAGGCCAGCCCCTTAACCACTTCCCCATATTCCCCGAGTGCCGAGACCAAGCGCTTAAGCCTTGGGCACATTTCCTTTGTTCCTCTTGTTTTCCCCGATGTGATTGGACTGTGGTCTATCGGCTCCCGTGGTGATCCCTGTGTCGGTCTATTAAGATCCAACGGCCCGGCGCTAATCACACCGCGCCCATCGCTTCTTCCCTTTCCTCCCTCTGATTACCTACCGATCGTCAATCTCCCTGCAAGATCCAATGGCCCAGCACTAATCACGTCACGCTCGTCGTTCCTATCCATCCACTCTTCCGATTTCATCAGAGCCGTCGATCTGTCTCCAGATCAGATGACGGTCATTTAATCGCATCCCCGCTTCAATCACAATCGAAACATCTTGCTGTGCCACCCCCCGTCCCTTCCGATTGTGATCCCCCGATCTGATCATAGCCATCCATCTGATCAGATCCAACGACCCTCATTTCTCCCACTCCACCTCTTTGTCCCCATCCATCTTCTCGTCGATTTTATCTTCGTCATTGATTCCCTTCGCGATCCAACGACTGGCGCTCAATCGCACCGTCGTTAATCATAACTTTTTAAAGGTGTCACCCTCTGTCTCTCCTGATTGTGATTCGCCAATTCGATCGTGACCATCCATTTGATCCAAGATCGACGGTCCACATCGCATCGCGCTTGCACCCATATTTCTTCATCGGAGCCTCTTTTAACTGCATCATTTAACCTCTGCCGTTGATCACCTCCTGCGATCCAACAACCCAAAGCTAATCGCATTCGCCCTTAGCCAGGTCCCACCATCAAATGGCCCGTGTTCATTCGTTTCCATCACTTTTATTTGTAAATCTACCCAAACACTAAAATTTGGGATTCAACGATTATTCTGGTCTCTTTCACCAGTTTTCGCCTTCATTCACCATTTCCACCACCATTCCACAGGTTTTCAAAGCATCTCTTCCGCCACCTGGATTTTATAATTGGTTTATTTTATGATGCAGCTTTTCGCAAAGTGGTTAGCTCACCCTGTATTCCATAATCACAGTGACTGTGGTTTAGAACATAGAGAGGCCATTTCATCAATGGCCAAATATAGCAGCAAGTCAAAGTAGCAGTGTCGAAGACCTGCCACGGTAGGAACAGAAGATTGAAGACAATTTGGGGAGTTCGGCTAATATTGATTATCAATAACCCATCCTCCAAATTAAATCAAGATTAAGGAAAATCATGAAGGGCTACAAGCATAAAAGCCTCTACTGCCACATTAGAGGAAAATTGATTTCTCTTCGCCAACATTCTGCCATCGGTGACAGCGACCGCCTCAACTCCACCTCGTCAGCGAGCATCGTCAATTCATGATTCGGCCCTAGTGGTATTTTACTTCTATTTTAGTTTTTTTCTTTTAAATTTCGAGTGGAATTCACATTCCACTCCTGCATTTCACCTTCTATCAGAAACTGTTATTTGATATTTTTTTTTTAAATGGCCGTGAGCCAAACTGTCAATTATGAGATGCCCCAATTCCTCATCATGAATTTCGGTTATTTTTTATGAAGACCTCAAACTGATTTCCAGCATGCGAGGAAGATATTTTTCCCAAAAATATCTTCTCGTTCATGTTTTCTGAGGCTTCTATATAAGCAAGAACTGAAGAGAAAAACAGGTTCCAGATTTTCTGAAGAATTGGCTGTGAAAGAGTTTCTTGCATGCCTTTTTTTGAAGCTTTAATAAAAACGTGAAGAGCCCGTTGGGTCTCAATGAAAAGGAGTTCTATCTTCAATGAGGATTCTGTTCTGGGTGCTTTACAGTGTGCAATTCTCTCCTATGTGTTGTAGCTTAGAGGTTCATTTCATTTACATCCATTCATCTTGTATCATGTATTGGAATGCGAGTAACCCACTGGTTTTGGTATGAATTTATCCTAATAGATACTTATGCCATAAAATGTCTGGCACTTCAAATATGGCTCAGGCGTGATATGTTGTTCCATTTTCACTTCACCCATACTTCTGCTATATTAGCTGCGATGAGATGTTATTTACAAATGTTTTTATCATGTGTGGATTCTTAATTTCGTAATCCCACCGCATGTTGATATATGTTTCTGGATATTGTCTCAATAACAGTTAGTATTCTATTTATTCTACGTACGCAGTAGATACTTTCTGATTATTCATCTCTGTGAAGTATTTAGAATCCAGCCCTCTTTGCAGTAAGCTGCCTTTGAATTTTCTGATACATTCGTGTTAGAGTTTCACATCATGCCTCTGCAGTATTTCTTTCTCTATATCAAGCTTCTCAAAGTTTTGGTCCCATTCAAATTAATCTTCCTGTTTACAAGAGATAGCATGAGAGCCTTGTTCTGCTAATTATCCTTGTCATATCATATTTCTCCTTGCTATATAAGATGTCCTAGGCACTGGTCTTTCACAACTCAAGGCTGTCTCTAGGATTGACAACATGCGGTATGCCCACAGGGAGGAGAAAAGCATGTGATGCCAGTTTGTTTTGTGGTTATTCACCATGCATTGTAACATTGTTTTGAGTAATTTGTTCACATCCTTTACCTCTCCATTGGATTGGGGGTAGTGTGGCGACACGAATTCATGTGTGAATACAAGATGGTGAGATAGGTCTTGGAAAATTGTGTTTTCAAAGTGTTTTCTGCGGTCGGATACTAATTCCTTGAGTACACCAAACTGGGCAATGATGAGGTTAAAAAAAAATCGTGTAGTTGTTTTTGCGGTGTTTTCATATGTGGGCATAGCTTCTGCCCACTTGGTGAAATAATCGACGGCCGCAATAATGTATTTTTTGCCTACCGATGTTGGGTTGCAAGTCATGAAGTCGATTCCCCATTTTTAGAAGGGACCAAAGACAATGACGGTGTGCAGGGGAGTGGGAGGGGCTCTTTCCTTGTGAGTGAAGCATTGCCATCACTCGCACATCTTGACTGTTGAAATGAAATCGTGACATAAAGTGGGACAAAACTATCCTTCCCGTAGTACTTTTTGGGCAGTGTACATTCTGGAGAGGTGGCCACCGCAAGTCCCGTTGTGGCAGTCATTAAGGGCTTTCTCTTATTGGACGTGGGTGAGGCATCGACATAAGATGGTGTCGATGCCCCATCAGTATAGGACATCTCCCATGAGGAGGTATCGGGGGACATGGTGGAGAATGCACCAACGTTCGTCATGAGTGAGCTGGGGTCTGAACTTTTGGGTTCGTAAAAATAGGATAATATCTTCATACCAAGGGCTGTCAGTCTATATGAGGAAGAGATTTTCATTCGGTAGCGAATCGTTGACTAGTGATCCTTTGGTATGACTTGGGAGGTCTGTAATGAACTCATATAAGATTAATGCCTTATTGATTTTGGGGGAGCAAAAATATAAGTCATATTCTTGTAGAATGACTATCTAGAGGAATACTTGTGGTTCATTAAGCAGCGTGTGAGAAGGTATTTGATGGGGTTGATATCTGCGATGACTGTCATGGACTTTAAGATGATGTAGTGGCGAAGTTTTCTGATTGCATGAATTAATGTTAGGGAAATATTTTCTTTAGGCTCATATCCTAATGCAGGGCCTGATAAAGTTTTGTTGATGTAATAGATTACGTGCTCCTTTCCATTGTGGCCCTCCTTGACCAATACTCTGGCCAAAGTAGTCTTGGATGGTGATAGATAAAGGATGTAGTCTTTGTTGTAGTCTAGAGGATTGATCAATGGTGCTGAAGACAATTTGTCTTTCACCGCATCAAATGATTGTTGTACTTGATCATCCCATTTTAACGTGATGTCCTGACAAAGGAGACGCGGGAATCCTTGAGCATAAGTGGCATAATCTAGGAAAAAACATCTCAGAAGTTGGCCTTTCCCTACAATCTTTGTAGTTGCTTGAGGGTTTGAGGTGGAGGTACCTCTTTGATAGCTTGGACCTTGAGGGGGTCCACTCTAATTCCTTGCTAGGACATAAACCTAAAAGTATTCCTATTGTGATGCATAAGACACACTTGAGGGGGTTCAATCATAGGTTTTATTTTCGGCATCATTGGAATACCAATCGCAGGTCCGTGAGGTGGTCTGATCACTTCTTGGATTGGATGGTGAGTTCGTCCAAGTAGTTGAGGATGAGGTATGCCAAGTCATAAAAGATATAATTCATGGCCCTCTGGAAGGTGGCTCCAGCTTTCTTTAGGCCAAATGGCATTACTTGGTATGTGAATGTGCCCCAGGGGGTAGTGAACGCGATCTTGTACCAGTGCGTGTGGCAGATTTGGTTGTGATTGTACCTAAAGAAGCCATCGATGAAAGAGAGGGTCTTATGACCTACACAAGCATAAATGAATTGGTCAATGAATGGTGTAGTGTAATTTTCCTTGGGACACGCTTTTTTCAAATCACGAAAATCGGTGCAAACGCATATGGTGCCATGTTTTTTCATGAGATGAAAAGGGTAGGAAACCCAAGATGTGTAAGCGATGGGGTAGATAAACCCGGCTTTGTGAAGCTTGTTGATTTCTTGTTTTATTGCTTCTGTCTTGGATGGGTGCAGTTGACGTTGTTTCTGGCATACTGGTGCTACATCAGGAAGGTGTCAATATGGTGCTATACAATAGTGGGACTAAGCCGAGGCATTTCTGAGTAGTCCCAAATGAAGATATCGCGATACTTTTGAAGCAACTGGGTGTAAGAGGTTATCTCTTCTAGTGAACATGATGACACAGTGAGATTTATTTGACATTTTTAGGATTTCGAGAGATATTCACCTTGGTGGTAGGTGAAATGTTTGACATGTTCCCTTCTTCGAATGCATTGGGTGCTAGGATGGGATTTTTGAACCAATCGACTTTCCCTAATGGAAGGAAGTATTTTTATTCAATCGCATAAATCTCTTGGTTTGTTGTCTTGTTAGGCTGAACATTTTTTTAGGAAGGAAAAATGAGTGGTGATGCATTGCACCCCATGGATAATCTGGCTCCATAATGGCCTCGAGGATATCCTCATTTGTGTGGAATGAGGATCCTAAGGGGGATTGAGTTTGCACAAGGCTGTGAGGAAAAGTTTCAGTCCTAATGGATCTGGTTGACAAACATGAAAAATTTTCCATCGTCGATGTGGTGGAACCAGACGCAGTCGCCAGGGTGCATACGGATTATGTTTTCACCATCGTTGTTATAAATACTCTCGTAGTTGCAGCTAACTCAACACCTATGACTAATGAGTAGACAACCTGGGTCATGGTTCTAATACATGATGATATGAACCTTATATGGTATATCATTTTTTCGACTTTTGGTGGGGGAGGAATTTCCATCGTGGGAGCTTGCATGGGAGCAAGGCTAGATTACTCATTAGGCTAAGCACTTTTTGAGAGTTGGAAGTTGTGCCTGGTGCAGATTGTCCTGAATATTTCCATCAATGGGCATACCTCTGGTTTGTGGTCATGGTTGGTGCAAATGATGCATAGTACCACTGTGCCAACTGAGTAGATTATGTGGGAACGAACACTCCTCTTTTTCCCTGAAGTGGACGCTCGAAAGGGATGAAGTGTAGGGAAGAGGATCCTCTACTTCCATTTCCTAGTTTTTGGCTTGGGTATGTCTAACTCTTTTCGGGAGTGTAGAATTAATGTTGATCTTGCTGCACAAATCTTGGGGAGATGTTCACATTTCATAGTATGGTGAAAATGTGAGTAGATCTGACAATAGCAGTGTGTGATTTTCTCCTAGTTAGAGAGATGCCTCTGAAGGAGGGAAGATATCATGAAATTTTTTTTTGTTAGGTGCTTTGTCTCTTTACATTGATGGACCTGGTGATCGATTATGTCACATAGTCCACATGCTGGCCTAGGCTGAACATGGGTCGTGCTAGGTCGATGTGCCTTTCTAACTTTCTCG
The DNA here is from genome assembly GCA_034641835.2 of Pinus albicaulis. NCBI lineage: Eukaryota > Viridiplantae > Streptophyta > Pinopsida > Pinales > Pinaceae > Pinus > Pinus albicaulis. The sequence goes on along the minus strand of CM076582.1, from coordinate 669,174,607 downwards.
ATGTGTTGGTGTGGAAATGGGGTAGGCTTCTTGGGGATAATTTTCCTTCCATTACGTTGTCTAAGATTTGGATTGATGATATCCTGACGATGTGTTTCTAATGTATGAATGATTTCAATTAGTGGGTGCACTCGACGGATATAAGTGTAACGCTGATCATGATGGTTTCCTTGACATACTGGACAAGAATGTCATTCTTAGATGTTCATGTCCTACTCATATGGTGCGTGATCAGGTACTAGCGGCGTAGCACTTCTAGTTCTAGGTATGTGGTTACCACATGGTTGTGTGTGTTACATAACACACATGTTGGTCTTCTCCGTGGAGGGAGGTTGGGGGTGAATAAGGGTTCCCCGACTGGCTGCTTTTTAGCTGACATGAAGTGGATGGACCTACTTGTCACAACCTCTATCATCGTTGAGCTATCCATGGATTTTGTATCAGAGTCATCTTCTAGGGAGAGGTGTACTATGGTCATGCGTAAACTAGTTAGCGCCAAGAGAAACCGAGGGATGTAATAGAAATGTTCTAAAGTGTGGTTGCCAGAACATATCAAACATGAAAATTGGGCTGCTCGCAAGCCAACATAGTACACTTGTTCAACTGGATACCACCTTTGGATGAGCTCCAGGGCTACGCATTTTTTGATGAAATGGTCACGTTCATCGTAAAGTGAACAATGTATGATAGGAGGAGGGAAGATGAATGAGAGTTTTTATGGTGATTGTCGTGCCTCCTGCAGGTATAAAATTATGTGAGGTTCTTCTCCAGTTGACTGGATGGAGGGATCCTCTTGATATGATTGCTCGATGACATGTAAGGCATCTCTATATCATGGTATTTCTGGGAAATTATGGGTGTAATGACCATAATTTCTATAGATAGCACATGCGTGGTTGGTACATAATGCCTTGCCTTGATTTTTGGAGGCTGAATCCTTTCTACGAGAACTTGTTGCCACGTTATTTACCTCAGAGCTAAGGAGCAGTTTTAGTTCTTCCATCTCTAGGCAGATGTGGGTAGGGTAGCCTACTATGTCGTATATGGTGCAAGGTTGTAATTCCCATTTTATAGTGGGATTTTCTACCTTCTTCCCATTTTTATTAGTTTTCTTGGTTGTAACAATCGGTTCGGTGACATAAATTTCCTTAGATGGGATGGTTGAGACAGTATCCTTAGCAGGTGGGGCCTCCTCAGGAGTGATGGGGATTAACCCTGTAGAGGTGACATTTGTGAATCCCATCGTGGTAGGTGTGACGAAGTACCAAACTAGAATTGCAAAAGGTAATTTTGGCAACACCACTGTCGCTAAGACTTGTTGTGACACAAAACTAGATGGGGGGTAGAGGAATGGAGTTTGGGAGGCGGCATAGGCTAGTGAGGTTGTCGTGGCTAAGGTCTCGGTGTCGTTATTTCTTGTCTTCTTCTCCTAGCTAGCTTCGGTGGTTGATGTAGACATCATGCACACTAGAGCCTCTGCAATATCAGATGATGATTCTGGTATAACAAGGGGATATCCTAGGAATGACTCAAGGATAGATAATGGTTTGAATTGCCAGGGCCATATTCTTAGTACTGTGTAAGCATCTCAACAGATGTGTATAAAAAGGGTAGAACTTCATCGACGTTCATTAGGGACCGCTTGTTGTGGTACGTCAATTGGTCGACAATAATGATGTGATCTTCATGGGGGGACATCATGGTTTGGAAGACGGGGGAGGTTATGGAAGACATGGCATACAGATAACTCCTCGCAAGGAGTGTATTGTAATCTAGTTGATCATACAAAACTTCAATGTCTATAAGGACCATCTTTCCAACCAAGCAGGCCAGGACATTTGGGTAGAGACCAACGTGAGCATATGGGCGCCCGTCGTATGCTCTAAGTGTGATGTCTGATAGATTTAGTTTGGGAGACCCTAACTTCTGCCAGACGTTCTTTGACATGATGCATGTGGATGCACCCTCTTAAATGATACAACGGTGGATAGTGATGTTTTGGACTAACACCAGTATCTGGAAGGTGACCAATGAAGGAATCTGCAGGGTCGATGGAGCCTAACATATAAAGTAAGGCTTTCCTTTTCTTTGGGCATGATTGTAATACCTCTAAATCTAACATGGTGACGGTAGATTAGACTAAATCATCCATGATTCTATAGTTATGGGTTGCTTTAGAGTGGTATCCTACTCACCTTGTTGGTTCCTTAGCCATAATTGGCAAGGGTTCAATAGGTATCTTCGATATAGTCAACAATGTTGTTAATGCACTCGTGCTAGCCCTTGATGAATTGGTGTCTAGTGGGGTATCGTAATTTCGATTTTGTGTTTGAAAAAAACATTTCTTTTCTAGTCATGTAGATTTCGTGTCTATTTTTACATGAATTGTCGGGAGTTTTTTGCTGTTGTTGGGAGCTAACTATTCCTTGGTGGGGGAAGGGCTCTTGCATAATAGCTATCTGCTGTGAGGATTCCGATTTTCCTCAGTTACCCTGAAGCTTCTTCATCTCAGGGAGATCGGGACAATGGTGAGTGTAATGGCCATATTCACCACAGATTGAAAAGGAGTGGTTGGTCTGAAGATTCGCCCTCTTGTTCTGCCCTTAGGAGTTATTTGGCTCCTGGTTTTGATTTCAGTTGGAGGTGCCTCCAGCTTGAGATTGCGGGGGATGTTGTTTATTGTTGCCCCCCTATCCAAGATCTCCATTTTTTTTAATTTTTTTTAAAATTTTTTTACCTTGCAGTATAAGGGGGATAGCTAAGATTCTCTTGATTATATGATTGGTGCAGTTGTGCCTAGGAAGGTTGCACAAAGTTCACCTGTGCATTATTTTGCATGGATGGGTTTTGTGCTGGTGATTGGGAATATTGGGGCCCCTGTCCCTAGTTTGTGAATGGATGCTAGGAGGGAGCTCTTCCATCAGAATTCCTAGTTGCGTACTGGGTCCCCTAAGCTGGAGGGTATGGTACTCCTTGTTAATTATGGTACGACTGCGCTGCATTGGTCATGTTCTACAAAGGTGCATGATGACTTTGGTAGCTAGGTTGCGGGATGTTCTGGTTAGGATCATACACGTAACTGGGGTACTGACTATTGATGCCTAGGTGATTTTGGGTTAGTGACCCAATCAATCCTTCTGTAGTGTTCGACATGCCTGGAAATTCTTTATAAGTTTGCAGGCACGGAACATTAGGAAGGATATTATAAATGTATCCTGACTGCATGTAAATCATCTCGAGCTATTGGGATTTACAGATGGCATCCTCTTCGGATGTAGGTTTTTGAGTTGCTACATCTTTTGAAATCTTTGCAGTGAGATTTTTCAGGAATAGGTCCAGCAGAACTCGATTGTTGAGTTTGTCTTTGAACAAAGTGCGACGTTGCCACCATTCATAGAGATGGTCCAAGATATAGATGAATGGTGTCTATCTAAAATGTGTCAATAATTCCATCCAGGAATCATGGTGGACGGGTAACTGAAAATACATGAGGAACGTGGTAGTGAGGGTGCTAAAGGTTCCATGTGTAGCAGAAGGTTGCTCCACATACCATTTCGTAGCTAGTCTGGTTAGGGTGCGCTGAAATAGTCTCAATTAAATAGTATCATCAATGATGTTGTTCTATGAACACCACAAGTGGAAAGTCATTATATTATTTCCTGGGTCTTATGCTTGCTTCCCTTTGAATTTTGGAAAGTCCGAAGGGAGCTTCCTGGGCATGGGGGGCCATGTAGGGTTTTGTGCAATAGGGTCATTTGTTAACTTGGTTAGATTGGGTAATTTCAATGATGCTAAGAATGGTGACTATGGGTTGAGTGGCATTGTAGACTGTGAAGACACAAGGTTCTGGCTAGATATAGGGTTTGTATGTGATGTACTCAGTTGTGTGTTTTCTTGGATCCCTGAATGAGTAGCGCTCCTCTGCCCCCTAGGGGTTGTCAGAGGAGTGGTATGTGGTGACCCTATGGGGGTTTCCACTGGTGTGGCTTTGGGTGACCCTTGGTGGTTCCCAACTAAATATGCCCCGATAAAGGATGAACCAATAAGGGTGGTGGTGTTTTGTCTTTGACGCATAAATGGCGAAATACCTGGAACTCCTCCTGCTAATGGGGGGAGGTCCAAAAGACATCTAGATTGACAAGGTCCCATTGGGTCCATTATGATGTCGAATAGGTATGGTTTCTGAAAAAATCTTCAGTTCTGTGAGAGGGGAGATATCAAAGAAAAAATGGTGATCAAATACATAAAATAAAGCGAAAACAAAATTTAATTTCCCTTTAAATTAGTTCTATGTGATCAATCAATCAAAAAAAAAATTTGGTTGTTTTTGTGCATGATACAAAAAATCCTAGAGAACTAAACGTCCTCACACTCTCAATTGTAACTGGGCCTTGCGAATATATCTTCTCATGGGTACTGGGGCTAACATCCTGAAATAACTAGGGATGCCTTCTAGCAACCGAAGAATCGACAAAGGTAATGGGTAGAGGATATAGTGTTTCCTACACCATCACCTATAGGTAAGGATGCCTTATATTTTTCCACTAAGTACCATCATCCCATGTGAGCATTCGATTCTTGATCTTCTTGGTAAATAAGCTACCAGTACTAAGAATTATATGGGCCAGGTAGCCCCAAATAATACTGCACGCACTGGGCCTAAGCTTAACCCCGTCTGAATCGGGTCTCTGTGGCACATAGGATTTCTTTTCCATGGGCATATAGATGGATTTAAAGCTCTCTATTCAGTTAAATTCTATGTATCAAGATGTAAAATGACCATGGAGGCTTATTGGATGCCTACCCCCATGGTCCTAAGCTAAAATATAATTTTTCTTATGGCCCCTGTGGGGAAATTTAGTGATTTCAGTTAGGTTAGTTTCAAGGAGTCTTTACTTCACTTATGGTGTGGAAGTGTGTGAGAAAAAAGTGAGCAATCACACAGTTTTCATATGTGGATATGCGGTGATCTTTTACATGTTCCCTATTAATCTATGTTTTGATTGTTCCTTGCTATAATGAAATCATGTGCGGATAGTGGGCCACTTACAACTTTGCCTAATTAATATAAATGATGTGACTAAAGGGAGATGGAAAATTATCAGAAGAGAGCTTTAATATGCTTTCCCAGGGTCACCAAAAGGTGAAAGGGAAGCAGAGATTAATTGCTTCTCATAAGATAATTAAGTCCTGGTCCCAAATCCTAGTGCCAAAATTTAAACTAAAATTAATGATCTAACTAGGAAAAATTGAAAACTAGCTAAGTATATGTGGATTAGGGCCACTTACTCCAGCGAATTATCTATGTGTTTTTTGGTGTCTATTTTCACAAAATGATTTAATTCAGATTGCAACTAAATTGACCCATACTTAAAATGTGTGATTTTTTGTGAAGATAAACTTTAAATTTAAGACTAGAAACTAGAAATATTAAAATGCAGCCAAAAGCAAGTTCTAAACAGTCACGGGACACCACACATAGTGCCGGTAGTTTTTCTCTAGGTTGTGAGTCACTTTACAATTGGGAAATTGAAGAAAATCATAGAGAATATGGTCTCTGGTTGGAAAATTTTCACATAGGCATGTGACTCTATGCGTAGGTCAGAGCTGAACTCGCACGAATCGACGCGTTTGTCTGAGAAAACAGGATGCAGATTTCCTGCAAATGAAATTTCTGGAACTTCTGAAATTCAAAATTTAACTGTGGGTGAATGAGTAGAGAAGAGGAGAAGGGGAGTTGTCCCAACAAAACTCTAGAGGAGAGATAATATCCCTGCAATAATTGCAACCACTTAAATAAAAAATAAATACAGTGGAGTCATTAATCCAGTAGTGTTGGTTTTGGTGCAAAAGTGTACCAATCCACTGGTGCTTGGGAGGAGTGGTTGCTACCTCCAAGCTATGGTCACAGGTAGAAAATATGGTTAGCAGGTTAGTGAACACATGATAGTAAATATAAAACACACTAAATAATGGAATGTAGTATGCATATAAGAAGAGAAAACACAAATAAAATAAAAATAAAAACAAAATCTCACAAAGAGTCAAATGTAACAATAATACAAACGGTGGAATCAAAGTCCCCTCTTATTGCCTGTTGTTAGGAAGAAAGATACTGTGTTACACTCTTGCTAAAGGACCCTTAGAAATATGGAGTTCTAAGACCTAGTGCAAGGACATTTTTACCCTTTAGTTAAAGTCACAAGGTATCTCTCTCTACTCCGAAGGATTGAAGTTTTTTGGTGGCCAAGAACCAAATCCTCACTCTACTGCTGGTTTTGATTTCACGCTGCTGGATTTCTCATGAGAAATTTGGAAAACATAACAATGTGCTCTCCTTTTGCATCTCTTGGTGGAAATTTATAAGTGAATTCAAATTCTCCTTCCCTCTCTTAGTAAATTGGTGGATGGTGACCCAAGAGAGAGTGTTGAATCCTTTGTTTTCCACTTGATTCCTTTTTGTGCTCACTTGAGGTCCCAAGGTGGCTTAGGCAACTGTTCTTGGGTGGCCTCAAGTGTAGGATCATTTCCTGAAGTGTGTCAAGTGGTCCTCGAAAGTGACTTCTGCCACTCCCAGGACCGCGCAACTCTTTTAGGGAAAGTCGTGCAGACCAATGCACCTATTGAAGGAAAATGCGCACAAGGCGTATTTTGCATGTACTTCAGGTGCACAATTTGATTTTAGCTTCTTGACCTTAGAGATTTTTAAAAAATTTCAGATCCTCTAATGTTCCTCAGCCCTGTAAATCCTTCTGCCTAAAATTTAATAATGTCATCTTTGCTTGTCTGATTTTCTAGTGATAACACTCCCAAATATTATTTCATCAACATAAACAACAATAATTAACATTTTATCATCCTCAATTTTTGTGTATAAGTTACTATCTGCAAATCCTTTTGTGAGACCTTGGGTTGAATATATTTTTTAAGACGATAGTACCATGCCTGTGGGGCTTATTTAGACCATATAGGGATTTTCTAAGTTTGTAAACAAGTTTTTCATCATTTCCCAAAATGAATCCTTCTGGTTATTCTATATAAACTTATTCTTCTATATCACCATTAAGGAAAGCATATTTTACATCCATTTGATAAACTTTGAATTGGTGAAAACTTGAACATGAAAGAAACATTCTTATGGATTCAAGTTTATCTACTGGTGCAAATGTTTCTTCAAATTATATACCTTCTTGTTGAGCATACCCTTTACAAACAAGTATAGCTTTGTTTATAATTACATCTCAATTTTAATTTAGCTTGTTTTTGAATATCCACTTTGTTCCAACAACATTTTTATCATGAGGTCTTGGAACCAATTCCCAAGTATTATTCTTTTCAATTTGATCAAGTTCTTCATTCATGGCCTTAATCCAAAATTATTATTTACTAGATTGATTTACATTTTATGGTTCAATGGTGGATAAAAATTCTAGATAACTGGGAGATCATACAAGAGTTCTTCTTGTTCGTACCTCTGATTCCTTTTCTCCAAAAATTTGAGATTCTGGATAATTATTTTGAACATACCTGGATGGAGCCTTTTCTCTTTCTGATGTATCTTCTTCTAGTGCTTCATTAGGTTCTCCTTCTATATTATTTTTATTTGATGAGGGAAAACATTCATCATCATCATTGTCATTTGTTTTTATTTCCCTTTTTGGAGTTGTGAGAGATTCATCAATAATGATATTAATACATTCAACAATATTTTGAAGTCTCGTATTGTAGCATTTGTACGCTTTACTTCTAGAAGAGTAACCAAGAAATATTCCTTCATCTGCTCTAGGTTCAAACTTACCAAGTTTTTCGTCATTATTTTTGATATAACACTTGCTTCCAAAAACTTTAAAGTGCTTCATAGTGGGAGTATTAGCATATCAAAGTTCATACAGATTTGTATCACTATTTACATGAACATGAGCCTTGTTGAGAATGTTTACTGTAGTATGACAAACTTGACCCCAAAAGGTGTCAGTAGTCCTAGATTCATGAAGCATAGCACGAGCCATTTGCTGAACTGTTCTATTCATTCTTTCTGCCACACCATTTTGTTGCAGAGTTCCAGCTACAGAAAACTATCATTTTATGCCATATTGTTCATAGAAATCGAAGAATTCAACTGATATGTATTTGCCTCCTCGGTCAGATATAAGAAATTTGATTTTAAGATCTAATTCATTTTCAACTAAAGCTTGGAAGACCTTAATTTTTCAAATTATTCATCTTTATGTTTCAATAAACCAATCCAACACATTCTAGAAAAGTCATCAATGAACAAGATATAGTATTGTTCTCTATGAGTTCACTTTTTCCTTATATTTCCACATAAATAAGTATGTATAAGTTCAAGAGGCTTACTTGATGATCCTTATTTGGCATTAAATTGAACCCTAGTTTTCTTATCGAATTGGAAATATTTGCATATGGTACTTTTGGGTAAAGCTATATTGGGTAGATCACGAGCAACTTTGAGCCTGCTTGATTTGATTATTTGAGAAACGCTCAAATTTCCCAATATTATATGCCATAACCAGTTTTCTATATATTTACCTAGATAACGTTTCTCTTGGTCACCTTTCAATATATATAGATTTCTTGGTGTTTTTGTTCCTTTTATTACGGTCTTTTCTGCGTCAAGTTCACGAACCACGCACTCCTTGTATCGAAAGACAACTTCATTTCCTTGATCACACATTCAACCAACACTCAACAAGTTATTATTTAATCCATCAACATACATAAAATGGTTAGCTTTAACCTTTTCTTTTAGAAAAACATATCCTTTACCCTTAATGATAGTAGGAGAGTCATTTCCAAAAGTAACATTGTTTTCCTGTTCTAATCCATTGTATGAAATAAGTTTATCTTTATCACTTGTCATGTTTTTTGAACATCCGCTATCAATGTACCATTTAATCTCTTCTCCTTATGAAAATAAATCTATGCTAAAAAATTCAAACTTTAAATCCTTCCTTCTCCATACCTTGGAACTTGTGGATATTTTTTCTTTTGGCTAAAGTTTGCTCCTGCATTCAGATTCCTCATGTCCAAAGTTATTGCAAACTAAACATTCAATTTCATCTTGAAGAGGAGAAAATTTTTTATAAGTATTTTTCTTTATTCCTGTCTCATTTCTTTGTTTTATTTCTTCTCTGGTCGTGATGGTTTTGTATGCAACACATTGAAAAGCTTTGTGACCAAAATTATGACATGAAAAACATTATCCATTAAAGAAGAAATTTTTGCGATCATAGCACCTTCTAGTGTTGTTTACTTTTGACTGATATTTCTTTTATTATTCATCCTTGAATTTGAATGATCATGCTTTACCTAGACATTGTCTTTGTTCTTTTGCTGAGTGATGAAGCTTTACTGGTGGGCTTTTTCTGCATTTAGATAACTTGTAACTAAGTAATTTTCTGACTGCGAATATTCACCAATATATCCAAGACCTGTCTTCACAAGAGGAGAGCATTGAACCTTGATAATTTAATATAAGGTTTCAGATCCTTTATCAAATCTAAGATTTAGAGTTTTTACTTTCTCAATTTCTTTTCTTAGACTTACTATTTCATATTCTAATTTCTCATTGTGCTTCTCCTTTTCTATGAGTTGATTCTTTAGAGCATCTATGGCTATCTTGTTCTCTTCCAAGCATATTTTAAGTTGAGTGATTTGTTCAATAAAATAATTTTCTTCTAAAGCATCCATAAAAGTATCTTTAGCCTCACTAGTGTCTTTTTCAAATGCCATGAGCAGTCTAATATCTTGATCATATTCTCCTTCTTCACTATTTGACAAGCCATCACTATCTTCATGAGTATAGTAACTTTTTGTATTGACAAATCATCTCCTATTACCTTTTGCTAAATCCTTTCCCTTATCATGATTATCTTTATGGGGACATTTAGCAACATAATGACCCACTCTTCCATAAGAAAAGTTTTTTAAAGAAAGCTTGCCTCTGAACCTTTCAGTGCCACGTTGAAGTTTCTTTATGACATTTACCTCATCTTCTTCTGATACATACCCTGATTATTTTTGTTCTTCCTTGTCATTTCCTTTTGCAGTAGCTCTAAAAGCAGCTTATTTGACTTCAGAAGGACCTCCTTTTCTCATTTCAATAGCAGTCAGGATCTCATGAAGTTGAACAACAATAAGAGTTTGTAGATCCTGATTTTCTTCAATAGCAAACACTTTTGACTCGAATGTAGGAGTTAGAGATCTTAATATTTTCTATACTAAAGTTGTGTCTCTTATGTCTTCACCCAGATTCCTTATACGATTTACAATCTCATATAGATGCAAAAGGAAACTATCAATACTTTCATCATTACGCATTCTGATATTTTCATTGAATTATGAGAGATTGCAGTTTAGCACTTTTTACCTTGGCATCGCCTTCATAGCTTAGAACGTTTTTGTCCCATATCTCCTTTGCTATATTTTACTTCATAACCTTAACAAATTCTGATTCGGCCAGACTTCCTAATAATGCATTGATAGGTTTTTCATTAGTTTCATATTTATTCCTTGTTGCTGGATCTGTGGGAACTGCAACTAGATATTTCTAAATGCCTTCAACAATTTCCCAAACATCTACTCCAAGGAACTAAAGATACGATCTTGTTCTAGTCTTCCAAAAGATTAAATTGTTTCTGTTAAAGAGTGGTGGTCTGATAGATGTTGTTCCATCTTGATTTCTCATCTTGGATGATCTTCCTTCTAGTGATTAAGCTTCTTTAGAAGGACTTTCTTTGATACCAATTGTTGGAAAAATAGTGAGAAGGGGGGGGGGGGGGGGGGTTGAATCAATATTTAAAATAATCAAAATATTTTCCTTTCATTTTGATGATTTATATACACAAATTTAACTAGTACAACTAGTGTATGCACGTGGCTTTTGTAAAGGAAACTTGCATATACCCAGATAACTTTTAATGTTCAAATAAATCTTCAAAAACTTTACTTAGCTTAGATCATCAGTTATGCATCCTTAATTTAAGAATTATATATGTGCAATAATAAAAGAGTAAATCATTACACAGAAGACATCATACATGAACACCAATATTTTAAGGTGGAAACCCAAGTCTAGAGAAAATCACCGTTGTTGTCATCTCTATATTCAATATTTATTATATAAAAAACTTCTTTACAATGTTGTACTGATGCGAACTCATATCAGTACACAGGCACCCACCTGCAGAAGGCTGCAACCTTCTCTCATTCTTTAGCTGCTACTGGAAGGGAGCTCCAAACCCTTGATCTCGTTTACTATCCACTACTGGAAGGGAGCTACAACCCCCTGAAATGATCAAAAACTTCTACTGGCAGGAAGCTTTGAATTCCACACTGAAGGATTCAACCCTCATAACCACTGCAGACCACGTTTCATAAATTTTCACACTGGATTCAACAGCTTCAACACAACACAATTGGTAGATCAGCACCAATAGCCATAAACCAATCTTTAAATTGAACATTCAGATCATTGTAACCAGATCATAGCTGTAAACCTGGATTTCTGAATCAACACGCAGAATCAACTTCAACCTTGATCATTCAATTGTATACACTACTTTATTTACTACAACCTGCACGTATACACGCTTTCCTTTGGATTAACTTGCATATAGATATTTATATACTGAAATTAGGAATTTGATCAGACTCACAAAATATCAAAGACATTCAAGCACACTTTGTTAGATTTACATAACCCTTATTCAATTAGTAACATCCATCATATTCAATCGCCCAGTCACTGATCATATTTAATCAATTAGTATCATAAAAATTATTCAAAAAATATAGATCTACATGAAAAATTCATTGACAAACAACAAAAACATAACATAAATGATAATACATTTTCTTCAACAATATTTGAAATAACCCTAACTTCCATATGTGCTTTTTTCTGAAACAAACCTACAGGTATACGTGTTTTCATCGTGATGAACCAACGTATAGATCTGTAAATACTATAGGATAGCGTAACATTCCAAAGCAGAAAAAATGCTTATATTATATCATTTATTTCAGCAATTATGCACCAGAACATAGTTCTAAATAGCTCATAAACAGATCATGGAAATACATAGTCATTTCAGGTCTAGAGATCCTGATCCATTATTGTATTCAAGAGTGCATCAAAACATCAGATCTATCTATTGAATATAGCTCAATCCATGGAGATATCCTTCATACTGAAGTATTCATTCAATTCTCATTCACCTGCACACCTTGTAGTATGATCTTCTCCTCCTTATATAGTTTTATCCTTATCCAATACCATGAGCCAAAAACCACACAAGTGCCAGAAGTATTCTTGGACGAGATCAAATAGTCGCTATTGCGCTCAATATTGTGGGCTAATACCATGGTAAGGACCCCTAGTATCATAAATTGAGTGCGTAAATACATACACTACTTTTCTTCTTTGTACCCGCATGTATACATGACTTCTCTTCACCAAAACTGAGTATATACTAATTCTAGATGTATACTCGGGTTCCATTCATCAAACCTGTGAGTATACGCAGGTTCCCTTCATTAAACCTGCGTATATATCTTGAAACTTTACTTTGATCATTCCTCTGGTACTGATTGGAATTCCTTTCTCTGTCACAACTGAATTGACCTATAGATACATCAAGTTTACATCTTCAACAAATAGGTTTCTATCAAATGGAAACTCATCGAGTAGGTTTCCATCAAGGACAAAATATTACATCACAATGCCAACATTATGTTGAGGCCTCCACCCTTGGGATATATTTTTCCATTGAGGTTGTTGGGGAACATACTGCTGGAATGGTTGGTTCACAGACTGAGGATTATATGGAGGGTTGTAAGGTCAAGTAGGAGGTACAGGCCAGGATGGAGGAGTTTGAGTTTACCAAGATTGCATGGGTGTATTTTGATGATTGTGATAGTAAGAGTAAGGTTCACCTTACATACCATGCTAATATGAACTAGGGCCTTGAGGCCTTCTCTAGTTGATGAAACAAAGTTTCTTTGGTCCTACATCCCACATTAATATACAACTTTGAGTCCAGGTAAGGAGGGACACTTGTCTGTGGCATGATTCTCGTCACAGACTAAGAAAAATCTATGAAATTTAATGGGCTTTAATTTCTAGGGTGTTTTCTTGTACATGCAGGGAAAAATATAGCCAAGGCCCTTTCTAATTCCTCTTACTTCCTATTGACCTTATTGTGTACATATTCAAGGCAAATCTGTGCCGCATCTCACTCTTGAAGTCTTCCAGCATATTTCCAATCTCATGCTTTATGGAGGTGGAAGAGGAAGGGGTATTGTTGGTACTTTGGCCAACTCTACCTTTCTTCCTAGTTGCCCTAGAATGGTTCTTGAAGACCATTTTTATTGTTTCATAAGGAAATTGGTAGATATCTCCTCTTGATAACATATTGAGAGTTTCTATCACCTCCTCCCTAATCCCTCAAATAAGTACTAGTTTAAGTGATCCATGATCAAGAGTACAGTTGGTTATTTTATAGTTTAACTAAAAGCCCTCTTTATAGTTTTCTAGGGATTCTTTAGGCTCTAGAGTCATCCTGAATATCTCATATTTAGTTTCCTTTGACCTATAGTAGTCCCTGTATTTGTTGTTGAAGGCCTCTTGCATCTGTGCCCAGGTAGTGTTGTTGTTCCCTTGTAGACCCATGAACAAGCTCAAGGCTACATCCTTAAGGGTAGATAGGAATAGCTTCATCTTTTGATCATCTGAGGCATAGCCATAGGTCCTACATAAAAAAAAAAATTCAAACATGAGTGTGTCAGGATCATTAGAGGTAAGTCCTTGAAAGTGTGGAAGGGCTGAGGGGCTAATGTTCTTCATTTAGTTTCCATATCTGCCTCTCTAATGGGAAAGGATCCCCGGGCTTCCGTTTCAACCATGGTTTGAATAGGTGAAGCAGGTTCCTCAGGTGAAACAAGATCTGCTTCTTATCCAATAGGTTCATCAAAATTTTCAGAAGGCTCACCAATGGCATGTTCAGCCTCACAGCCACTGAAGAAGATTCAAGGGTGACTATGTGGTGATGTGGGGGTTTTAGATAAAAAATTTCCTTGAGTATCCCTAGTCCAACGAGGCATGAAAATCATATTTTTTTAATTTTTCAATATTTTTGAAACAACATGTAAAAGTAAAGAGAGAAAATAATGTTAAAACAAAATCAAAGCATCTACTAGACACCTCCCCAGAAATGACACCAAAAAGTGGCGAGCCCTCGTATTGCACCGAGAATGCTGCAACTCCCAGAGGCTGCCCTACTTTACTTTATCAACCTAGGGTTTGTATAAACTTGGAGGTGACATTGCTATATACACAATAGATGAATTCTACTCATGTCATCCTCTTCTGAGCTCTACGAAAGGGTGCTACTTCTATGGTTTCTGGATGAAGTCTATCACACTTATGAATTTAGGCCTAGGGCTACAAGTAATTCAAAACCGTTACTCTACCAGCAAGTACATAAATACTCTATGGTAAGAAAGTACATCTAACTAATTTGTAATGGAAGAAATATACACATTGAGCTATGATAAGAACTGAAAGAAAACTCGGCATCTTTCATGAAGTAAATTGTTGAATTGAAATTGCATAAAGGAAACTAACCTAATCACACTTTGCTGGGCCAAATGGCTAAACACATCCTATTCACTCTATGTTCTAGCTATCATGCTTTTAATCATGTAGCTAATCATGACCTAACTATGATTTTAAATGCATTGTTTTTCAGCTATGAGAAGAAAGCAATAAGGTGGCTTATGGAAGGCTTAAACTCATGGGTGCAAGGATGAAGGTGTCTTGGTGGTTTTGGAAAGTATGGATGAGGTGGATGGTGGTTTCTGGGCATAAGGAGGGGCCCAATGGTGCTGCTGCAAGTGCTACTACAGGTTTCCTATTGTGCTACAGGGAATTCCTGAATTTCTACATGAAACAATCCGAGGAAATATGATGCCAAAAATGGGTTAGAAAAGTGTAGGGAAGGTGGAGAAAAGGTGGGTTTTGATGAGTGGAAGGTGGCCCACCCCTTGGACAAGATCAGAACCTATGGGAGGCCTGTCTTGCACCTCTATGATTTCTCACGATGTAGGGATGGAAATTTTGAAAATAGGGATCATGGTGATTTGGTGAATAGAGGGTGGATGAAGGGTGAGAAATGAATCTGGAGGTGTTGATGGAGTCCCCCTTTGTTGTGTTACCTGAACCGACAAAAAAGATACCTATTCATGCAATAAAAATGGATAAATTCATGATAAATGAAATGGAAAATCTGACTTGGATTTGGAAATAAAATATACTTTAGCCTACAAACAGAGATCTAACACATAATTCTAAACATATTCATGGAACTACAACAACATAACTTATTCATTCCAAGATATCATAAACTAAAATTTTATTTTGGCTTATGGGGAAGGTCTACCCTCCTCAAGTTCTAATGAAATAGATGAGAGGGGGAGGCTTGAATCACAACTTTATGATTTTATAACCTACTCTATCAACATGTAAGCAAGCTAAATCTACAACAAAAGACAAATGGAACCAAACTAAAAGCATTGAATTGAAATGCAAGAAAAATAGCTAAATACTCATAGGAAAAACTAGCTAAACTGACATAAAAGTAAAGAATGAATACACAAGAGAGACTAAGGCCAATGGGTTAGGCCCTAACCCACAAGCCTAGCCCTCTGAAACTAGATCAGTGAAGCACAATCTGAATACTCATTTTATTGCAAAAGATAGTCTCATTACATCAACATGAAAGTCTCAAAAACCTATTACAAGAACTAAGAGCCTAATATCTTCCTCCAAAGTCCAAATCCTAATGAGCTCTTATTCAACCCTATTTAACCTAAAGGGTAGCTACCAAAAACTCCCTAAAAAGTAGGTGATGTGTCCACTTTGAGTGCAAGTGAAGTGTAGCTTTGGTGCACTTGATCTTGAGTTTGCTTGGATGCCTTTTATTTTGAGCTATTGGAGGGAATATCAAGGATCCCTTCGCTGCCTTTGGGAGTTAAGGAGGTCGAAAATACCCCTAGAATCTCTCCTTACTGTCTACTGTGAGATTTAATCGAAAAATATTCATAAAAAATGAAATATCTTCATGATTTTCCTGCATTTAACTCATGTTAGGCACTGAAAGTATGACAAGCCTCAATCACCATCTACACTAGTAACATAAGACCATAATATAATTACAATGCAAGAAAAAGAGACTTAATAAGGAAAAAGGGTGACCATTAATCCCTCCAAATGTACCTAATGATGTATCTCATCAATTATTATGAAATTTTTTAGCAAGTGTACCAAAAAATCTTCATGTAAGTTGCTAGTGACAAGCAATCCTAACAACAAAATGTGGCTACTGATATGCTTCAAATAAGCAAAAAAAGTTATAAAAGCTACAAAAATATGGTATGAAAATATAAAAATATAACAACAAGAGAGTGTAATAACCTGTTAGGGTCCTATGATTCATAGGATCAATTGATGATTGTCTATTTATTTTCATATGATGATAGTGTAAATAATGTTTTATTCTATAAATTATTTCCATGAAAGAAAAAAAATAGGCTTGCAAATCAAAATGTGCCATTATATATTAAATAATAGTGTTTAGATTCATTAATCGCATATCTTTCATGATTATTTAAAGTTTTAATAAAAAATTTTGGACATGACATTTTTTCTCTTTGTAATAAATTATGATTAATTTTTAACGGGCCCGATCTGGCCCACCCAGATCAATGGTGGTTATGCCACCCCGCAACCCCCATCCCCATCGAAAGTTTATCTGATAAGGGGGGTCTGGGGTGGCGGTATCAAAAATAACACCTTGCACAACATGGCACCCTCTCATCCTCCCTGCACCCCCCATTTTAAAATTTTTTACTGTGTACACTGCCCTCTGGGTCCCCTCCAAATCTGCTTTCCTGCTCCCGCTTACCGCTCCATTCTTGCGCCTTTCGTCCTCGCTCACACATAAATTATTTCCGCAAAACCATGTGCCTCCACATCATTCCCCACCTCCATGTCACCTCCCTGATCCATGTCATATATCATTTTCATCCCACTCTCACCAAATCAATAGTGAATGTTGGCAATTAAAGTCGGCATTGAGTTAGAAAAATGGTCGGTTAAAACTATTTTTTTTCCTATACAACACAGTAATTTCAAGAATGTTTTACAAACAAATTAAAAGGAATTTCTCAAAACCAAAAGAGTGTTTTTATTTTAATTTTTCTGGAATGGACCTATTTAAAAAAATCTCTCTTAGTTTTCTAACTGTTATTATGGTTTGGGAGAGTCGAATCCATCTTTGAAGGCATATTTTCCATAAATTTCCTGTTTTAGTCACAATTTTCAAATGCCGTTTTTGCAGAGGTGGAAATGAATTTTAAAAAACTGAAAGAGTGTTTTGTTGGTAACATACTCATATAAAAAAACCTCTCTCAATTTTTACATAACTATATTGGATTGAGATATTCAAAGGGATCACTGGACCCTATTTTTCAGAAATTCATGAGGAAAAAACTCATAGGCAGGTAGTGACTTGGATGTCACCTCATCAAATTAGACTTTCCATCAAATTTGAATTTTTGTTCCTTACACCAGAAATCCTAAAATATAGTGCCAAGAAGCTACAATAGTTTCATATCTCCTATATTTTTTGTTCTATATTTGTAAAAAACTTCAGGATGTTTTGTAAAAGGTCTTGAGGTTTTCACTCAAGATATTTTTTGATAATTTTGTATAATTACCTCATAATTCGAAGTAATAGAGGTTGAGACTTGTATGGAGAAATATATCGTTGAATGTAAAGTCATTCCTTGAGCTCAAGTGAACAAATTTCAGTAATACATAAAGCTTTTCAGGTTTCATGTGTCAGACTTGTTGGTGATGTATATATGTTATATTCTCTTGTTAATGTGTTTTTTTTATCTGTTAATTCATAATTTTATCTTATCTATAGACTATTGTGTTCAAAGAAAAATAACATTCTGAATTTGTTTAAGTACACTCAATTCTAGCTTATGAACAAATTTAATATTTTAAACTGAAGTTAAAAAATATAATTCTTAATTTCTCTATGTTTAATGGATCATTAATCTTCTCTTCTTCGCCATATGACAAAGCTCCTTAGATCTAATAAGTATGCCTACCCTGCACTGTTAAATTTATCTGTCACTGCTAATATTAATAAACTTAAAAGTTCAATTAACTCCATTTTTCAATGGTTTTCCCTTGTTGTTCCAACCAAACCATTTTAAAAACCAAACTTTTAACTTTCACATATGGCCTAAAATCCTAAAAAGAAAACAAAGCTAAATCTAACAGAGAGATCCCTATTTGAGTTTAGAAGTGCTAGCTTCTAAACTTAAAAGAAGTTTTGTGGTAACCTTTGGGATTATTTCACAACCTTAAGAAATTATAGAGTGATAACATTCTGGTGACCATATTGGTGATGAAAGGTTTAATATTCCTCAGAAAAGAGTATCATGTTTCAGACCTGATTTTTGATGGTGGACAATAGTCAGACACAGAAAGGATGAATTTTTCACCTAGCGACTCCATGTTCAAGAATCCAGAGCTCAAAGCTTTCATGGCAATTCCATTGTTAAAGAATTTATATTATAGAAAAATCATGGCGACTCCACTGATTGAAGAATACAGATCTTAAATTGCATATATGGTTGCCAGATTAGTCATAATGATAGGGTATGTAAAAGTTTCTCTTTCGAATGAAACTTTAAAAGAATTCTCTGACGAGTTTTTGGATTATCAAATTGATGAATTTTTTTCAATGACTAAGTTTTATTGTTTGATATCATGTAAATTTTCATCCGAAATTAAATTTTGTTTTCTTGAGTGATTTGTTGAAAGACTTGAGAAGGATATTATATGTTTAGATACTCAGATTCAATCTTACAGTTTCCAAGACCTGAAATTTTTATTTGAAAATATTCCTTCGCCAAAATGAGAGGAGATTGTACTGCCCTATGATTCTCAGATTGACGAATGTTATGTTTTTGAACAAAACACTGACACTATACAATTTAAATCTTTGTTTAATATTGAGAAAACAACTGGAAAAATCAGTCATGTTAAACTGAACATTGAATACTTGGAGGGTAAACTAATACATCATGTCTTTATTCATCCCGTAGAAAACTACATGGAGGGTTTTTTTAGTTTGAGTTTTCAACCATGTTTTCACTATAAGAACCAGATCCATCATCAGTTCCATTGTTACTACATTTTCCATATTTTGTTGTGTTCACGCACAGTCGAGAAGTCCACTTATTTCAGCAACAAGTTGACCGACTTCATTGGAATTTTTGTGTCATTTAATTCAAAAACTTCTCAGCAATGTAGAAAATTTTGTTGTGTGAAAATAAACTCAGTACTTAAAGAATCTTATCAACATCTTCAGTTTCAGTTTTCAAGTATACAACTCAAATTTTAGTTTCAAGAATGGATTTGATTCAGTTTGAGGATTAGAATATATAATCAATTGGTTTTCAGTTTCAGTGGTGTCATTGTAGAGCATGTTAGAGGCTTGGGATTAGCCCAATGTATCAGGCTACTAGTCTATGGTGTTCTTGGCACCTCCTAAGGAGGATTCCATCCCCATTCAAGCCTATTTTAGGGTCCTATGATTCATAGTATCAATTGATGATTGTTTGTTGATTTTCATATGATTATATTGTAAATAATTTTTTATTCTGCAAAATTATTTCCAGGAAAGAAAAAAATAGGCTTGCAAATTAAAATGTGCCATTATATATTAATTAATAGTGTTTAGATTAATTAATCACATATCATTTGTGATTATTTATAGTTGTAATAAAGTGTTTTGGACATGAACTTTTATCACTATGTAATAAGGGATGATTAATTTTTAATGGGCCTAATATGGCTCGCCTAGATCAATGGTGGTTATGCCACCCTACAACCCCCATCCCCATCCGAAGTTTATCCGAAAAGAGGGGTCCGCGGCAGTGGTCTCCAGAATAAAACCTTTCACAATGTGGCCCCTCTCATCCTCCCTGCACCCTCCCCTTCCAAAAATTTTTACCACGTACACCCCCCTCTAGGTCCCCACCAAATCTGCTTTCTTGCTTGCACTTACCGCTCCATTCCCGCGTGTTCCTTCCATGTTTACATGTAAATTATTTACGCCAACCATGTGCCTCCACATAATTCCCCACTCAACTTCATATATCCATTTCATATCACTCTCACCAAATCAATAATGAATTTTGGCAACTAAAGTCAACACTGAGTTGCAAAAGTGGTCAGTTAAAACTATGTTTTTTCCTATAGAACATAGTAATTTCAAGCATGCTTTAAAAATAATTAAAATGCATTTCTCAAAACCAAAAGAGGTTTTTGTTTGGAACAGATCCATTTGAAAAAAAATCTCTCAGTTTTCTAACAACTATTATGGTTTGGGAGATTCAAATGCATCTTTGAAGGCATATTTTCTAGAAATTTCCTATTCTAGTCACAATTTTCAAATGTGGTTTCTGAACAGGTGCAAATGAATTTTAAAAATCTGAAAGAGGTTTTTAAGGTAACATACTTATATATAAAAAATCTCTCTGGTTTTACATAGATATCTTGTATTTAGATATTCAAAGGGATCATTGGACCCTATTTTTCAGAATTTCATGAGGAAAAAACTCATAGATAGTTAGTGACTTGGATGCCACCTCATCGAATTAGACTTGCTATCAAATTCGAATTTTTGTTCCTTACCACTAGCAATCCTCAAAGATAGTTCCAAGAAACTACAACGGTTTCATATCTCCTACATTTTTTTCTATATTTTTAAAACATTTTAGGATATTTTGTAAAAGATCTTGAGGTTTTCACTCAAGATAGCTTTTGATAATTTTGTATAAATACTTCATAATTCGAAGTAATAGAGGTTGGGACTTGTATGAAGAAATATAATGTTGAATGTAAAGTTGTTCCTTGAGTTCAAGTGGACAAATTTTAGTAATACAGAGAGCTTTTCAGGATTCATGTGTCAGAATTGTTGGTGATGTTATCTTCTATTGTCAATGTGTTTTTTTTCTCTGTTAATTCATATGTTTATCTTATCTATTTTTTGCAAAGAAAAATAATATTCTGAATTTGTTTAAATACACTTCATTCTGGCTTATGAACAAAGTTAATTTTTTTAGCTAAAGTTAAACAATAGAGTTCTTAATTTCTCTATCTTTAATGGATCCTTAATATTCTCTTCTTCACCATATCAAAAAGCTATTTAGATATAATAAGCATGCTTACGTTGCCCTGTTCAATTTATTTTTCACTACTGTAATTAATCAAATTAAAAGTTCAATTGAACCATTTCCCAATGGATTTCCCTTGTTGTTCCAAAAAAACTATTTTAAAAACAAACTCTAAACTTTCACATCTAGCCTAAAATCCTACAAAGCAAACAAAACTAAATCTGATAGAGAGATCCCGCTCTGAGTTTAGAAGGGCTAGCTTCTAAACTTAAAAGTTGTTCTATGGATACTTATGAGTTTCTTTCATAGCCTTAATAAATTGCAGAGTGATAACACAATCCAATGGAATAATATCAATTTTATTATTACAAATGGAACAATATACACCTTGTTACCACTCCCTCCATTTCCCAAGGCTAAGAATGGAACAGAAGGAGGTAACCTCAAATCAGTTTTTGGAGCAGGTTCCCTTATGAATTTTTTTTTGAGTAATTAATAAGTATTTTTTGTAGTTTTGAGTCGTGAACGCTAAGCAATGCACAACCAAGGGGCTTTGTATTGGGTCAAAGTCCCTTCATGAATTGTAATGGGCTAAAGGGTAAATCTAGGAGTCTCAAACCATAGGTTGCGGACGTTAGGATGAGCACAGGCTAAAATACAAATATAAGTATAGATTGAGTTGGATAGGAAAAATTTAGATGGAAGTTTATGTATGTTCTGAACTTTGAAGTGAATCTGTAAGTGTCTGTGTCTGAAATACTCCTGTTGGATGTGTGTTCAGATACCCTAGTCCAGCTATGTGCAGACTTCGTTGGCTATGTGCATGGGTGAATCTAGAGAATTGTAAAGGGTTTTCTGACTGTTGATGAATAAATAAGTGTTTTGGATAATTCCGAGTACTAAATTCATCTGTGATATGTTTCTGTGATATGTTTTGCTTATGATTTATGTTATCTGTGATTGGATCTGTTGCGTACTTATTTTGATACTTAATATAAGAGTTATTTGCATAGATATATTGTTGTTTGACCTGAATATCATTTTATTAAGATTGTTAAAGGGATTGTGAAGCCACTACATGTGTGCGTGCAGAGTAGCATGCGTAATTTGACCTATATTTTCATGGTTAGGGTTTCTAGTGTGTAAGACAATCTTTCATTAGTATAGATCTGTGGACACCCACATAATCTAATTCTCTCTCAAGGTGTAGAAACCTAGTTCAAGCACCCCCCCCATACTGCTTCAGGTGAGACTTTGACCTGCGCAAGTAGGTCAGTCTGGAAAGGGCTAGTAGTAAGAGGGTTTTGTTGGTTATGCTTAACTCTGAACCAAGTTCAAGACCCCTCAAGCCAAAAAATGGTTCCGTTTTCGAGACCATGATATTTTGAGAGAGATTAGGTGATGTGGCAGCCATCGAAGACTTAATTAGAAGAATTTTTTGAACACAAGATATGCGAATTCTCCATCAAGGAGAATAGAAGTAAACAATTATCTGTTGAAGAGTGGGAAAAAAAGTATATTTTCACAGAGGTTCACGAAATGTTCTTTGTGACCGTTGCACGAGTTACAGGAGTGGTTGTTAAGGTTAGCTAAGTTTCAGACCTACTGGAAGGACAATAATATCACTCAGTGGACATCTGATTTGATCCAACAACTAGAATAGGTTGATAACTCCATCACCTGCACTGTAGATCATTGGGTTGACAACATTCTGGGTGGGTTTGTAACAAAATTTGCAGTAGATAAATTTGTGTCATATCCTGAAGCTAAAATGAGGTTCTTCAAAGGACTGAGAGGTAAGTTCAAATGCTTTCTGCCTTTAATGACTAAGATGTTATTGTGTGAAAAGGGTGTTCTATGCAGTCACATTGAGTGAATGACCCCAAACGAAGCTGAAAGCACTACGCGCAATGGAAAGTACTTTTGAGTTAACCAGAGAGGAGACAGATCTATATATAGCCCTTTGATAAACCCACATAATAGTGATACAAAGAGTGGCAAGGCTCCACACACTGGAGGTAGCCCTCCAACTACTCCGCAATCGAACTCATGCAGGGGTCAGTCATCTCCTACCTCACCTCCACCACCACCAGGAGGAAATATGGCTACACATATGAAGCTACCCAACTTCAAGGGTGTGGGCGATGAAGACATGGACAAGTTCTATTTTGTTGCAGATGCGGTATGGACTGCGCATAATTTCAATATTGATGTTGTTAAGAGGGGGTAAATGGCCATGGTGTTTGAAGGTCGTGCAGTGGACTGGTTGATGGGATACCTAGCTCAGAATGTTGATCCTCCTGTGAATGATATCAAGAAGGCCTTCAAGCAGTAGTTCAGAAAACCAAATTCCTACTCACAATGTGTAACAAAACTGAAAGATATCCAACAAGAACCAAACGAATTTGTTTGGGAATCAGGTCATTGATTGAAGCGCATCATCAGTGATGGAGGATTTATCTATGATGATAAGTAGCATAAAGAGTGGTTTATTTCCATGACCCTACCACAGCTGCGTGACCCTATGAATCAACAGAAAATTGATTCTCAAGCAGAGGCTCTAGATGTAGATATGAAGCTGGAAGCCATGCCTAGAGTAGATGACCAATTTGGAACATTACAAATCCAAAGTCAGTTGGAAGCGATGCACTTGGAGATTTAGAACCTACATAGAGACAAAGGGAAAGAAGTTTGTGCAGATTTATGGTGCATATGGTGTAAGGGTTTCGGTCACATGAAATATCATTGTACCTTGCTTCAAGATTACATGAAAGTGGGAGGAACAAATCCATTATTACCTCGGGATGATACAAGATCAAGTGGTACTCCTACGCTGTGGTGCACTTAATGTCAAGTGGCTAGAAGGATTGACACAAACCATTGCCATCGATTAGGAATTTATGTACCATAACTAAAGCAGAAATGGTGTAGTTTATGCTCTTCGGTTTGCCATGATGAGCATCACTGTCACACCTTTGATTTGATGATAGATACTACCAATATTTATAGAGTGCAGGTAGACCCATATTCACTAGCATCCCCCTCTCGGATTGGTGGATCTCCAACTAGAGGAGGGGGAGGAGGGAGAGCTAGAGGTGCAGGTCATGGAAGAGGACAACTGATCTGCTATAATTGTGGAGACGCTGGACACTATACGTCAGACTATATAAACCCTGCATGATATTCTTGTAGGTATTGTATATAGTTTGAACATGTTATTGAATATTGTCCTATTTTGATTTCTTGAATGAAGGAGAAGCAACATAAGACACCTCCGCAAAATACCCAAATGGTTGGAGCTGATCTGTGAGATGATGATCTAAGTGTAAAAATAATTACACGTAGTGGTGCTTCCGCTGGAGAAGACAAGGAAAGAAAGGCTAATGTAGAGCCATTGATCATGAAGGCCTCTGAAAATAAGGAAGGACTCAACCTGAAAGGGGAAAAAGTTACTTTTGTAGAAGCCAGGAAGGATTTTGCTGCTGCAGGTGTGTCCACATCCAAGTCAATCATGGAAGCAAAGATTGATGATGAATTCAAACCTTTCCTTCAAGCCTTCATTAAGTTATCGTGTAACTATAAATTAGTACAAAACCTTAAGGCTATGATAGATAGTTGCGTGAACAAGGAGATGACTCAAACTGAGAGTAAGGTTGTGAACAAGATCTATAAGAACAAGAAGAAAACTAGTCGGAAGATGTGCATGACCGTGGAAATTGGAGAGTTTGAGATGGATTAGGTCATCTTAGACTTGGGTTCTGATGCAAATTTTCTACCTAAACAAACCTAGCAGAAGATGGGTGAATCAAAGCTGGATTTTTCCACCATGTAGTTTCACATGGATAATCAACAGAAGATCATTCTTCTTAGAAGACTCCCCAGGTTATGGTAGACATTGTTCAAGTAAAGGTACACACAGATTTTGAAGTAATACAAATTTTGGATAATACATTGTTGGCAATATGATGCAGAGTGTTGTCCTTGATGGCAACCCACTGAATGAAGATGAAGACATGAGAATGTTGACATGTGTTGTCCTTGATGGAAAACCACCTGATGAAGTTATTCTTGACTTGATGGACTTGGTAAATGATGTAAATCTGAAGTGATATGATGTTTGTTGACAATTTGATGCTGGGTGTTATCCTTGAATGGCAACCCACCTGATGAAGTTGTGCTTCATAGAATATGTCTTGATGAACTTGTTTAAAGATGTAAATCTAATGTATCTACAGAGAGTACAGAAGGAAATGAAGAAAGGAATTCAATATGTGCTAGATCTATGATGAAAAGAGTATGTCTCAAGGAATACGCGGATTTGTCTAGGGAAAGTTGCATATGCATGCGGGAAAGAACGTGCCAAGTCGCGTATGTGCAAAAGCGCTCATAAAGTGCAAAACCAGGGGTAACCACCATGGTATTGACCCATTGTATTGGGTAATGATTCGTCTAAATGACCCCGTCTAGGAATACCATCGGAAGTAATGTGGTTTTGGCTCATGGTATTGAAAAAGGAGTAAACCTATATAAAGAGAAAGAAATTCATTGTACGGAAATGAGGAGTGGGGTGCAAGATATGCTGAGCTTGAATGAATACTTCTCTTTGAAAAAGTTGATGCGAATGGAAAGGGTTACAGTTGAATGATAGATCTGAATGTATGATGCACCAATGATGAAGAAGGGGATCTAGATCTGAAATGGACTTGTATTTTCTAGATCTGTTTATGGAATGATTAGATCTGTGATGAGGCGAACATCTATCTGAGGTAAAGGGTAAAATCTGAAGTGATGTATCTATTATGAAGAATTGCAATGACATAAAAGTCTGAAGATTCATACGCTAGTTCGGCAAAGAGGAAGCGCGTATATACGCGGCTTCACTGAAGAGAAAGCGCGTATGCGCAATAAAATTAGCTCTGTAATATGTACAGAAGTATACGCTGGTTTATGTGAACGAAAGCGCGTATATACGTGACATCAGAGAAAGGAAAGAGCGTATGCAAACTAGGGTTTGCTGAAGTCAGTGGTAAGAAATGTCTGATCTGTTCTGCTGGTTTACTGATATCTGTCAGTGAGTTATATGTATCTGTTTCATGGTTGACTGTGCTTAAAAGTATGGAAAGGATCCAGTCTGAAAATATGATGAAACGTGGCTTGCAAGTGGTGTCCTAAAGGAAGCTTTGGATCCAGTGTGAAAATTGATGAAACGTGGTCCATAGAGGTGCTGAGGGTTGTAGCCTTCAGTCAGGGGGTTGAAGCTCCCTTCTGGGGAGAAACCGAAAGCGAATAACATTTTGCTCCCTTCAGTGGTAAACGGAATCGGTCGTAGCTCCCTTCAAGGAGAAGTGATACTTAGTCGGGGGTTAGACTCCCTTCAGTAGTCATGACGCAGTGGGTCTGCACACTTGTCTTGGTAGGAAGTACACTGCTTATATGTTGTAAGATGTTTTCTCTATAATAAAATATTGAAGGTTGAGCAAGCTGCGTGATTGGTTTTCTCCCGACTTGGGTTTCCACCTAAAAATCCTGGTGTTCATGTGTGATGCTTTGTTTGATGGTTTATTCTGTTGTTACTACACATGTTTACTGTTAACTTAACATCAGATGAATGAATAGTGCAAAGAACTAAGTTAATAAATATCTGCATATTTAGATCTCTACTAATACACGAGTTGTATGAAGGATATCCGCGTATATACGCGAGTTTACTAAAGGAAAGTAGTGTATGGGTTTTTTAGAGAGTGAAAAAGAAAAAAAGTTTTGAATATGCAGTAAATACTGATTCACCCCCCCCCCCTCTCAGTATTTTTCCCAACAATTGGTATCAGAGGAGGTCCTTGTGCAGAAGCTTGATCGCTTAAAGGAGATCCGTCGCAATGGGAAGTCATGAAGGAGTAATGTCTATAAAGCCATCTCTATTCAATGGAAGCAATCTGATATTCTGGAAGGTACGAACAAAAGCTTATCTGCAAAATCTTGGTGCAAAAGTTTGGGATATCGTGAAAGAATGTGAACAAGAATCTAGAGAAGAAAAGGATAATTTTGTGGATACTCTAGAAGACAATAATTTTCTTGAAGAAAACACTCAACTCAAAGTAAGCCTAGAAGAAAAGAACATAATCATAGAGACCCTTGAAAATCAGCTTGAAGCAAGAAAAAAACGCATTGAGGAATTAGAGTGTGAAGTAGTAAGTGTAAGGAAAGATAATGAGAAAGTGAAATCTCTCAATCTTAGATTTGCTAAAGGTTCAGAAACCTTAGATGAGATTATCAAGGTACAACGGTCTCCTCTTATAAAAACAGGTCTTGGATATACTGGGGAATCTTCCCAGACTTCAGCACCAAATTTTCTAAAAGAAGCCACAGCTGGTTCACTATATTCAGCCACTCAGCAAGGGAACAAAGGATCTTTACAGGTAAAGCATGATCATCTCAATTCTAGGAACACTAACAGGGAGAACGTTCAAAGAAGCTACAACCAACAGGTAAATTCTAATAGAAGATTTCATGATCACAAAAATTTCTACTTCAATGGACAATGCTTCTCATGTCACAATTTTGGTCATAAAGTTGTTCAATGTGTTTCATATGAAACCATCATGACAAGAGAAGCAAGAAAGAAAAGGATGAATATTGAACCAAAGAAGAACACCTATAACAACTTTTCTCCTCTTCAAAACAAAGTTGAATGTACTTATTTCAATAACTTTGGTCATGAAGAATCTGAATGCAGGAGCAAGGTCCAGCCAAAAGAACATGTTCCCTCAAACTCTAAAGTGTGGAAAAAGAAAGAAATAGCAGTTGAAAATTGTGGGATTTCGTTATTTGCAGAAGGTGAAGAAAATCAATGGTACATTGATAGCGGGTGCTCAAGACACATGACAGGAGACAAAAGCAAACTTTCTGCATATAATGCTCTAGAAAAGGAAAAGAAAGTTACATTTGGAAATGATACTCCTGCTGTAATTAAAGGAAAAGGGTCAGTATTTCTAAAAGAAAAGGTAAAGGCTAACGATGTCATGTATGTGGATGGATTAAGGCATAACCTGTTAAGTGTAAATCAAATGTGTGATCAAGGAACATAAGTTGTTTTTAGTTCAAAAGAATGTGTGGTTCGTGATCTTGATACAGGTAAAATTATTATAAAAGGGAAAATAAATCCAAGCAACCTGTATGTACTAAAAAACTACAAAGATCAATGTTACTTGAGCAAGTCTTCAGAAAATTGGCTATGGCATAGAAGGCTGGGGCATCTGAGCTTCTCTCAAATCAATAAAGCAAGCAGACTTCAAGCTGTTCGTGATCTTCCCAATATTAATCTACCAGAAAGCATCATATGCAAATCTTGTCAAATCGGTAAGCAGACCAGAGTACAATTTAATGCCAAAGAAGGATCATCAAGTAAGCCTCTTGAACTCATTCATACTGACATATGTGGTCCTATGAGGAAAAAGTCACTACGTGGGGAAGAATACTATATCTTATTTATTGATGATTACTCTAGAATGTGTTGGATCGGGTTCATTAAACACAAAGATGAAGCTTTTGAAAAATTTCAGAGCTTCAAAGCACTGGTTGAAAATGAATTGGATCTAAAAATCAAGTGTCTTAGATCTGATCGAGGAGGATAATATACATCAAATGAATTCCTTGAATTTTGTGAACAACATGGCATAAAAAGACAGTTCTCTGTAGCTGGCACTCCACAACAAAATGGCGTAGCAGAAAGAATGAATAGAACAATTCAACAAATGGCTAGAGCTATGCTTGATGACTCTGAAACACCTGACACTTTTTGGGTAGAGGCAACTCTTATAGCAGAAAACATTCACAACAAAGCACATGTTCGGGTAAACAGTGATAAAACTCCATATGAACTCTGGTATGGAAAATCTCCCACTATAAAGCATTTTAGAGTTTTTGGAAGCAAATGCTTTATCAAAAATAATGATGAAAAGCTTGGCAAGTTTGAACCTAGATCAGATAAAGGAATATTTCTTGGTTACTCATCTTCAAGCAAAGCATACAAGTGTTATAATGAAAGGCTTCGAAAGATTGTTGAATGTATTGATGTTGTTATTGATGAGTCTCCTACAGCCCCTAAAGAAGAAAAACAAACAGCAAAAGAAGATGATGGTGACTTATTTCCTTCTACAAATGATATAGACAGTGAATCCAATGAAGAACCTGAAAATGATCTATCTGAAAAAGCTCCATCCAGATATGTTCAAAAGAATCATCCTGAATCTCAAATTTTGGGAGACAAGGAATCAGATGTACGAACAAGAAGAACTCTTGTGGGATCTTCTAGTCATCTGGCACTTCTATCCACAATTGAACCACACAATGTCAATGAAGCTAGCAAAGATGAATGTTGGAAGCAAGCCATGGATGAAGAGCTTGATCAAATTGAAAAGAATGACACTTGGGAATTGGTATCTAGACCACATGATAAAAATGTCATTGGAACTAAATGGATTTTCAAGAACAAGTTAAATGAGAATGGGGATGTTGTAAGAAACAAAGATAGACTGGTTTGCAAAGGGTATACTCAACAAGAAGGTATATACTTTGAAGAAACGTTTGCTCCTGTAGCTAGACTTGAAGCCATAAGAATGTTTCTTGCTTTTTCAAGTTATCAACAAATCAAAGTTTATCAAATGGATGTTAAATCTGCTTTTCTTAATGGTGATCTAGAAGAAGAAGTATATATAGAACAACCGGAAGGATTCATTTTGGGAAATGATGAACATCTTGTTTGTAGACTTAAAAAGGCTCTATATGGTCTTAAACAAGCTCCAAGGGCATGGTATTATCATCTTGACAAATATCTTCATCAACAAGGTTTTTCAAAGGGGTCTGCTGACAGCAACTTATACACAAAAGTTGAAAATGATAAACTATTAATTGTGGTTGTATATGTTGATGATATCATTTTTGGGAGTAACGAAGAATCTATGAGTCAAAAATTTGCTTCTGTCATGCAGCAAGAATTTGAAATGTCCTTACTTGGGGAACTAACATTCTTTCTTGGCTTACAAGTGCATCAAACTGCAGATGGTATATTCCTATCACAAGAAAAATATCTTAAGCAAATTATGAAGAAGTATGGCATGGAAGAATGCAAACCTGTAAGTACACCAATGATAACCGGATGCAGTCTCAGTTCTAATGATGATTCTCCCATTCCATCAATCATCACTTCTGCATTGAACTGAGAATTCTTGAGAAAAAGGTGAAGTTGGAGTATGTTCCCTCCAAAGAACAAGTTGCTGATATCTTTACCAAACCTCTGCCCAGGGAAGCGTTCGAGTATCTAAGACAGAAGCTGGGAGTGTTCTCAGCCAGTCAAAAGAACAAATCTGCATAAATTTAGAAGATGGCATTGGATACGCGGATTTCCTGAAACACAGTCGCGTATATACGCAAGTTCATGCACAGAAAACTGCGTATGACTGATTGCTGACAAATTTTTGGAGTTAGCTCTCTTCAGCATAGCTCCAGTGCTGTTTGGTATCTCTGATACTGTTTGGTATCTCTGGTGGTGTTCCATTTCTCATAATTCTATTTCTAATATTTTGATAAAGATGCCTTGATGATTTGTTGGTGAAAGTGTTCAGGATGCACAAACTAAGGGGCAGCCTTAGTCATATGGAAAGGATGTTCGGAAGCACATTCTCAGGGGGAGCATTAGCGTTGCTGAGTATAATGCATTGTTGGCATTATGATGGTTCTGAAATATGTTCTAGGATTTTCTGGTATTGGTTATGAAAAGTCATATTTGTATTTTGATGAAAAGGTCATAATTGTAAATTTCAGTCATGTAAGGACTTTTCAAATTTGTAAACCCACTTGGTTGGGTAGCTGAGTCAAATGTGTAAACCCACTTGGTTGGGTAGCTGAGTCAATTGTGTAAACCCACTTGGTTGGGTACTTGAGTCTTATTTGTAAATCCACTTGGTTGGATATTTGATGTAAGTATGAGTCATTGGTGATAGGAAAGTCATAGAATCATGTACTTCATTGAAAATATGTTTTGAAGTTTCAGCATGAGCTTCGTCATGGATATATCGGATACGCGAACGAGGGGGAGAGTGTGTTGGTTTTGATCACTTCCTTTTGCCCTTGATGTCAAGGGAGGCATGGTGTTTGAATGAAGAAGAAGAATGGTGTCAAAAATGGTGCAATTTCCATGGTGTCACATTGTAATCCTAATGTACCTATACGGTTGTGATGATCAAACACCCTTAAGTAGTTGTATCAAGTCCAAAGGGGGAGATTGTTGGAAATATGATGCAGGATGTTGTCCTTGATGGCAACCCACTGAATGAAGATGAAGACATGCGAATGTTGACATGTGTTGTCCTTGATGGCAATCCACCTGATGAAGTTATGCTTGACTTGATGAACTTGGTAAATGATGTAAATCTGATGTGATATGATGTTTGTTGACAATATGATGCTGAGTACCCACTTGATAGAGTGTTTTCCTTGAATGGCAACCCACCTGATGAAGTTGTGCTTGAGAGAATATGTCTTAATGAACCTGTTTAAAGATGTAAATATGATGTATCTACAGAGAGTACAAAAGGTAATGAAGAAAGGAATTCAATATGTGCTAGATCCATGATGAAAAGAGTGTGTTTCAAGGAATACGCGGATTTGTCTAGAAGTCGCGTATGCATGTGGGAAAGAACGGTCTTGCATGCATATGGGCAATGAGAACCAAAAGGGGTGCAAAACTGGGGTTGTTCCAGTGGTATTGACCCATTGTATTGAGTAATGATTCGTCTAAATGACCTCATCCGGGAACAGAATACCATCGGAAAGTAATGTGGTTTGGCTCATGGTATTGAGTGAAAGCCTATAGAAAGAAATTCATTATTACAATGAGAGTGGGGGTGCAGAATGTAAAAGGGTACTATACTTCTCTCACAGAAATTAAATACGAATGGAAAGGGTTACAGTTGAATGATAGATCTGATTGCATGATGCACCAATGATGAAGAAGGGTATCTAGATCTGAAATGGACTTGTATTTGCTAGATCTGTTTATGGAAGGCTTAGATCTGAGATAAGGCGAACATCTGTCTGGAGTAAAGGGTAAAATTTGAAGTGATGTATCTGTTGTGAAGAATTGCAATGACATAAAAATATGAAGAACCATACGCTAGTTCGCCGAAGAGGAAGCGCGTATATACGCGGCTTAGCTAAAGAGAAAGTGCGTATGCGCAATAAAATTAGCTCTGTAATATGCACAGAAGTATACGCTGGTTTATGTGAACGGAAGCGCGTATATACGCGACATCAGTGAAAGGAAAGCGCGTATGCAAACTAGGGTTTACTGAAGTCGATGTTGAAAATGTACGTGATACCTGTTTGGTTTACGATATCTATCGGTGGTATATGTATACATTTCATGTTGTGTGCTTAAAAAGTATGGAAAGGTCCGGTCTGAAAAATATGATGAAACGTGGCCTACAAGTTGTGCTCTTTTGAATTTGTTGGATCCAGTGTGAAAATTGATGAAACGTGGTCCATAGAGGTGTTGAGGGTTGTAGCCTTCAGTCAGGGGGTTGTAGCTCCCTTCCAGGTGAGGCTGGTAAACGAGATCAGGGGGTCGTAGCTCCCTTCCAGGAGAGGCTGGTAAACGAGTCAGGGGGTTGGAGCTCCCTTCCAGGAGAGGCTGGTAAACGAGCGCAGGTGGGTGCCTGCGTGCTGGTAGGAGTCTGCACCAGCAAATATGTTGTAAGATGTTTTCTCTATAATAAAATATTGAAGGCTGAGCAACTGCAGTGGTGGTTTTCTCCCGACTTGGGTTTCCACCTAAAAATCCTAGTGTTCATGTGTGATGCTTTGTTTGATGGTTTATTCTGTTGTTACTACACATGTTTACTGTTAACTTAACATCAGATGAATGAATAATGCAAATAACTAAGTTAATAAATATCTGCATATTTAGATCTCTGCCAATACACGAGTTGTATGAAGGATATCCGCGTATCGAGTTTACTAAAGGAAAGTAGCGTATGGGTTTTTTAGAGAGTGAAAAATAAAAAAAGTTTTGAATATGCAGTAAATACTGATTCACAACCCCCCCCCCCCCCTCTCAGTATTTTTCCCAACATACATACCCCTACCCTACTCTGCTAGGGCTGGATAGGGTCATCAATATGGGAGGTATCCTCTATTTGAAGCGCTGGAGTATGAAATTTGAGTTTTTTTCTTCATTTTTTTTTAAATTTTCTTTTATTATTTAAAAAAAAATATTTCTATTTTTTTTTTCTTCTTAAAAAAAAATAAAAAGACTTGGACCTTATTGGGGAATTTAATACCTACTATGATAGCCTTATCTCTCCTGAAGGTGGTGGAAAAAATTCTTGTCAATTGAGCATGAAAACCTACCTCCTGGATTCTCTTACAAAACCTCAGACAACCATTGTTTTCAAAAGACCTCTTAGCATAAGGAGAAGCATTGATCTCCTACAAGTTGGATGGCTCAAACCTGGAATGATGAACTCCCTTATGGAGCCTCTTATCACCCTCCATGATTTTTTTCAACAAGGAAAGCCCTAGATTGATGTAGTGGATAGGGAAGGTGGAAAATTAGGAAAACAAGGGATAGTGGTAGAGTGGTTTTAGGGAAAGAAATGGGATGGAAGGAAGTTAGGGAAAAATAAAAAAAACATTGGGGAGGTAGGATGACAAGTTAGATACAAGAATAAAGTGCAATTTTTGGAAATGGGCATGAGAAAGGTGCCCAAAATGTCAAAACATGGGGTTTTCCTAGTTTTACTTCAAAAACGTAGTGAAAACTATGGTTTCAATGAAAATGGTGGCAAGGAGGGATGTGAGTGATAGGGAGTGTTTGGATAAGGTATATTGAAGATTTATTAAGGTTTTATATGGTTAAATTAAGGTTTTTTCAACTAAAATCAACCAAACATGGAAGAAACTAAAAACGTAGTGGAGAAAACCCTAAGGAGGGAATCCACCCTTTTCTTAAGAAATTGACTTGAAAGAGGCATGAAGAGCATTCGATTACTAGTTTGGAGGTATATTAACCTTGAAGTAAGCTTAATTTTCCCTTGTATGGTTGTTTTTGAGCTTAGAATAAAAAACGTAGCACACTTGCGAGAAGCGTAGCACAACAAGCCAGAAACGTAGCGCAGCACTGTTGGATCAATTTCTTGCTGGTTATCTTTGACCTTTGATAGATGTTGAGTGTGGTGAGGATAAGAGAGGAGCTCTTTGAACATCAAAGGATGAAACAAATTCAAGAAGCTCCATTTCCCTTTATAACATCACAAAATTTCCTTTTTTGTCTTCTAGTGAAATCATAAACACTTTGAGAAAAAATTCTTTTCTGAAAAACTAACTTGATCATGTAGCATACTCTTTAGAAAATGAAAATTTCCTTTACTTTATTTTCCTATATTTTCTAACTCCTAAGGTAAATGATTTGTATGGTGAAAATTACATCTTGTTCGCACTCTTTCATGACATGATTGGACATTGTGGTGGTGAAACAAAAGAGACCTAGACCATGACCTAGATGAATGCATGTTGACTGACCTATGACCATAGGTGATAATGGATGACATGACCCCGAAATGATGATTACCATGAATGGAGTGAAGGGAGTAGGATTTCAGACCTAGGTAACATTCGGTGAACAAAATTTATTTTAAAATTGATTTGAAAACATGAAATTTTGACCTAGGACCACTACCAAGTAAACGTGAAAGAGTGTATTTGATCACTGAAAATTTAGACACTAACATTGGCTCTAGTTGGGGATGGAAGGTCCTTCACGAGGTGTCAAGAATACCATAGATCAAGTAGCCTCATCTATTGGGCAATGGAGTCTAAATTTTAAACTGAAATAACTTTGACAAACTGAAATCACTGACTAAAACAGAAAATGAATTTGACTCAAAAATTGACTTGACTTTTTGAAAAAAAAAAAAAAAAAACATCAGCTGATAATAGAAGTCTCATGGCCTTCTCCTCGGGCTTCAAACTTCTGCAATAACTTCTTTATTCTTTGAAAATGAATAAAAGTGATATCTACAATGAAAGTGAACCTTCTTCTTAAAAATAAGGTAAGGTAATGTTTAAGGAACCTACCATTCACTGGTCTTCCCAAAATTTCCTGGCCATCAAGATCTTCTAACAAAAATGCGTTATTACCCCTGAATGTTGTAATATTATATGGACCTTTCCATAGGTTATCAAACTTACCATGCTTGACTTTGTCTTCATTTCATGCATCCCATCAAAGAACAACATCTCATAATTTGAAATCACCAGGTTTGGTTTTCTTGTCATAGATCTTCTTGATTTTCTCCCGAAGTTTTGAAGTGTGATTGAGAACTTCTCCTCTTGACTGTTGTAAATGAATCATTTGAATGATTATTTGTTGGATATCATTTGGCTAACTTTTGATATCTTGTAGAATTTTCATCCCCTACACTGCTAAAGAAGTGGAAAACACAGTGTCGAAACTATACACTAGCTCGAAAGGTGACATGTTGATTGATATCTCGTGTTAACTCTTTCTCCCCATAGAGAATTTATGAGATTTTTGTGCCAATTTATTTTGTTATCTTGCAACAATTTATTGATTATGTTCACCAATGATTTGTTTGACGATTAAACCAACTCGTTTCCTTGAGCATAGTATGTTGTAGAATGGTTGAGTCTTATGTGATATTTATCACAAAATTCAATCATATTTTTGGACTTAAAGGCGGTTGCATTGTCAGTGAAATTTTTCTATGGGTGGTGAAAATGAGATAGAATATGTTGGGAAAAATACTAAGAGGGGGGGTGAATCAGTATTTAGAGTTGAATGAATTTTTTTTACTTTTTCTTTCTCTTAAAACCATACGCTACTTTGCTGAACCCAACTCGCGTATACACACGGATATCCTTAAGAAAACTTGCATATGTCCATAGATCTTGTTATGCATTTAATTCTTTACTTAGATCATTGCATCATTTATTCATCAGATGTTTAGTAAGTAGTAAGCATGTGCAGTAATAACAGAATAAGCCATCACACATAAGAAACACACATGAACACCAGTATTTAAGGTGGAAACCCAATTCGGGAGAAAACCACCGTTGTTGTCGTCTATGTCTTCAATATTTATTATAAAGAAAACTTCTTACAATTTTTTACTAGCGCAGACTCATACCAGCACATAGGCACCCACCTGCAGAAGGCTACAACCTTCTCTCATTCTCGAGCTACTACTGGAAGGGAGCTCCAACCCCTTGATCTTGTTTACCAGCCTCTCCTAGAAGGGAGCTTCGACCCGCTGATTTTAACACCATCTTCTACTGGCAGAAAGCTTCCACTTTCATACTGAAGGCTTCAACCCTCAGATCCACTGCAAACCACGTTTCATCAATTTTAATACTGGAAAAAAACAGCTTCAATACAACCCCTTAACATCAACAACCATACTTTACCCAAAACTTTAATCAAAACATCAATACCATTGTAACCAGAATATCAGAAATAACCCAAACTTCAGAATAGATATGCAGATACAAACTCAACCCTGAACATTCAATAATTCAAATAGCATACACTACTTTGATTCACTGAAGCCGTGTACATACACGCTTTCCTGCACACCAACCCGCGTATACTTCTGTGTATATTATTCTTCAGAAAACCCTAACTGCCATACATGATTTTAATGAAGCGAACTCACGTATATATGCGCTTTTCATGAAGAAAACTAGCGTATAGATCTGTAAAAATATATTCTGCAGAGCATGCCAGGTCTATAAAACATACCCATATTTATTCATGTTCTTCAGTAGACTTTCACTAGGTCTTCATCATTTCTTTTGCAGATCATCCTACAGATTCATCATTTCTAGATCTAGAGATCTTGAACCTTCATCATATCCATAGGTGCATCATAAATTCAGATCTATCCAAAACAGAGTTCAACCATGCAGATATCTCTTAAAGAGATTTATTTATTAACAACCCTTACACATGCACACCTTGCACTATGATCCGCTTCTCCTTATATAGTTTTAGCCTTTATCAATACCATGAGTCAAAACCACTCAACCGCTAATGGTATTCCTGGATGGGATCAAATAGATAATCCAGCGCTCAATATAGAGGGCCAATACCATGGTAATTCCCCTTGGTTTTATAAATTTGGAGCACAAACAGCCATACGTGACTTGGGTCGTACTTATCCGCAGAAATATGCGACTTGGACTTTACAAACCCGCGTATACATGTTCTATATTTGAAAAAGGCAATCTGCTTGTATAGAACTGCTGATGGTTTTCTAAGTTCTTCATACAGTCATTATCTGCATCCTTTGTCAGAGAGTTCCCATCAAAGACAATCAATTCAATATAATAGGATACAAGAAACATAAATGGTTAGAGTTGACTGAAAAATTTTTACTTTTTCTTTCTCTTAAAACCATACGCTACTTTGCTGAACCCAACTTGCGTATACACGTGGATATCCTTAATAAAACTTGCGTATGTCCAGAGATCTTATTACGCATTTAATTCTTTACTTAGATCATTGCATCATTCATTCATCAGATGTTTAGTAAGGAGTAAGCATGTGCAGTAATAACAGAATAAGCCATCACACATAAGAAACACACATGAACACCAGTATTTAAGGTGGAAACCCAATTCAGGAGAAAACCACCGTTGTTGTCGTCTTTGTCTTCAATATTTATTATAAAGAAAACTTCTTACAATTTTGTACTGGCGCAGACTCATACCAGCATGCAAGCACCCATCTGTAGAAGGCTGCAACCTTCTCTCATTCCCCAGCTACTACTGGAAGGGAGCTCCAACCCCCTGATCTCGTTTACCAGCCTCTCCTGGAAGGGAGCTTTGACCCCCTGATTTTAACACTAGCTTCTACTGGCAGAAAGCTTCCACTTTCATACTGAAGGCTTCAACCCTCAGATCCACTACAGACCACGTTTCATCAATTTTCATACTAGATAAAAACAACTTCAATACAACCCCTTAACATCAACAACCATACTTTACCTAAAACTTCAATTAGAACAACAATACCACTATAACCAGAATATCATAAATAATCGAGACTTCAGAATATATATGCAGATACAAACTCAACCCTGAACATTCATTAATTCAAATAGCATACGCTACTTTGATTCACAGAAGCCGCGTACATATGCGCTTTCCTACACACCAACCCGCGTATACTTCTGTGTATATTATTCTTCAGAAAACCCTAACTGCCATACGCGATTTTAATGAAGTGAACCTGCATATATATGTGCTTTTCATGAAGCGAACTAGCGTATAGATTTGTAAAAATATATTTTGCAGAGCAAGACAGATCTATAAAACTTACCCAAATTTATTCATGTTCTTCAACAAATTTGTGCTAGGTCTTCATCATTTCTTTTGCAGATCATCCTAGAGATTCACCATTTCTAGATCTAGAGATCTTGAACCTTCATCATATCCATAGGTGCATCATAGATTCAGATCTATCAAAAACAGAGTTCAACCATGTAGATATCTCTTAAAGAGATTTATTTATTAACAACCCTTACACATGCACACCTTGCACTATGATCTGCTTCTCCTTATATAGTTTTAGCATTTATCAATACCATGAGTCAAAACCACTCAACCGCTGATGGTATTCCTGGACGAGATCAAATAGATAATCCAGCACTCAATACAGAGGGCCAATACCATGGTAATGCCCCCTGGTTTTATAAATTTGGAGCACAAACATCCATACGCGACTTGGGTCGTACTTATCCGCAGACATACGTGACTTGGCTTTTACAAGCCTACGTATACATGTTCTATATTTGAAAAAGACAATCTGCTTGTATAGAACTGCTGATGGTTTTCTGAGTTCTTCTACAGTCATTATGTGGATCCTTTTTCAGAGAGTTTTTATGAAGGACAATCAATTCAATATAATAGGATACAAGAAACATATTGCCAACAATCTCCCCCTTTGGACTTGATGGCAACCATTACCAGAAATATATTCAGCAACAACATTCCCACCCTTTGACATCAAGGGAAAAGGGTAGATCAAGATCCTTTGTACCGAAAATACCATGCTCCCCCTGAGATCATGCTGCATCTTCAAACATAATATTCAATGAAGTA
This sequence comes from Pinus albicaulis, assembly GCA_034641835.2. Classification (NCBI taxonomy): domain Eukaryota; kingdom Viridiplantae; phylum Streptophyta; class Pinopsida; order Pinales; family Pinaceae; genus Pinus; species Pinus albicaulis. Next base: position 669,135,148 of record CM076582.1, on the reverse strand, counting down.
TATGACTGTATAACTCAACCTAGTATGACCTTTCCTATCACCAAGAACTCATACTTACATCAATGATCCAACCAAGTGGATTTACAAGATTGACTCAACTACCCAACCAAGTGGGTTTACAAAATGGAATAAGTCTTTGAATGACTGAATATAACAATTTTTACATCATGGGTCTCAACATGACCTTTTTCATCAAATTACAGAAATGACTTATAAAATCAAGATCAAAGATTCTCAAGCATGAGATCAGACTACAACAAATAATTAGAATGCCAATAATGCATCCTTTCCACATGACCAATGCTCCCCCTTAGCCTATGAATCCTGAACACTTTCAACAACAAATCACCAATGCATCTTCATCAGAAGCTTTAGAGAAAGAAACAGAGAGCTCGAACATCACCAAAGATACCCAATAGCACCGTAGCTGTGCTGAAGAATGCTGACCCAGAAAAATTTTGTCAGCAAATACCCATACGTGGTTTTTTGTGAATAAACTCGCGTATATATGCGACTGTCCTTCAGGAAATCCGCGTATCCAATTTAATATTTTGTATTTAAGTAGATCTGATCTTCTGCATGGCAGAGACTACTCCCAGCTTTTGTCTGAGATATTCGAACGTTTCCCTGGGTAAAGGTTTGGTAAATATATCAACAACTTGTTCTTTGGAGGGAACATACTCCAACTTCACCTTTTTTTAAAGCACTTGTTCACGTAAGAAGTGATACTTGATGGGAATGTGCTTGGTCTTGGAATGCATAACATGATTCTTTGAGATACTGATGGCACTTGTATTATCACACATAATAAAGATAGGAGGTGAACATTTGATTTGAATGTCTTGTAAGGTTTTCATCATCCAAAGAAGTTGAGTGCAACATGATGCGACAACCACATATTCTGCTTCTACTGTAGATAAGGCAATAGTGCTTTGCTTCTTGCTGAACCAAGATACTAACCGGGGCCCCATATAGAATGCACCGCCACTAGTGATTTTCCGATCATCAACATTTCCAGCCCAATCTGCATCAGTGTAAGCATGAATAGTGAGATCAACATTCTTTGGATACCATATTCCAAAGTCTTGAGTTCCTTTTAGATATTTGAATATTATTTTGATAGCCTGAAGGTGAGACTCTTTTGGATTAGCTTGTAATCGTCCAACAATCCCAACTGCATCCATAATGTCTGGTCTAGTCCCAGTGAGATAAAGTAGACTTCCTATCATAAATCTGTATTCTGGTTGATTCACCGTGGGAGAATCATCATGAGAACTGAGATTACATCCAGTTATCATGGGTGTACTTACAGGTTTGCACTCTTCCATGCCATACTTCTTTAGAATTTGCTTAAGATATTTTTCTTGTGATAGGAATATGCCATCTGTTTCTTGTTGCACTTGCAAGCCAAGAAAGAATGTTAGTTCCACAAGTAAAGAAATTTCAAATTCTTGCTACATAACAGAACCAAATTTCTGACTCATATATTCTTCATTACTTCCAAAAATGATATCATCAAGATATACAACCACAATCAATAGTTTATCATTTTCAATTTTTGTGTATAAGTTGCTATCAACAGACCCCTTTGAAAATCCTTGTTGATGAAGATATTTGTCAAGGCGATAATACCATGCCCTTGAAGCTTGTTTGAGACCATATAGAGCCTTTTTAAGTCTACAAAATTTTTTTTCATCATTTCCCAAAATGAATCCTTCTGGTTGTTCTATATAGACTTCTTCTTCTAGACCACCATTGAGAAAAGAAGATTTAACATCCATTTGATAAAATTTGATTTGTTGGAAGCTTGAAAGAGAAAGAAACATTCTTATGGCTTCAAGTCTAGCTACAGGAGAAAACGTTCCTTCAAAGTCTATACCTTCTTGTTGAGCATACCCCTTGGAAACAAGTCTAGATTTATTTCTTATAACATCCCCATTCTCATTTAACTTGTTTTTGAATACCCATTTAGTTCCAATGACATTTTTGTCATGAGGTCTTGGTACTAATTCCCAAGTGTGATTCTTTTCAATTTGATCAAGCTCTTCATTCATGGCTTGAATCCAACATTCATCTTTGCTAGCTTGATTTACATTATGTGGTTCAATAGTGGATAGAAATTCCAGATAGCTAGAAGATCCCACAAGATTCCTTCTTGTTTGTACACCTGATCCCTTTTCTCTCAAAATTTAAGATTCTGGATGATTCTTTTGAACGTATCTGGATGGAGCTTTTGCAAATAAATCATCTTTGGCTTCTTCATTGGGTTCACTGTCTATATCATTTCTATTTGATGTAGAAGGATATATGTCATCATCGTCTTCATCTGTTGTTTGTTTTTCTTCTTTTGGAGCTGCAGGAGACTCATCAATAACAACATCAATACATTCAACAATCTTCGGAAGTCTTTTATTGTAACATTTATATGCTCTACTCTTAGAGGAGTAACCAAGAAGTATTGCTTCATCTACTCTGGGTTCAAAATTGCCAAGTTTTTCATCATTATTTTTGATAAAGCATTTTCTTCCAAAAAATCTAAAATGCTTCACAGTGGGAGGATTACCATACCAAAGTTCATATGGAGTTTTATCACTATTTACATGAACATGTGCCTTGTTAATAATATTTACCGCTATATGTGTTGCTTCTCCCCAAAATGTGTCAGGTGTTTCAGAATCATCAAGCATAGCTCTAGCCATTTGTTGAATGGTTCTATTCATTCTTTCTGCTACACCATTTTGTTGTGGAGTGCCAGCTACAGAAAACTATCTTTTTTATGCCATGTTGTTCAAAAAATTCAAGGAATTCATCTGATGTATATTCTCCTCCTCGATAAAATCTAAGACACTTGATTTTTAGATCTAATTCATTTTCAACCAGTGCTTTGAAGATCTAAAATTTCTCAAATGCTTCATCTTTGTGTTTAATCAACCCAATCCAACACATTCTAGAGAAATCATCAATGAATAAGATATAGTATTCTTCACCACGTGGTGAATTTTTCCTCATAGGTCCACATATGTCAGTATGAATGAGTTCAAGAGGATTACTTGATGATCCTTCCTTGGCATTAAATTGTACTCTGGTTTGCTTACCGAATTGGTAAGATTTGCATATGATATTTTCAGGTAGAGTAATATTGGGAAGATCACGAACAACTTTAAGTCTGCTTGATTTGTTGATTTGAGAGAAGCTCAGATGCCCCAACCTTCTATGCCATAGCTAGTTTTCTGAAGATTTACTCAAGTAACATTGTTCTTTGCAGTTCTTCAATACATACAGGTTTCTTGGAGTTCTTTTTCCTTTTATAATTTCTTTACCTGTATCAAGATCGCGTACCACACATTCTTTTGAACTAAAGACAACTTCAGTTCCTTGATCACACATTTGACTTACACTTAACAGGTTATGCTTTAATCCATCCACATACATGACATTATTAGCTTTCACTTTTTCTTTTAGAAAAACAGACCCTTTTCCCTTAATGACAACAGGAGTATCATTTCCAAATGTAACATTCTTTTCCTTTTCCAGAGCACTATATGCAAGAAGTTTGTTTTTGTCACCTGTCATGTGTTTTGAGCATCCACTATCAATGTACCATTGGTTTTCTTCACCTTATATAAATAAAGCTATGCCACAATTTTCAACCTGTAATTCCTTCTTTTTCCACATTTTGGAGCTTGAAGGAAAATGCTCTTTTGGCTGAACTTTGCTCCTGCATTCAGATTCTTCATGGCCAAAGTTATTGCAATAAGCACATTCAACTTCATTTTGAAGAGGAGAAAAGTTGTTATAGGTATTATTCTTTGTTCCAATATCAATCCTTTTCTTTCTTGCTTCTCTTGTCATGATGGTTTTATATGCAACACATTGAACAACTTTATGACCAAAATTGTGACATGAGAAACATTGTCCATTGAAGAAGAAATTTCTGCGATCATGAAATATTCTACTTGAATTTACCTATTGGTTGGTGTTTCTTTGAAAGGTATTCTTGTTAGTTTTCTTTGAATTGAGATGGTCATGCTTTACCTGTGAAGATTCTTTATTCCCTTGCTGAGTGGAAGAATGTTGTATACTGGCTGTAGCTGCTTTTAGATAATTTGGTACTGAAGTCTGAGAAGATTCTCCGATATATCCAAGACCTGTCTTTATAAAAGGATAACGTTGTACCTTGATAATCTCATCTAAGGTTTCAGATCCTTTAGCAAATCTAATATTCAAAGTCTTCACTTTCTCAATTTATTTTCTTAGACTTACTATTTCACATTCTAATTTCTCATTGTGTTTCTGCTTTTCTTCAAGCTGATTTTTCAGAGTTTCTATAGATATTTTACTTTATTCTAAGCATATTTTGAGCTGATTGATTTCATTAAGAAAATCATTGTCCTCTAAAGCATCCATAAAAATATATTTTTCTTCTCTAGATTCTTTTTCAAATGCCATGAGAAGTCTAAGATCTTGTTCACATTCTTCCTCACTGTTAGATAACCCATCACTGTCTTCATGAGTATAGTAACTTTTTCTAGTGCTAAACCGATTCTTATTCCTTCTTGCTACTTCCTTCCCTTTTTCATGTGTTTCTTTATGAGGACACTCAGCAGCATAATGACCAACTCTTCCACAAGAAAAACATTTGAAAGGAAGCTTACCTCTGAACCATCCTGTGCCAAGTTAGAGTTTCTTTACAAAATTTACCTCATATTCTTTTGAGATATACCCTGATCCTTCTGTCTCTTGTACTTCTTTCCCTTTTGTAGAAGCTCTAAAGACAACTTCTTTGACTTGAGATGGTCCTCCTCTTCTCGTTTCACATGCAGTTAGTATGCCATGAAGTTTCACCACAGTAAGATTTTGAAGATCCTGCTTTTCTTCAAGAGTAGAAACTTTTGACTCAAATTTTGCCATTAGTGATCTTAAGAATTTCTCAACCAAAGTAGATTCGGTTATTGTTTCTCCTAGATTTCTCATACGATTTACAATATCATCAAGATGTAAAAAGAAATTTGCAATGCTCTCCTCATTATGCATTTTTAGATTCTCATATTGAATTCTGAGAATTTGGAGTTTAGCAATTTTTACCTTTGCATCACCTTCATAACTTAGAATGATTTTTTCCCATATTGCCTTTGTTATATCCAGCTACATGACTTCAACAAATTCTGATTCAGTTAGACTTCCCAATAGAGCATTGACCGCCTTTCCATTTGTTTCATAATTCTTTCTTTCCGTTGGATTTGTTGGTACTGCGGCTGGATATTGATATCATCCTTCAACAATAGCCCATACATTTGCTCCCAGAGACTGAAGATAAGATCTCATCCTTGTTTTCCAAAAGATTAAATTGTTTCCGTTGAAGAGTGGAGGCCTGATAGATGCTATTCCATCTTGATTTCTCATCTTGTTTGATCTTCCTTCTAGCGGCTAAGCTTTTTCAGAAGGACCTGCTCTGATACCAATTGTTGGAAAAAATACTGAGAGGGGGGGTGAATCAATATTTAGAGATGACTGAAAACATTTTACTTTTTCTTTCTCTTAAAACCATACGCTACTTTGTTGAACCCAACTCGCGTATACACGCAGATATCCTTAAGAAAACTTCTGTATGTCTAGAGATCTTATTATGCATTTAATTCTTTACTTAGATCATTGCATCATTCATTCATCAGATGTTTAGTAAGCAGTAAGCATGTGCAGTAATAACAGAATAATCCATCACACATAAGAAACACATATGAACACCAATATTTAAGGTGGGAACCCAATTCGGGAGAAAACCACCGCTGCTGTCGTCTTTGTCTTCAATATTTATTATAAAGAAAACTTCTTACAATTTTGTACTGGTGCAGACTCATACCAGCACGCAGGCACCCATCTGCAAAAGGCTACAACCTTCTCTCGTTCTCCAGCTACTACTAGAAGGGAGCTCCAACCCCCTGATCTCGTTTACCAGCCTCTCCTGGAAGGGAGCTTCGACCCCCTGATTTTAACACCAGCTTCTAATGGCAGAAAGCTTCCACTTTCATATTGAAGGCTTCAACCCTCAGATCCACTGCAGACCATGTTTCATCAATTTTCATACTAGATCAAAATAGCTTCAATACAACCCCTTAACATCAACAACCATACTTTACCCGAAACTTCAATCAGAATAGCAATACCACTGTAACCAGAATATCAGAAATAACCCATACTTCAGAATAGATATGCAGATACAAACTCAACCATGAATATTAATTAATTCAAATAGAATACGCTACTTTGATTCACTGAAGCCGTGTACATACACGCTTTCCTGCACACCAAGCCGCGTATACTTCTGTGTATATTATTCTTCAGAAAACCCTAACTGCCATACATGATTTTAATGAAGCGAACTCACGTATATATGCGCTTTTCATGAAGCAAACTAGCGTATAGATCTGTAAAAATATATTCTGCAGGGCATGCCAGGTCTATAAAACATACCCATATTTATTCATGTTCTTCAGCAGACTTGCACTAGGTCTTCATTATTTCTTTTGCAGATCATCCTAGAGATTCATCATTTCTATATCTAGAGATCTTGAACCTTCATCATATCCATAGGTGCATCATAGATTCAGATCTAAAAAAAACAGAGTTCAACCATGCAGATATCTCTTAAAGAGATTTATTTATTAACAACCCTTACACATGCACACCTTGCACTATGATCCACTTCTCCTTATATAGTTTTAGCCTTTATCAATACCATGAGTCAAAACCACTCAACCGCTGATGGTATTCCTGGACGGGATCAAATAGATAATCCAACGGTCAATACAGAGGGCCAATACCATGGTAATGCCCCCTGGTTTTATAAATTTGGAGCACTAATAGCCATACGCGACTTGGGTCGTACTTATCCGCGGACATACGTGACTTGGCTTTTACAAACCCACGTATACATGTTCTATATTTGAAAAAGGAAATATGCTTGTATAGAACTGATGATGGTTTTCTGAGTTCTTCATACTGTTATTATCTGCATCCTTTGTCAGAGAGTTTCCATCAAGGACAATCAATTCAATATAATAGGATACAAGAAACATATTGCCAACAACTTTTCCCTTGATGTGAAAGGGGGAGAATTTTGTTGCTAAATATATTTATGGTCATGGTTGCCAACAATCTCCCCCTTTGGACTTGATGGCAACCATGACCAGAAATATATTCAGCAACAACATTCTCCCCCTTTGACATCAAGGGCGAAGGGTATATCAAGATCCTTTGTACCGACAATACCATGCTCCCCCTGAGATCATGTTGCATCTTCAAACATAATATTCAATGAAGTACATGACTCTATAACTCAACCTAGTATGACCTTTCCTATCACCAAGAACTCATACTTACATCAATGATCCAACCAAGTGGATTTACAATATTGACTCAACTACCCAACCAAGTGGGTTTACAAAATGGAATAAGTCTTTGTATGACTGAATATTACAATTTTTAGATCATGGGTCTCAACATGACCTTTTTCATCAAATTACAGAAATGACTTATACAATCAAGATCAAAGATTCTCAAGCATGAGATCAGACTACAACAAATAATTAGAATGCCAACAATGCATCCTTTCCACATGACCAATGCTCCCCCTTAGCCTGTGCATCCTGAACACTTTCAACAACAAATCATCAAGGCATCTTCATCAGAAGCTTTAGAGAAAGAAACAGAGAGCTGGAACATCACTAGAGATACCCAACAGCACCGCAGCTATGCTGAAGAATGCTGACCCAGAAAAATTTTGTCAGCAAATACCCATATGCGGTTTTCTGTGAATAAACTCGCATATATGCGCGACTTTCCTTCAGGAAATCCGTGTATCCAATTTAATCTTTTGTATTTAAGTAGATCTGATATTCTGCATGGCAGAGACTACTCCCAGCTTTTGTCTGAGATATTCGAACGCTTCCCTGGGTAAAGGTTTGGTAAATATATCAACAACTTGTTCTTTGGAGGGAACATACTCCAACTTCACCTTTTGTTCAAGCACTTGTTCACGTAAGAAGTGATACTTGATGGGAATGTGCTTGGTCTTGGAATGCATAACAGGATTCTTTGAGATACTGATGGCACTTGTATTATCACACATAATGGACATAGGAGGTGAACATTTGATTTGAATGTCTTATAAGGTTTGCATCATCCAAAGAGGTTGAGTGCAACATGATGCGGCAGCCACATATTCTGCTTCTGATGTAGATAAGGAAATATAGATTTGCTTCTTGTTGAACCAAGATACTAACCGGGGCCCCATATAGAATGCACCACCACTAGTGCTTTTCCAATCATCAACATTTCCAGCCCAATCTGCATCAGTGTAAGCATGAAGAGTGAGATCAACATTCTTTGGATACCATAGTCCAAAGTCTTGAGTTCCTTGTAGATATTTGAATATTCTTTTGACAGCCTGAAGGTGAGACTCTTTTGGATTAGTTTGGAATCGTCCAACAATCCCAACTGCATGCATAATGTCTGGTCTAGTCCCAGTGAGATAAAGTAGACTTCCTATCATAGATCTGTATTCTGGTTGATTCACCGTGGGAGAATCATCATGAGAACTGAGATTACATCCGGTTATCATTGGTGTACTTACAGTTTTGCACTCTTCCATGCCATACTTCTTCAGAATTTGCTTAAGGTATTTTTCTTGTGATAAGAATATACCATCTGTAGTTTGATGCACTTGCAAGCCAAGAAAGAATGTTAGTTCCCCAAGTAAAGACATTTCAAATTCTTGCTGCATAATAGAAGCAAATTTCTGACTCATAGATTCTTCATTACTTCCAAAAATGATATCATCAACATATACAACCACAATCAATAGTTTATCATTTTCAGTTTTTGTGTATAAGTTGTTATCAACAGACCCCTTTAAAAATCTTTATTGATGAAGATATTTGTCAAGATGATAATACCATGCCCTTGGAGCTTGTTTGAGACCATATAGAGCCTTTTTAAGTCTACAAACAAGTTTTTCATCATTTCCCAAAATGAATCATTCTGGTTGTTCTATATAGACTTCTTCTTCTAGATCACCATTGAGAAAAGAAGATTTAACATCCATTTGATAAACTTTGATTTGTTGGAAGCTTGAAAAAGAAAGAAACATTCTTATGGCTTCAAGTCTAGCTACAGGAGCAAAATTTTCTTCAAAGTCTATAACTTCTTGTTGAACATACCCCTTGCAAACAAGTCTAGCTTTATTTCTTATAACATCCCCATTCTCATTTAACTTGTTTTTGAATATCCATTTAGTTCCAATGACATTTTTTTCATGAGGTCTTGGTACTAATTCCCAAGTCTGATTCTTTTCAATTTGATCAAGCTCTTCATTCATGGCTTGAATCCAACATTCATCTTTGCTAGCTTGATTGACATTATGTGGTTAAATAGTGGATAGAAATTCTAGATAGCTAGAAGATCCCACAAGAGTCCTTATTGTTTGTACACTTGATCCCTTTTATCCCAAAATTTGAGATTATGGATGATTCTTTTCAACATATCTGGATGGAGCTTTTTCAGATAAATCATCTTCGGGTTCTTCATTGGGTTCACTGTCTATATCATTTCTATTTGATGTAGAAGGATATATGTCATCATCGTCTTCATCTGTTGTTTGTTTTTCTTCTTTTGGAGCTGCAGGAGATTCATCAATAGCAACATCAATACATTCAACAATCTTCCGAAGTATTTTATTGTAACATTTATATGCTCTACTCCTAGAGGAGTAACCAAGAATTATTCCTTCATCTGCTCTGGGTTCAAACTTGCCAAGTTTTTCATCATTATTTTTGATAAAGCATTTTCTTCCAAAAACTCTAAAATGCTTCATAGTGGGAGGATTACCATACCAGAGTTCATATGGAGTTTTATCACTATTTACACAAACATGTGCCTAGTTAAGAATATTTACCGCTGTATGTGCTACTTCTCCCCAAAATGTGTCAGGTGTTCTGGAATCATCAAGTATATCTCTAGCCATTTGTTGAACTATTCTATTCATTCTTTCTGCTACGCCATTTTGTTGTGGAGTGCCAGCTACAGAAAACTGTCTTTTTATGCCATGTTGTTCACAAAATTCAAGGAATTCATCTGATGTATATTCTCCTCCTCGATCAGATCTAAGACACTTGATTTTAGATCTAATTCATTTTCAACCATTGCTTTGAAGATCTGAAATTTCTCAAATGCTTCATCTTTGTGTTTAATCAACCCAATCCAACACATTCTAGAGAAATCATCAATAAATAAGATATATTATTGTTCACCACGTGGTGACTTTTTCCTCACAGGTCCACATATGTCAGTATGAGTGAGTTCAAGAGGCTTAATTGATGATCATTCCTTGGCATTAAATTTCACTCTGGTTTGCTTACCGAATTGGCAATATTTGCATATGATACTTTCAGGTAGAGTAATATTGGGAAGATCACGAACAACTTTAAGCCTTCTTGATTTCTTGATTTGAGAGAAGCTCAGATGCCCCAACCTTCTATTCCATAGCCAGTTTTCTGAATATTTACTCAAGTAACATTGTTCTTTGCAGTTCTTCAATACATACAGGTTGCTTGGAGTTCTGTTTCCTTTTATAATTGTTTTACCTGTATCAAGATCACATACCACACATTCTTTTGAACTAAAGACAACTTCAGTTCCTTGATCACACATTTGAATTACACTTAAAAAGTTATGCTTTAATCCATCCACATACATGACTTCATTAGCTTTCACCTTTTCTTTTAGAAAAACAGACCCTTTTCCCTTAATGACCACAGGAGTATCATTTCCAAATGTAACATTTTTTTCTTTTTCTAGAGCACTATATGCAAGAAGTTTGTCTTTATCACCTGTCATGTGTCTTGAGCATCCACTATCAATGTACCATTGGTTTTCTTCATCTTTTGCAAATAACGCTATGCCACAATTTTCAATTTGTAATTCCTTCTTTTTCCATACTTTGGATCTTGAAGGAGCATGTTCTTTTGGCTGAACTTTGCTCCTGCATTCAGATTCTTCATGGCCAAAGTTATTGCAATAAGCACATTCAACTTCATTTTGAAGAGGAGAAAAGTTGTTATAGGTATTCTTCTTTGTTCCAATATCAATCATTTTCTTTCTTGCTTCTCTTGTCATGATGGTTTTATATGCAACACATTGAACAACTTTATGACCAAAATTGTGACATGAGAAATATTGTCCATTGAAGAAGAAATTTCTGCGATCATGAAATCTTCTGCTTGAATTTACCTAGTGGTTGGTGTTCCTTTGAAAGGTATTCTTGTTAGTGTTCTTCGAATTGATATGGTCATGCTTTACGTGTCAAGATTCTTTATTCCCTTGTTGAGTGGCAGAATGTTGTATACTGGCTGTAGCTGCTTTTAGATAATTTGGTGCTGAAGTCTGAGAAGATTCTCCGATATATCCAAGACCTGTTTTTATAAAAGGAGAGCATTGTACCTTGATAATCTCATCTAAGGTTTCAGATCCTTTAGAAAATCTAAGATTCAAAGTCTTCACTTTCTCAATTTCTTTTCTTAGACTTACTATTTCACATTCTAATTTCTCATTGTGTTTCTCCTTTTCTTCAAGCTAATTTTTTAGAGTTTCTATGGATATTTTACTTTCTTCTAAGCATATTTTACTTTCTTCTAAGCATATTTTGAGTTGATTGAATTCATCAAGAAAATAATTTTCCTCTAAAGCATCCATAAAAGTATCTTTTTCTTCTCTAGATTCTTTTTCAAATGCCATGAGAAGTCTAAGATCTTGTTCACATTCTTCCTCACTGTCAGATAACCCATCACTGTCTTCATGAGTATAGTAACTTTTTCTAGTGCTAAACCGATTCTTATTCCTTCTTGCTGCTTCCTTTCCTTTTTCATGTGTTTCTTTGTGAGGACACTTAGCAGCATAATGACCAACTCTTCCACAAGAAAAACATTTGAAAGGAAGCTTACCTCTTAACCGTCCTGTGCCAAGTTGGAGTTTCTTTACAAAATTTACCTCATCTTCTTCTGAGATATACCCTGATCCTTCTGTCTCTTGTACTTATTTCCCTTTTGTAGAAGCTCTAAAGACAACTTCTTTGACTTCAGATGGTCCTCCTCTTCTCATTTCACATGCAGTTAGTATGCCATGAAGTTTCACCACAGTAAGATTTTGAAGATCCTGCTTTTCTTCAAGAGCAGAAACTTTTGACTCAAATTTTGTCGTTAGTGATCTTAAGACTTTCTCAACCAAAGTAGATTCGGTTATTGTTTCTCCCAGATTTCTCATACGATTTACAATATCATCAAGACGTAAAAGGAAATTTGCAATGTTCTCCTCATTATGCGTTTTTAGATTCTCATATTGAATTATGAGAATTTGGAGTTTAGCACTTTTTACCTTTCCATTTGTTTCATAATTCTTTCTTTCCGTTGGATCTGTTGGTACTGTGGCTGGATATTGATATCCTCCTTCAAAAATAGCCCATACATTTGCTCCCAGAGACTGAAGATAATATCTCATCCTTGTTTTCCAAAAGATTAAATTGTTTCCGTTGAAGAGCGGAGGCCTAATAGATGCTATTCCATCTTGATTGCTCATCTTGTTTGATCTTCCTTCTAGCGGCTAAGCTTTTTCAGAAGGACCTTCTCTGATACCAATTGTTGGGAAAAATAATGAGAGGGGGGGTGAATCAATATTTAGAGATGACTGAAATTTTTTTACTTTTTCTTTCTCTTAAAACCATACGCTACTTTGTTGAACCCAACTCGCGTATACACACAGATATCCTTAAGAAAACTTGCATATGTCTAGAGATCTTATTATGCATTTAATTCTTTACTTAGATCATTGCATCATTCATTCATCAGATGTTTAGTAAGCAGTAAGCATGTGCAGTAATAACAGAATAATCCATCACACATAAGCAACACACATGAACACCAATATTTAAGGTGGAAACCCAATTCGGGAGAAAACCACCGCTGCTGTCGTCTTTGTCTTCAATATTTATTATAAAGAAAACTTCTTACAATTTTGTACTGGTGCAGACTCATACCAGCACGCAGGCACGCATCTGCAAAAGGCTGCAACCTTCTCTCGTTCTCCAGCTACTACTAGAAGGGAGCTCCAACCCCCTGATCTCGTTTACCAGCCTCTCCTGGAAGGGAGCTTCGACCCCCTGATTTTAACACCAGCTTCTAATGGCAGAAAGATTTCACTTTCATATTGAAGACTTCAACCCTCAGATCCACTGCAGACCATGTTTCATCAATTTTCATACTAGATCAAAATAGCTTCAATACAACCCCTTAACATCAACAACCATACTTTACCCGAAACTTCAATCAGAATAGCAATACCACTGTAACCAGAATATCAGAAATAACCCATACTTCAGAATAGATATGCAGATACAAACTCACCATGAATATTCATTAATTCAAATAGCATACGCTACTTTGATTCACTGAAGCCGTGTACATGCATGCTTTCTTGCACACCAACCCGCGTATACTTCTGTGTATATTATTCTTCAGAAAACCCTAACTGCCATACATGATTTTAATGAAGCAAACTCACGTATATATGCGCTTTTCATGAAGCAAACTAGCGTATAGATCTGTAAAAATATATTCTGCAGAGCATGCCAGGTCTATAAAACATACCCATATTTATTCACGTTCTTCAGCAGACTTGCACTAGGTCTTCATCATTTCTTTTGCAGATCATCCTAGAGATTCATCATTTCTAGTGTCTAGTCAATTTAGTGTTCCTAAATTGCTTCCATTAATTATCAACCAGGGCTTGTAACTTTGATGAAGTGTGGTGCACTATATGTGCCTAAGTGACCTCTTCCTTACTTCGTTGTATGTGTTTTTCTTATTGTTTTTGGGGTTTTGTCTTTTTAGTACTTAATATGCTACTCTATGTTCAAAAGATGAAATCAAATCTATGTCAAAAAGAAAAGAAAAGGAAACCTTAGTCTCAAAATAGAGTGTAATTGTAAATTCTATCCCTAATTAGGAAAATGATGAAAAACAGAGCAAAATCTACCCTAGACTATGTATAGCACCTAAGAACAGAGAATGCTAAACTTGACAAAGAAAATAAGTCTTCACAGTTTGCAAAACTTGACAAGGAAAATAACTCATAACATGAACTCAGTCCAATTCTTTATATTAGAAATATGTTGGAACAACTTGAGAATAAGATAAGTTTAATTCCATGAGGTTTCTTTCTAAGCAAACAACTTACAATATCACAGAGAAAATCTCATCTATGGTTAGAAATTTGTTGGAACACATTTAGAAAAGATTATCTACAATATGTCAAGAAATTATACTCTAAATTAACCTATGACACTAAAATCAATCCATTCTTCCACTCAGAATATCACTGTCAAGCCCCATTCACAGGTTAGAAATCTTTTGGAACAGCTTTGGAAAAAGGCAGTTTGTGAAATCATAAGAAATTGTAAAATAGTCAAGACTTCAAGATGGCATTGCCAATTATTGTCCTATGATAATGATATATTAACAGAGATTTAGAACAAGAGCAGTTTGTAAATAATGAAGGCCTTTAGCTCTAATTTAATCAGAACTAAATTACAACTAGCTAAAAAACCTTACAATACATTAAACAGAACTGAACTGATATGCAACTAATTTCCGGAATACTACAGCTGAACTAAAATGCAATTAATCTCTAAAACAATACAGTTGAACCAAAATGCAATTAATTTCTAAAACACTACAGCTTCATCTCATTCAGCATTAGTGATTCTTTGGAACAATTCATAAGAGCAAGACTGGCTATAGCATTCGGTGTAAGTGAGCATAAAACATAAAGTTCAGAAAAATTGTCTAAACTAGGAACAAAACAGAGCTAGAATTACTTATCTAAACAAAACGCACAGAGCTTCTCGGGCAGTAAGGGCCCTCTACCACTAGATCAGCATACAAATCACTTCAAGATTGCTTCAAATCATGTATTAAATTTTCTCCTCTTTCATTGAAGAAAAATGCTTCAAAACATAGTATTACAGTCTTGGCCAATTTTAACAATAAAACATCAATCTAGACAACCCCCTCTCGGTCTCTTGAGTGATTATTATAAGAGAAATACATAACTACCCTTGAGAGGAAATAGGAACAAGTGTCTTTTTCAATTAAAACTGGATTAGAACTCTTGTGGAGGCCTCGTACTGTGCTTGAAGACATCTGTACAGTCCTTGTCTCGGTAGGAATCTGCTTCTTAGTTTTGGTCTCTTCCACGTGCATAACCGCTTGGAGATTTTTTCTCAGACTTCGTGGGGAGCAAGTAATGATGTGGATGAGGTTTTGAATTCAACCATATGCATTTTTCCTTCAGATGAAACCTGTAACCCATTTAAACACTAAAATAGTTGTGGAACGCGGGATCAGCTACGAAATGTCTGTATTCTGTAGCTATTTTGCACAAAATTATTAAAACAACAAAAACCATGAAAATACAATATGCTAATCAATTACATGTAACCTTTAAGCAATCCTAATTATTCTTCATTGATTTTAGACTTATGAAGTGATAAAAGAATGATGAAATGAAGTGAAAGTTTGTAAAAGAGAAGGCAATTCTAGGGCTCAACATACCCCCACTGCAAAACTATTGCATGTCCTCATGCAATTTCATCAAAACTTATTCCATGTGCTCTGAAACCTGTGTTAGAACATACGACCTTATCTTTCTGCTTCTTTTGGCCCTAGTCTATTTTCTAATCTCTATTAACTTTTCAGAAATTGGTTCTTCATCTTCCTCCTGTAGTGGAGTGTCAAGTTTATTTTCAATAACCATGTCAGTTTTTCTTCTTCTGCTCCATCAAAAGATTTGGCAAACGATTTTGTAATATTTTTATGGAAGCCATAAAATTTCTCTATAAAATTTAACCTCCCTGCTTGTTGTAGTAACTCCTTGACTTTTGGATATCCTTCCAAATACTTGACTCCAACTGGTTCTGTCCTGAAAATTAGCCACATTCCTCCTCTGTGCAGATTATCTTCCTTTCATAATTACTTTTCTATGGTTGAAGCTAGATTGACTACAGAGTCTAATGCTTTATTTTTGAAACTATATCTCTGTGTCTGAAGATGGATTAGCTATAGAATGATGCTTCACCCTCAGAATTACCTCTTTGTACTTAAAGATGGATTGGCTCCAAAGTGTAATGGGGGTGAATGGATGGAGGTAATTAAGCTATAAGGGAAAATGAAGTGGCTATGTATCTGATGGAGAATTTATGATGAACTTGTGGTGAAATAAGTGAATGATACAATCTTAAGGAGATGTGGACTAGTAGGTTACTTCTGTGATTATGACCATTAGTCATTAATCAAGGTTTTAATGAGGACCGTTATGAAATGTTGGATAAGGGATATGGCCAAGATATGTTAATCAATTTGAATGATAGGTTGTTTATAAAACATATGATTATACACATTGTATCTATTTCATGTTTTAACTTTTTTCTATTAAAATAATTTTCACAATTTACCTTAGAATTTTGACCTTGTTAATTGTTGTGCTTGATGTTGTTCCTTTGGTCCTTCTTTTAGCATGTTGGTCTTCAAAATAGAATCCTTCAATTTCCTGTAATCATCATCTCTTTGTAGGCTGTACAATTGTGTCAGATTTGCTGAATAAGATGTGGCTGCAACATGCAATCTGTAAAAAGAAATGAAGTATGGCTATGGAATATGGATGTGAAATGTAATGGAGTGAAAGTGGAATATGACTTGTGAAATAGAATAAAAGTGGCATGAGATGGAGTGAAAGTGGAGTGAAATGGAGTGGAATTGTAAAATGAAATGAATTTTACAATTTCTCTCAAATGGTACATCAGACTTCCCTGAAATTTTCTAAGGTTGTTACCAATATTATTATGCATCTTTCGACAAAAAATCTCAGCCATTGGTTGCACGGATCTCCCGAAAAATGAGAAATGACTGTAGGTGAAAGTGGCTAATTTCTTGAAGAATACATACTGAAATTTTCTGAATTTTTTTTTTGTTTATTTACCCTATCTCAATGCATTTACCATAAAAATTTCAGGACCAACGGATGCACGGTTTGAAAGTTATGATAAAATCAATTTCTGCCCTATTTCACCCTTCATTCTGCCCAATGTTGCAACAAAAAAAAGTACGCCACGAACTCATTTTAAGGCCGAATTGAGTGATTCAAAAGGGAAACTGTGTATTTTTACCTTTTCTACTGCCACATGCTTTTAGAATTTCATTTTGATGAATAAAAGGTGCTACTGTGCAAAAATACTGAAATCTGTCCTAATCTGTCCATAATGCTGAAAAATGAAAATCTGCCTTAAAAATCCATCTGAAATGCCCTTAAAAATTGATTTTTTTTCAAATTATGTCCGCGTATTACTCAATTTATCATATTCTGAGAAAACCAAGAAGCTCAAAATTATTTATTTCTTCTCCAATCTCTTGCAATATTTGCGCCAAAACTGCCTCTGGAAAAGTTGCAAAAAAACAAAAACAGGCTACTACAGCAATAGCTGCAGAAACTGCCACTTTCCGCAGATGTTGTTGAATTGAAAAAAATATGAACATGATGCTACAAGAAACTAATAAAATGTACTATTTCAAGTTGTTGTTGATTCCATTAAAACCATTAGTCTTCATCAAATCCAACATTCATGGTACAATTCTTACCATGTGAATAAATGTGTCGAAGTCGAGCATGGGAAGAAATCATTGGATTACCAATCAATAATGAAAATCGTTAACCAATGCGAGACAACTCACCGATAATGTAAATGAGTGTCAAGGTACCTCAGTGCATCTTGACAGGGATGAATGAATGTGTCGAAGTCGAGTCGCCTGCAAGATTTGACAATCAAGAGACATTGTTGTATTCCCATTGTTATCAACGAGGAGGCTTTCCATTGATGAATGCAAGCTCCAAGGCACTCCAAATAATCTCTAATATTGATCCCAGATAAAGTGTTGAGGTCGATGGGACAAGATCTGTTGGAAGGTGGACCTTAAGGAATTCCACATCATCCAACTCGAGCATAGAACCAAAAATGATTTGAAGAACCATGAAAGATTGAAACCATCATGAAATTGCAGAACTTATTGTGAACTTTTCTCACCAGTTGCCTGGTTTTCAAGCAAAGTTCATGTCCAATTGTGCCAGCAAGCTGGTTTTCACAATAGGACTTATTTCTCTCTTTACTTTTTTTTTTTTTATGTCCTACTCTACTTGAAAAATAAATTCTTGTTCAAGTATATGAATACTTCCAATGGAACCATGTCTGTAACAAGATGATAGATAAACTCATATGCAGGTTTGAAATATACTCTTTGATATGTACCAGTATATGAGATGCCAACTGTCTTGATTTAGATGATGTCAGAAGATATTGAATAATTGAGCATTGGGATCCGATGACTGATTTGAACCAAGATTCAATGTAATCTTGTCTTCCTTGTCTTTCCTATATCATGAAATGCAAGTCTTCGGAGATGTGATCTTCATTCATAGAATCTGGTGATAGGCATACATGAGACTTTTCAATCTCTGGTTCCAATATCTTCTCTTTATAAATAGACATGCATGATTCTTGGACCTTATCTGAGTCTTCTTCTTCTAGTTGTTGTTCTTCAATGATAGCTGGTGAATCATTTTGAAATACCTCAAAATTGTAAGTTGATTGAGGTGTTTTATTGTTGGGGATATGAAATGGTTGTGGAGGTAGTGGAGTGGGAATGAATTTTTGGGGTGCTTGTGTGGATGATAATGGGAAAGGTTGAATTGAGGTCAAATGAGCGTGATATTGATGTTGTGGTGGAGGCGAATGGTATGAATAACATTGATGATGGTATTGAGGATAGAGAGGGAAAGATTGAGGATACGGTGGATTTATTTTATAGGGCCTTTGCCAACTTTGTTTCCAAGATTGGTTTTGAGGTTGGGATTGAGATGGCCAAGGTTTCCAAGGTTGGTTTTGAGGTTGGGATTGAGATGCCCAAGGTTGCCAAGGCAAGGGTGTTTTCCAATTACCTTGAGATTTTTGTGCATAACCTTGAAACTGTGCATAAGGATATTGCATCATATTGGGTTGATGAGGCTCCCATAGTCCTCTTGGAGCTACATAACAAAGTTACTCTTGTGCTTGATTTGCTCCATTATCCTTCTGGTAAATTTCCTTCAACCCTGGTAATGATGGGCAATCTTCAGTAGTATGTGATCCTGCACAAATTTTACACATTTTAATGTTATCACATGGACATTCATGTAAAGCATGTTTCTTTCTACATTTAGGGAAAAATATAAATGAAGCAACTTTTTGCTTGTTTTTCATTCTTAGCATGTCAGTTTGTTCATTTAAATTACCAAGAATGTTTAGCAAATTGTTAGGTTCAGTTTGACTTACCAATCTTGATGCTGAATTACTTACTCTTGCCATAAATGGATCTTGAGGGGATCTTACACACTTTTCTTTTCCTCTTGATATGTTCTTGCATAGTTCACAAATTTCTTGAAATGATAATCTATAGACATCTCATTTTCCCACAAGATTAAGAAGATCAATCCATTCATCCTTTATAGCATTTACTAGGAGAGTTTTTAATGCATCTGATCCTAAATTATGCAATTTAGATGTTTTGATATTATAAGTAAATCTCTCCACTAAATCTTCTAGGCTTTCATCCTCTTTTTGGTTCATCTTAAAGACTTCATTTCTAAGGTCACGCTGCATGCAATAACCTTTATATTTTTCCAAAAATACTCTTTTCATATCATCCCATGTCCTTATAGAATTTGTTCCTAAAGTCATGAACCATCTAAGAGCTCTATCCTTCAATGTTGCTGGAAACAAATTCAATTTTTTCATGTGCAATGAGTAGCCATAAGATCTACAAATTATTTCAAATTCAAAAAGAAAGGTTTCCAGGTCTTCTGATCTCATACCTTTGAAGTTAGGAAGTACATATGGATGGATTTTCTTCATTTGAATGTTGATATCAGTTTCTTGAATGGGAAATCCAAAAGGATCTTCCTCATTGTCATCATCTCCATCCATTTCTTCAACCTCCTTTGTCACCTCTTCTTCTACTTGCAAAAATATGAATTCATGATGTGGATGTGTGCCTCTTACTGCACCACATGATATAGTGGGTGTGGTAGGTGATTGAAGTTTTTGTTTTTTGTTTTTTTTATGTAAGAAATAAGGTTACCTAGTTACACTTATCCGGCAACGGCGCCAAAATGTCTAGTCAATTTAGTGTTCCTAAATTGCTTCCATTAATTATCAACCAGGGCTTGTAACTTTGATGAAGTGTGGTGCACTATATGTGCCTAAGTGAACTCTTCCTTACTTCGTTGTATGTGTTTTTCTTGTTGTTTTTGGGGTTTTGTCTTTTTAGTACTTAATATGCTACTCTATGTTCAAAAGATGAAATCAAATCTATGTCAAAAAGAAAAGAAAAGGAAACCTTAGACTCAAAACAGAGTGTAATTGTAAATTCTATCCCTAATTAGGAAAATGATGAAAAACAGAGAAAAATCTACCCTAGACTATGTATAGCACCTAAGAACAGAGAATGCTAAACTTGACAAAGAAAATAAGTCTTCACAGTTTGCAAAACTTGACAAGGAAAATAACTCATAACATGAACTCAGTCCAATTCTTTATATTAGAAATATGTTGGAACAACTTGAGAATAAGATAAGTTTAATGCAATGAGGTTTCTTTCTAAGCAAACAACTTACAATATCACAGAGAAAATCTCATCTATGGTTAGAAATTTGTTGGAACACATTTAGAAAAGATTATCTGCAATATTGCAAGAAATTCTACTCTAAATTAACCTATGAAACTAAAATCAATCCATTCTGCCACTCATAATATCACTGTCAAGCCCCATTCACAGGTTAGAAATCCTTTTGAACAGCTTTGGAAAAAGGCAGTTTGTGAAATCATAAGAAATTGAAAAACAGTCAAGACTTCAAGATGAAATTGCCAATTCTTGTCCTATGATAATGATATATTAACAGAGATTTAGAACAAGAACAGTTTGTAAATAATGAAGGCCTTTAGGTCTAATTTAATCAGAACTAAATTACAACTAGCTAACAAAAATTACAATACATTAAACAGAACTAAATTGATATGCAACTAATTTCCGAAATACTACAGCTGAACTAAAATGAAATTAATCTCTAAAACAATACAGTTGAACCAAAATGCAATTGATTTCTAAAACTCTACAGCTTCATCTCATTCAGAATTAGTGATGTTTTGGAACAATTCATAAGAGCAAGACTGGCTGTAGCATTCGGTGTAAGTGAGCATAAAACATAAAGTTCAGAAAAACTGTCTAAACTAGGAACAAAACAGAGCTAGAATTACTTATCTAAACAAAACGCACAGAGATTCTCGGGTAGTAGGGGCCCTCTAACACCAAATCAGCATATAAATCACTTCAATATTGTTTCAAATCATGTATTAAAGTTTCTCCTCTTTCATTGAATAAAAATGCTTCAAAACAGAGTATTACAGTCTTGGCCAATTTTAACAATAAAACTTCAATCTAGCCAGCCCCCTCTCGGTCTCTCGAGTGATTATTATAAGAGAAATACATAAATACCCTTGAGAGGAAATAGGAACAAGTGTCTTTTTCAATTAAAATTTTATTATAAATCTTGTGGAGGCCTCGTACTGTGCTTGAAGACATCTGTACAGTCCTTGTCCCGGTAGGAATTTGCTTCTTAGTTTTGGTCTCTTCCACGTGCATAACCACTTGGAGATTTTTGCTCAGACTTTGTGGGGAGCAAGGAATGATGTGGATGAGGTTTGGAATTCAACCATATGTGTTTTTCCTTCAGACGACACCTATAACCAATTTAAGCACTAAAATAGCTGCGGAACGCGGGATCAGCTACGGAACGTCTGTATTCTGTAGCTATTTTGCACAAATTTATTAAAATAGAAAAAACCATGAAAATAAAATATGTTAATCAATTTCATGTAACCTTTAAGCAATCCTAATCATTCTTCATTTATTTTAGGCTTATGAAGTGATAAAAGAATGATGAAATGAAGTGAAGGTTTGTAAAAGAGAAGGCAATTCTAGGGCTCAACATATAGATCTAGAGATCTTGAACCTTCATCATATCCATAGGTGCATCATAGATTCAGATCTATCAAAAACAGATTTCAACTGTGCAGATATCTCTTAAAGAGATTTATTTATTAACAACCCTTACACATGCACACCTTTCACTATGATCCGCTTCTCCTTATATAGTTTTAGTCTTTATCAATACCATGAGTCAAAACCAATCAAGCGCTGATGGTATTCCTGGACGGGATCAAATAGATAATCCAGCGCTCAATATAGAGGGCCAGTACCATGGTAATGCCCCCTGGTTTTATAAATTTGGAGCATAAACAGCCATACGCGACTTGGGTCATACTTATCCGCGGACATACGCGACTTGGCTTTTACAAACCCGCGTATACATATTCTATATTTGAAAAATGCAATCTGCTTGTATAGAACTGCTGATGGTTTTCTGAGTTCTTCATATAGTCATTATCTGCATCTTTTGTGAGAGAGTTTCCATCAAGGACAATCAATTCAATATAATAGGATACAAGAAACATATTTCCAACAGAATATTGCTCTCCAAAAATTGAATAATGACAGTTTCTGTAGCTTGCCTCATGGGGATGGATTCAATCCACTTTTTGAAGTATTCGGTGGCAGTCAGTATCCATTTATGCTGAGCTAATGAGGGAGGGTGAATATCACCAATGAAATCAAGACCCCACTTCTAGAAGGGTGCTTGAACTTCAATTGGTTTCAAGGGCAGCGGTAAGAGCTTTCTCTTTCCTTGAAAAATTTGACACTCATGACAACTCATTACAGTTTTATAAACATCAGAAAACAAACTTGGCCAATAAAATCGAACCCTCAATATCTTGTTTTCTGTAGTCTTCTAGAAAATATGACCACCACAGTCACCTTTATGAAATACTTTCATCAATTTTTCAACTTCACCTTCTACCAAACATTTCAACAAAACTCTGCTTGGATATTTCCAATACAAAAAATTGCTAAGAATGAAATACTTAAGAGCCTTCAACTTCAGAGATCTACCTTTACTGCTAGGCAAGCTGAGAGGAGGATTCAAATTTTGCAGCACATGAATAATATCAACATACCATGGTGATGAAGAAATTTTTTTAGATACCTGAGGTAATGAATCAACCTCTTGTTCCTCAAATAATGCAGCAATGAAATTGATGTCCAAGGCAGGCAAGTTTGAATCTTCCCTAAGCTTAGCCAAGCCTTTTCCTTTGATCAGTTTTGTAGGTTTTATTTTCAAGTCATAATCCTGCATGGCATATATCCACTTGCCATTCCAACCTTTAGGATCATTCCATGTTACCACATCTTTGACAGTAGCATTAGGGACATATGCAAGAACATGAGACTGAAGAATATAGAATCAGAAGTCCTTCAATGATTTAACTAGCACCAAGGCCTATTTTTTAATGATATTTTACTTCAAGGTTGCGTCTCTTATGTTTCTACTAAAGAAGGAGATGGGTTTTTTTGTTTTATGATGTTTCTTTTGCATAAGGACAACAGCTGGTGTATGTTCAGAAGCAAAGGAAAAAATGATGAAATCAAGTGTATAATCTGGACTAATAAGAATAGGAGCATGAGACAACACAAACTAAAATTCATTGAATGATTTATTTTCCTCCTCATACCACTTCAACTCACTGTCTTTATTCAACATATCAGTTTTTTCTCTTAAATTTTCAACAAGGTTAGGAATAAACCTTATCAAAAAATTGATTTTACCATTGAATGATTGAATTTAATTCTTGCTTCTAAGATAGTCCAAATTATGAATTGCTTCAATCCTTGAAGGATCTATACGAATGGCATATTTGGATATTATATGACCAAGAAATTTTCCTTGTTCGATAGAAAATAAACTTTTCTATTGATTCTAATATGCCAAATTTTCTGCATTTCTAAAAAATTGTCTTCGAATGTGACAAGTGCTCTTCATCCGTCTTGGAAAAAAATGTGATTTCATCAAGATAAATGACCAAAAAGACATACTTTTCATTGGAAAAGGAGATGTTCATCACTAGCTAAAAATTGTATCTTGAATTCTTCAATCCAAAGGGAATTTTAGCATACATAAAAGTACCCCAAGGTGTTGTAAAGGTTGTCTTCTCCTGATCATCCGAATCAACTAAAATCTGATTATACCTAGAATATCCATCCAACAATGAAAGTATGGAAGAGCCAACCACCCTTTGTAGAATATGGTTAATCTTTGGAAGTGGGTAGTTTTCTTTAATCGATACTTTATTCAAATTTCTGAAATCTATACATGAGCAAATTTCAACGGTCTTCTTTCTTACTGGCACTAAGTTTGACATCCAATTTGAAAAATGAAGAGGAACTATAATACCAACAATATGTAACCTGTTCACTTATTTTTTAATGGAGGGAAACAACTTGGCTTTCATTCTCCTCAATTTATGACGAAAAGGCTTCTGATCAAGATTTAAAGGAATGGTTTGCTGAATTATACTCTTATCATACACTTTCAGATCATAATACTCCCATGCAAAAACATCAAGAAATTGAGACATGAGTGCTGCATATATACCTTTCATTTTTTAGCTCAAGGATTTTGAAATCTTGACCATTTTGGACTTTTCAGCAGTGCCAATATTGAGGTCTTCCACTCCTACTTATTTTGGCAGCATTGTTGGTTTCCATGAAACATTATCTCAGTCAAAAATCTCCTCCAAAGGTACAAGACCTCTTGGAATAGAGTTTTCTTTAAACTGAAGTACCTTCATTTCTGCTGCTTGAATTTCTTGTTCATCTTCATAAAACTGGTCATTTATTTGTGAACTCACAAACTCCTCTTCCATCTACAAGGAATTGTTGATTTGATTGTCATATTTAAAAAATTTCCAATACTAAACATTATCTGGAACATGGTGATGTTTGAAGTTAATTTCATACTTCTTGTTGGATTACAATGTAATTTTGAACATGTTGGCTGAGGTGGCAAGAGAACCAGCAATAACATTGTTGTCCCTTGGAATCAATGAAAAATTATCTTCAGTGAAGGTCTTGAGGGTGTCTAACATTGCATTGCGGTAAGATAGAATTTTAGGGTTCTTGTCCTGATATTCCCCTTTGACTTGATTTATTACCAATTCAAAGTCGCCATACACATAAATTTTCTTGGCACCTAATATCTTGAGAATTTTCAAACCGACTATCAAAGCCTCATATTCTGCTTCATTGTTTGAACAATCAAATGACAATTTGTAAGAATACATTCAAACATTAGGAGGAAGGTTATATGAATCATTCATAGGGTTGTGAATCCACACTCCAATTCCAACTCCTTCCTTACCTAATTAGGGCTCCATCTCAATCCATGGTCCACAAACCAATTTCTTCATCAGGAAGCTCTAATTTGGATGACTGATCTTGAATAGCTGCTTGATAAAGGTCTGTTGTACCAATAGGTTTTGTTTCCTTCACCGTTTCATATCTATTTTTGGATGATGCACTTGGATCCAAGCCACTTGGAATATATTCTTGTTTTTCTGCACTTAAAATTGTTAAACACCATGTTGAAGCACACACATGGTGTATGAGGAAGATGACCACACACACAAGAGACTATACACACAATGAAAGATAGGCTTGAGGCTCTCTTATTTTCCATTATACAAATATGTACATTTATAATACAATGGTGTGACTCTTGGTTTCATATTCCAAGGTCACTTGGACTCCATTGTGACTTTTCATATTCCACACCTACCCATGTAGGATTAGGTGTTCCAACATCCCCCCTTACTCCGAAGGGGTATGTGTGAGTCCAAGAAAAGAGTTGTAATAGAAATATGCAAAGTATACATGGCAGCACTTGGGCTGAATCAACTCTCCGAAATGTTGGAAAAAAGAGGTGGTTTTAGGATGACCACAAACACTGGAACGCAATACATGTTGCAGTTCCCGGAACTCTTCCAAAACTGGCAAGAAGCTAAAAGCTTCTGCTAGAGGAATTGTCCCTCATAAAAAAGGGAGACCTTCAACCTAAAAGAAGGGAGGTCTATGACCTGTGGTGGTTTTAGGTTGTCCACCAACCAAAGATGATGGTTTTAGGTTATCCACCAACCGAAAATGATGGTTTTAGGTTATCCACCAACCAAAGATGATGGTTTTAGGTTATCCACCATCGAAAATGATGGTTTTAGGTTATCCACCAACCAAAGATAATGGTTTTAGGTTATCCACCAACCGAGGTATGCTCATGGGCATCCGTATCTCTGGCTACATCTCTGAATCCGGAATGACAAATTGTGGCTCAGGCTCACTTGAACTGCTGGCTACAACTCTGAACATGGAATGAGAGATTGTGGCTCAGGCTCGCTTGATCTGTCGTCGAAGCTTGTACATGACCACCATTTTCCCCCTGTCAGGGACAAGGTGAGATGATGGCGAAAGCTCAACTGCAAGTTTGCTCAATATCTGAGAACAAGTTCTAACATGTGTCTTAAACATCTTCTTGGCTACTGATGCCCATTGCCAAGAAGCGATCCATCCAAGATGAATCTTGGTTCTTGCAGGAGGCTTATGTCTGAAGCATCTGTCTGAAGAGTGGGTGTGCCGACCACAGTGCTTGCATGGATGAAGATCAAAACAGTGATCTTTCATGTGGCCAACTCGATCACAGTGTTGGCATTTCTCAATCTGTTGTGGAAGTGGAACAAGATTTGGAACGGCTACAGGTGAACTGTCATACAGGAATCCGGCACTCTGAAATATGATGGGCTTGGTGTAGTCTGGAATATGAAAGGTCACATCCTTGTCATATCCAAGACCAGTTTTGTGCTTGTTGTGGACAAGCTCTTCCCAAGGTCTGATGATGGGCTTAGGAAGTGCAGGCTGAGCTGCTGCATCTACATGTAGATCTGCTCTAGTACAAGGAACTGAATGTGAATCAGCTGGAACTTTTTCTTCTTTCTTCTGATGGGAGTCCTTCT
Source organism: Pinus albicaulis (assembly GCA_034641835.2). Lineage (NCBI taxonomy): Eukaryota > Viridiplantae > Streptophyta > Pinopsida > Pinales > Pinaceae > Pinus > Pinus albicaulis. The sequence goes on along the minus strand of CM076582.1, from coordinate 669,108,003 downwards.
CAATCTTCTGAACAGAAACATGTTCAGAATGGTGACTCTTTTTCTGAAGTTCTTCTTTTTGGAGCTGAGATTCCAACTGCAAAAACTCAATCTTCTCATGTGCATCTTGTAAACAACTGTGAATTTTACAAAGAGCATCCTTGCTCATTTTTACCATGTCATCAACATTTGAATGAATGAGGTAATTCAACAACATTAATGCCTCATTTATTTTGGCCATTTTCAACAATTTAGGCTCAAAAATGAAAGGGTGTCGGCTTCAACCGAAAATGCACCCGTTTACAATGTGATTCAACAACAAATACAAATGACTCAAGAGGACTTCCAACTATGGAAAGTACAAAATCTGCTCCTCAAATGATGGAGGGAAATCAACAATCCAACAACTCAAATTTACTGATTCCAACTATGAATGAAGAGGAAAATTCACTCACAATGTGAGTTCAATACAAAATATCTGCAAAATATGTGTAAATGTGTAGCTGAAAACACTATGCAGCTGAATCTTCCTTCAAAGAGTTGTTTTCAATGATGGCAAACTTGTCTTCAAATGTGAAATTCTTCAAAAAATCACCCTCATGTCAATGCCACAAATCATAGAATGTAAATCTGCAATGTATTCAATCCATCTTCTTCATATGCCATTTCTTCTTTTACTGCTGTTCTTATCTCTCTTTCCTCTCTCTCTCTCTCTGCTTTTTTTTTTTTTTTTTTTAATTGAAAATTAATTAAAAAAATAATTATTTGGGATTAACTTATAAAAATGGGAAAAGGGATAATTTTAATGGAGGGAGGTATTAAAAAAGGAGAAAGGAGTTTTAAAAATGTTTAGGAAGGGGAATTTAAAAGAAATGTTAATTAAAAGAGGATTATTAAAAAAGGGATGGGGTTTATTAAATTAAATGGGAATTATTAAATTAAATGGGGAAATATAAAAGGAGGAGGGAAATATAAAAGTGGAGGGTGGGCAGTGTTAAAAACGATCTTAAAAAAATTAGAATATTGAAAGGCAGAATGATAGGAATGCGGCATTCAACGCAGAATATTGAAAGGCCGAGTAGGGATGGATAGCTGGTGAATGCGTAAGGGAGTAGAGAGCGTATGTGAGCACTGTGCGTATGATGAGGGAAGGAAGGCCGAAAGGCCGTGGTGACAGAGTTTGAGGGAGGAGTCGTGGCGTATATGCGTGGTAAGGGAACGGCAGACAGCGTTAGGAAGAGGTGTATTAAATGGGAGGAGCGCAGGTGTGAGGTAATGGGAGGGCCGGCATAGATGGCAGAGGTAGTGGGTAGGGGGCCGAGAGGCCAAGTGAGGTCGAGCTGTGTGGAGCGGCCGATCGATAAGGGAGAGGGGAGTGTTTGCTGTGGGAGTGTTTGGGGAGAGGGCCGAAAGGCCAATAGTTTTTTTTATTTTTTTTATTTTTTGTTTGTTAAACAGCAGAGAGCAGAGATTGCAAAAATGAAGGCAACAATAGCCTCAGAGAATTTCAAAGCAGCTTTTAGACAGTGAAATACATCAGCATGGATTTGCAAAAAGACTCAGAAATGAAGAAACTTTTAGCAGAAAAACCCAGAATTTTTCCAATAGCTTAGCAGCAGAAAAACTCAAAACTCTTTTCCATTAAAAAGCCAGAAACTTCTACTTCAGAAACCCTCTTTAAACAGTGTTTTCCAGCAACTCTTCAATGTAGAAATTAATAGATATTGCAGGAAAAATGAGAATGAAAACCTTCAGATGGGCAGTGCTTGTAGGTTTTAACCCTGAACAGAAATGATCTACACACGAATATTATAACAGAAAATAAACAATAGCAAGAGCATAAAACATAAAACAGATAAACACAGAGATTTTTCCCCTGGATCCCAAATCGGGACGACCAGCTTGATTTTTCATTATATTCCTTTTAGTGTTACAACACATATATATACATGCCGGAGCATACATAAACCCCAATCCATTAACCCTGGATTAGAACATAACCGTAGTTCCTTTGACCGGATCTACAAAAATACCAGGGGCCGAAAACCATCGAACCCCAAAACCATGTGCAAAACCATGCACAAAACCATGGACGCAGACTACCCAGCGGAAATTAAGGAACCAAAATTTTCACCGGGGCGCTTCCCCGAACCCCGACAGGGGGGGCTACCGCCCCCCCTGTGACCCCCCCGTTGCACCCAGCGCAAAGGGGGGGCTATCACCCCCCCTCTTACCCCCCCGCGCGTGCTTAGTCATGGAAAGAATATAACACATACCCAACAGTGCTGTCTTTCTTCAAAACCAATGCTGCTCCTTCTTCTGAATGTTGCTACTTCTCCAAAACCACTTCTGAATGGCGGCAAAAACACTGCTACAGAAATCTCTGAGTGCTACAGATGCAGGCCATAAACACAAATGGCTCACTCAATTGAAGCAGGGCTAGCAATCGCCCGCTCTGATACCATGTTAAACACCATGTTGAAGCACACACATGGTGTATGAGGAATATGAGCACACACACAAGAGACTACACACACAATGAAAGATAGGCTTGATGCTCTCTTATTTTCCATTATACAAAGATGTACATTTATAATATAATGGTGTGACTCTTGGTTTCATATTCCAAGGTCACTTGGACTCCATTGTGACTTTTCATATTCCACACCTACCCATGTAGGATTAGGTGTTCCAACAAAAATTTTTAAAACAGAATTTGAAAATTCTGAATTTTTTTCTTTTTCTTCCATCAAAATTTCTGAAGATGCTAAAAAATCATCATTAAATAATATAAAATAATATAAATCCACTTGAGCAACATGTATGGCATGATTATTAGTCTTTTCTTTGCTACTGATCATGTACTTCATCTTCTTTTCCTGGTATAGTTTTCTTAATTTCCCAAAAAACGGTATAGAAGCGTAGGAAAAGTCAAGCTGCAAGGTGCCTCTAAGTTTTGTTCCCCATGAACGGGAGAGAAAAATTCCAGGTTTGGGAGGGATGTCAGCTACAACAATGTCCATGAGGACATTCTTTTTTGGAATTTTCTATAAAGACACCACTAGATATTAAGACATTTAACCCTTCCTGAATCAAAAGAGTAAAGGTCATGGTAGGGTCTTGTGATATCCAAACCTAGTTTTTCCATGATGGCTTTAGGCATGAGGTTGTGAGACACTCCAGAGTTTATCATGGCATTATGAAGGTTGAAATCAATTATTTTTAGGCTAAGATAAAAATTATGGAGCTCACTATATTCTAAGTCACCATAAAAAACATGACCAAATAAAAGTTCAAGGTGATCATCACTCACATTGACCATATCAGACATTTGATCTACCCCAAGAAAATTGGCTACTGGAAACTTATACTAGTCATTCTTGCCAATCTGAGTTAAAGTAATGGAGACTTTCATTTTTGCGATTTCATTTTCAATACTAAAAAGAGCAGAATGTTTTTCTACCTCTTTGGATGGTGCATCTTTATTTTCGAGCTGATCTTTGTGTGGAATCTCCTTTTTTTGTCCTCCATCTTGAACTTCTTTATCTTTCTTCTAATTGTTGGTAGAAGCTTCATTTCTCTAATTTGAAGTAGCCATATATTTATGGTGAGCCTATGTCTAATAATTATGTTTTTTGTGACTTGAGGTTATAGGCACGTTCCTATTTCTGAAACCATAGTGCCTCTGTACCTGAGTAAGAGCATTCTAATATCCCCTCTAGGTATCTTCAGTTTGTATTCATAAAATATCATCATTTGAAGAAACATATTGTTGATCGTTAGGTTCATAAATTTCTGCAGAAACTGATCTTCTTCAGTCAAGAAAATAGGCTGCTAATTTTCCTCAAATAAATGATTTTCGCCTGAAATATCTTCTTCTTCCTCATCAGGACCTTTGGTATAGTTTTTTTTGAAATGGAGTGCGAATTTTCTTCTGAATTTGTGGATCCTGACCCCTTTGTTCCCTTTCCTTGATCTTGTATTCAGGCTACTAATTTTTTCCCCTGAAATTGGTATTTCTACTTGAGGGTTCAAATTGTCTATCCACAATGGTCATTTTATCCATTATATTCTCCATTTTTTTTTATCAAGGTGTCGATTTTTCGCTCTGATGAAGTAGATATTTCTTCCTTTATGGTTACTCTCTATTCTGTTTTTATTTTTTACTTCTTGATAATCATATTCGCTTCAACACTCAGTGCATTTCTCTGCATTTCTTTAAGGGTAGATGGGTTTCTTTCTCTTAGTTGGTAAGCCATATCAGCATCGAAACCATCAGGGTAATGAAGTAACGTGAGGCCTGGAGGAGGCTTGATATTCTCGGGAATGGAATCATAAATTATATTAAATCTAATTGTGAAGTCTTGTACAAACTCATTAGGATTTATTTTTAAGGCATTTTATTCAACTAGAATCTGTAAAGGGTTCTTCTTCTCCTCCCATTTTTCCATAAAAAAATCAATTAGTTGCTGTGAATTATCTACAAAACCAATTGTTAGGGAGTGGAAGCATTTATTAACCTCTCTTGAGAAACTATGTGCTAATATGTGCATCTTGGCGTCATCATTGTTAATCTCTTCAATATCGATGAAATCAACTACTTTGACAATGTGTTGGTGAGCAAAAACCTCTGATGTTCCATAAAAAAGAGGAAACATTTGACCATAGTTCTGAGGTAGTGCAGTGAGTTGTGGTGGTAGGATAAACGGAGAAAATATGGTCATGACTAATGGAAGGGGTTGTGAAGGTGTTGATGGGGTGTGTAACTTCAGAGGTAATGATGGAATGAAATTGAGGGATGATGATGTAGCTATGTGTGAAGGTGTGATAGAAGGTGGTGAAGAAAAATATTGTTGTTGGCATTGGAAATAAAATTTCTTAGAAGTTACTTGAAACTTATCAACCAAAACCTGAAGTTTATGAAAATTTTACCACAATTCACTATCAAGCACGAAATAAGAGGACTCAGAAAATGGAATGTAGGTCTCAAAATCAATGGGGTCAAAGAAAGGATTCAGATTGAGACCTGAACAAAGATGTCTCAAATTCAAAATTGAAGGACAAATTTTCTGGATAAATTAACCTCGTAGGAAAGCAGTTTGATTTCACAAGTGGAGGTATAGCCTTTCAAACTTTTCGAGACTTTATTTTATGATTTCGAGACTCTTAGGGTAATTAAAAATCAGCAAGGGGTTTGGGTCTGGATTTGACCTAGTGTGTATTTTGGGAGCCAATTTTCTTTGAGAATTTTCACTTTGGCTTGAATTTACTAACTCATCCTTCTTCGAATGTCAGAACTTGTCACCCAAAAGTATAAAAATTAGTGAAGTCAAAAAAAGTATCCCTAAGGAAAGTTTTAGAATCGCTCCCTGGCAATGACGCCAAATTTTTTATCTCTCCCTTCATTTCCCAAGGCTGAGAATGGAGCTGAAGGAGGTAACCCCAAACCAATGTTTAGGTCTAGTAGCTAGACCTACCAAAACCAGAGAGGGTTCTCTCAATGTCACTTTTATAGTCAATGAAGTAAGTATAGATATAATGATCTTAGGCTAGATATAATCTCAGTGAATCAAGGTTGTTTTTTTTTTAATTTTTGCCAGATAGGAATGAAATTCAAGGAACTAGGTCTAGGTTTTAGGTCTGATTTGAAAGGTTCAGTTGCAGAGATGAAGATGAGTCTAGGTAGGTATAATTAAGAAAATACTTAATTTCTCATTGTGTATAGGGTTTGAAAAGAGAAAGATATTTATAATGAGCATGAATACATGAGTTCATTCATCCGAAGAGGTAAAACACATTCATGAAATCTTATAAAATAGAGCATAAAAAGCCAAAATTATGTTTACAAAATCATAAGATCATCATATATAAGCATACATTTCATGGTAAGAAATAATAAACATTCAACTTGATGAGGTTACTAAGAAAAAACAATACTAATAAGCATACCACTAGAGTCCCAAAATTATAGCTGCAACATGTCTTTGATTTCACTAAAAAATTTTGTACAATAGATCCACACTACAAATAACAACTATCCAACCTTTAAAATGACTTGAGTTGGACTATATATAGGAAATAAAAGAGATTCCACCTCATTGGGTCGAAACCTAATCCAAAATACATCATAAATGTACCTAATGATTCATTACTTAGAATATAGGGAAGTTAGAAACAATCCCCCCAAATTTAGCTAATAAGTAGTAGTGTGTGTCTCCTTGATTAATTACATGATTCCTCCACAATGAGATGCAAAAAAAAACTCTATTATCCAAAAGACACCTTATAGGACAACTTCAACCTCGAAAATTGGACCATTCTGCTTGACAACTGTCCAAAAGGAATCCAAGTGTTACATGTTATTTTGTCACCATGACATTTGAATGTATATATAGGTTCATCACTACCTATATTATGCTCCCTTAGAAGTCAAAAACCCTAATGTGTTGGAAAAACACTGAGAGGGGGGGTGAATCAGTATTTAGTGCAGACAATAAAACTTTGATTTTTCTTTCTTAAAACCCCATACGCTACTTTCCTGATGCCAACCTGCGTATATACGCGAATATCCTTTACAAAACTCACGTATATCCAGTGATTTAATTATGCATTTAATTCTTGACTCAGATCATTGCATTAATCATTCATCAGATATTTAGACAGCAGTAAATAGGTGCAAAAAGAACAGAATAATCATCACACATAAGCAACACACATGGACACCAGGATTTTTTAGGTGGAAATCCAATTCGGGAGAAAACCACTGCTGCCATCGTCTCAGTCTTCAATTATTATTATTAAGAAAACTTCTTACAACATGTACTGGTGCAGACTCATACCAGTACGCAGGCACCCACCTGCAGAAGGCTACAACCTTCTCTCGTTTACCAGCCTCTCCTGGAAGGGAGAAACAACCCCCTGCTCTCGTTTACCAGCCTCACCTGGAAGGGAGCTACTACCCACTGATATTAACACCAACCTCTACTGGCAGAAAGCTTCTACTTTTAGACTGAAGGCTTCAACCCTCAGAACCACTACAGACCACGTTTCATCAATTTTCAAACTGGATCAAACAACTTCAACACAATCCTTCACTTATCAGCAAACATCCTTTTCCCATTGCATCAAACAGAACAGTGAAACCACTGTAACCAGAATATCAGAGGTAGCCCAGACTTCATAATAGATATACAGAAACTCAATCATCTTTGAGCAATCATCAGTTCAAATTACATACGTGATTTTCTTTAAACAGACCCGCATATATACGCGCTTTTAATAAATACAACTCGCGTATACATACGTGCACTTTTCAGAAAAACCCTAACAGTCCATACGCGCCTTTGTTTGAACAGATTGATGTATATTCCGCTTTTCATGAAACGAACCTGTGTATAGATTTATAAAAGATAAACTTTGCAGAACCGACCAGATATATGGACTTACCCAGATTTCTTCAATATCTTCAATAGATTTGCGCCAGGTCGTCATTACTTATTTTCAGGTCATCCTAGAGATTCATCATTTCCTGATCTACAGTTTTTGAACCTTCATCATACTCACAGGTGCATCATAGATTCAGATCTATCGATTAAGACTAGAGTTCAACCATGCAGATAAAATTCAGAGTGAAGTATTCATTAAAACCCAGACTTTTTCGCCCACTTTGCACAATGATTTTCTTCTCCTTATATAGATTTAGCTTTTGTCAATACCATGAGCCAAAACCACACAAAATCCAATGGTTTTCCTGGATGGGATCACATAGACAATCCAGCGCTCAATACAATGGGTCAATACCATGGTAGTAACCCCTGGTTTTACAAATTTAGAGCGCAATTGAGCATACACGACTTGGCACGTACATTTCCGCGTGCATACGCTACTTCTCCTAGACAAACCCGCGTATGCCTTGAGACACACACTTTTCATCATTGTTCTAGCACATACTGAAATTCGTTTCATCATTACATTTGAGTTTCCATCATTACATTTGAGTTTCTCTGTAGACACATCACATCACATCAGATTTACATCATTACCAAGTCCATCAAGTCAAGAATAACTTCATCAAGTAGGTTGCCATCAAGGACAAAACTCTGTAACATAATGTCAATTATCTTAGTTCATCAATTAAGTTTCCATAAAGGACAACACATGCCAACAATCTCCCCCTTTGGACTTGATGGCAACCACGATGGTGTTGGATCACCACATCAGATAGATACCATGACAATCTCCCCTTATTGAAACACCAAACACCATGTCATTCTCCCCCTTTGACATCAAGGGCAAAGGGCGGATCAAAACCATCCTCATGAGAAAGAAGAGCGTTGTAGATCTGATGTGCACTGAAGTTACCATGCTCCCCCTGAGTTCATGCTGAATCTTCAAATATATTTTTCAATGAATTACATGACTCTATGACCTTCTTATCACCAAAGATTCATACATACCTCAAATATCCAACCAAGTGGATTTACATATGAGACTCAAGTACCCAACCAAGTGGGTTTACAGATTTGGACAAGTCTTGACATGACTGAATATAAGAATTTACATCAAAGGTCTCAACATGACCGTTACATCAAATTACAAATATGACTTTCTATGACCAAAACCAAAAGGGACTTCAAGAAGGTGATCATATTTCAGAATCATAATGCCAACAATGCATAATACTCAGCAAGGCTAATGCTCCCATGGAACCTGTACATCAGTTTACTCCTTCATCTCCCCCTTTTCTTGTGCATCCTGAACACTTTCAACAGAAGATCATCAAGGCATCTTCACCCAATTTCAGAGAATGAGACAGAAATATAAGAGATAAAGCTTCACCAGAGATACCATACAGCATCAAATATATCAAACAGTACTGGAGATGTGCTAAAAAATGCTGACCCCAAACAAAATTTGTCAGCAACTAACCATACGCGGCTTTCTGTGGATAAACTCGCGTATATACGTGACTGTATTTCAGGAAACCCACGTATCCAATTTAATCTTTCGAATTTAATCAGATCTGCTCTTCTGAGAGGCAGAGACAACACCCAGCTTCTGTCTGAGATATTTGAACGCTTCCCTGGGTAGAGGTTTGGTAAATATATCAGCAACTTGTTATTTAGAGGGAACATACTCCAACTTCACCTTTTGTTCAAGCACTTTTTCACGTAAGAAGTGATACTTGATGGGAATGTGCTTGGTCTTTGAATGCATAACATGATTTTTTGAGATACTGATGCCACTTGTATTATCACACATAATGGAGATAGGAGGTGTACATTTGATTTGAAAATCTTGCAGGGTTTGCATCATCCAAAGAAGTTGAGTGCAACAAGACACGACAGCCACATGTTCTGCTTCTGCTGTAGATAAGGCAATAGAATTTTGCTTCTTGCTGAACCAAGATACCAACCGAGGCCCCATATAGAATGCACCACCACTAGTTCTTTTCCGATCATCAACATTTCCAGCCCAATCTGCATCCGTGTAAGCATGAAGAGTAAGATCAACATTCTTTGGATACCATAGTCCAAAGTCTTGAGTTCCTTGTAGATATTTGAATATTCTTTTGACAGCCTAAAGGTGAGACTCTTTTGGATTAGCTTGGAATCGTCCAAAAATCCCAAATGCATGCATAATGTCTAGTCTAGTCCCAGTGAGATAAAGTAGGCTACCTATCATTGATCTGTATTTTGGTTGATTCACCACGGGAGAATCATCATGAGAACTAAGGTTACATCTGGTTATCATTGGTGTACTTCCAGGTTTGCATTCTTCCATGCCATACTTCTTCAGAATTTGCTTAAGATATTTTTCTTGTGATAAGAATATACCATCTGCAGTTTGATGCACTTGCAAGCCAAGAAAGAATGTTAGTTCTCCAAGTAAGGACATTTCAAATTCTTGCTGCATGATAGAAGAAAAATTCAGACTCATAGATTCTTCATTACTCCCAAAAATGATATCATCAACATATACAACCACAATCAATAGTTTATCAATTTCAATTTTTGTGTATAAGTTGCTATCAGCAGACCCCTTTGAAAATCCTTGTAGATGAAGATATTTCTCAAGACGATAATACCATGCCCTTGGAGCTTGTTTGAGACCATATAGAGCCTTTTTAAGTCTACAAATAAGATTTTTATCATTTCCCAAAATGAATCCTTCTGGTTGTTCTATATAAACTTCTTCTTCTAGATCACCATTGAGAAATGCAGATTTAACATCCATTTGATACACTTTGATTTGTTGAGAACTTGAAAAAGCAAGAAACATCCTTATGGCTTCAAGTATAGCTACAGGAGCAAAAGTTTCTTCAAAGTCTATTCCTTCTTGTTGAGTATACCCCTTGCAAACCAGTCTAGCTTTGTTTCTTATAACATCCCCATTCTCATTTAACTTGTTCTTGAATATCCATTTAGTTCCAATGAAATTTTTATCATGTGGTCTTGGTACCAATTCCCAAGTGTGATTCTTTTCAATTTGATCAAGCTCTTCATTCATGGCTTGAATCCAACATTCATATTTGCTAGCTTGATTGACATTGTGAGGTTCAATCGTGGATAGAAATGCCAGATAGCTAGAAGATCCCACAAGAGTCCTCCTTGTTTGTACACCTAATTCCTTGTCTCCCAAAATTTGAGTTTCAGGATGATTCTTTTGAACATATCTAGATGGAGTTTTCCCAGATAAATCATTTTCAGGTTCTTCATCGGATCCATTGTCTATATCATTTCTATGTGATGCAGAAGGACAAAAGTCACCATCATCTTCATCTGTTGTTTGTTTTTCTTCTTTAGGGGCTGCAGGATACTCATCAATAACAACATCAATACATTCAACAATCTTCCGAAGCCTTTTATTGTAACATTTGTATGCTCTGCTTGTAGATGAGTATCCAAGAAGAATTCCTTCATTTGATCTGGGTTCAAACTTGCCAAGATTTTCATCATTATTTTTGATAAAGCATTTACTTCCAAAAACTCTAAAATGCTTCACAGAGGGAGAATTACCATACCAGAGTTCATATGGAGTTTTGTCACTATTTACTCGAACATGTGCCTTGTTAAGAATATTTGCTGCTGTGTGAGCTGCTTCTCCCCAAAAAGTGTCAGGTGTTCTGGAATCATCAAGCATAGCTCTAGCCATTTGTTGAATTGTTCTATTCATTCTTTCTGCTATGCCATTTTGTTGTGGAGTTCCTGCTACAGAAAACTGTCTTTTTATGCCATGTTGTTGACAAAATTCAAAGAATTCATTTGATGTATATTCTCCTCCTCGATCAGATCTAAGACACTTGATTTTTAGATCTAATTCATTTTCAACCAATGCTTTGAAGATCTGAAATTTTTCAAATGCTTCATCTTTGTGTTTGATCAACCCAATCCAACACATTCTAGAGAAATCATCAATAAATAAGATATAGTATTCTTCACCACGTGGTGAATTTTTCCTCATAGGTCCACATATGTCAGTATGAATGAGTTCAAGAGGCCTTCTTGATGAGCCTTCCTTGGAATTAAATTGTACTCTGGTCTGTTTACCGAATTGGCAAGATTTGCATATGATACTCTCTAGTAGAGTAATATTGGGAAGACCACGAACATCTTTAAGTATTCTTGATTTGTTGATTTGAGAGAAGCTTAGATGCCCCAGCCTTCTATGCCATAGCCAATTTTCTGAAGATTTGCTCAAGTAACATTGATCTTTGCTGTTCTTCAATACATACAGGTTGTTTGGAGTTCTTTTTCCTTTTATAATTGTTTTACCTGTATCAAGATCACGTACCATACATTCTTTTGAACTAAATACAACCTCAGTTCCTTGATCACACATTTGACTCACACTTAACAGGTTATGTCTTAATCCATCCACATACATGACATTATTAGCTTTCACCTTTTCTTTTAGAAAAACAGACCCTTTTCCCTTAATGACAGCAGGTGTATCATTTCCAAAAGTAACATTCTTTTCTTTTTCTAGGGCATTATATGCATGAATTTTGTTTTTTTCACCTGTCATATGTTTTGAGCATCCGCTATCAATATACCATTGATTTTCTTCACCTTCTGCAAATAAAGCTATGCCACAATTTTCAACACTTTGGAGCTTGAAGGAACATGTTATTTTGGCTGGACTTTGCTCCTGCATTAAGATTCTTCATGGCCAAAGTTATTGCAATAAGCACATTCAACTTCATTTTGAAGAGGAGAAAAGTTGTTATAGGTATTATTATTTGGTTCAGTATCCAACCTTTTCTTTCTTGCTTCTCTTATTATGATGGTTTTATACGCAACACATTGAGCAGCTTTATGACCAAAATTGTGACATGTAAAACATTGTCCATTGAAGTAGAAATTTCTGTGATCATGAAATCTTCTATTTGGATTTAACTGTTGGTTGGAGTTTCTTTGAAAGTTATTCCTGTTAGTTTTCCTTGAATTGAGATGATCCTGCTTTACCTGTAAAGATTCCTTACTTCCTTGTTGAGTGGCAGAATATTGTAAACCAGTTGTTGCTGCCTTTAGATAGTTTGGTGCTGAAGCCTGAGAGGATTCTCCAATATATCCAAGACCTGTTTTTATGAGAGGAGAACATTGTACCTTGATAATTTCATCTAAGGTTTCCGATCCTTTAGAAAATCTAAGATTCAGAGTCTTTAATTTCTCCAATTCTTTTCTTAGACTTACCACTTCACATTCTGCTTTCTCCCTGTGTTTCTTTTCTTCTTCAAACTAATTTTTCAACGTCTCTATGATTATATTATTTTCTTCTAAGTATATTTTGAGTTGATTGTTTTCCTCAAGAAAATCATTTTCCTCTAGAGCATCCACAAAAGTATCCTTTTCTTCTCTTGATTTTTGTTCAAATGCCATGAGAAGTCTAAGATCTTGTTCACATTCTTCCTCACTATCAGATAACCCATCACTGTCTTCATTAGTATAATAAATTTTCTTAGTGCTAGATTAGTTTTTATTCCTTCTTGCTACTTATTTAGCAGATGTTTCTTTATAAGGACATTTTGCAGCATAATGACCAACTCTTCCACAATCAAAACATTTGAAAGGAAGCTTACCTTTGAATCTTCCAGTTCCTGGTTGGAGTCTTCTCACAAAATTTGCCTCATCTTCTTCTGAGATATATCCTGAGCCTTCTGTCTTTTGAACTTATTTCCCTTTTGTAGAAGCTTTAAAAACAACTTCTTTGACTTCAGATGGTCCTCCTCTCCTCATTTCGTATGCAGTCAGTATGCGATGAAGTTGCACCACAGTAAGAGTTTGAAGATCCTGTTTTTCTTCAAGAGTAGAGACTTTTGATTCAAATTTTGTCGTTAGCGATCTTAAGATTTTCTCAACCAAAGTAGATTCGATTATTGTTTCTCCCAGATTTCTCATACGATTTACAACATCAGCAACACGTAAAAAGAAACTGGCAATATTCTCATCACTATGCATTCTTAAGTTTTCATATTCAATTCTGAGAGATTGAAGTTTTGCACTTTTTACCTTTGCATCACCTTCATAACTTAGAATGATTTTTTCCCATATTTCCTTTGTTGTATTGAGCTGCATGACTTTGACAAATTCTGCTTTAGTTAGACTTCCTATTATAGCATTGACAGCTTTTGCATTTGATTCATAATTCTTCCTTTCAGTTGGATCTGTTGGTGTAGCAGTAGGATATTGATATCCTTTTTAAAAAATGGCCCATATATCTGCTCCCATATACTGAAGATAGGATCTCATCCTTATTTTCCAGAAGATTAAATTACTTTCGTTGAAGAGCAGAGGCTTGATAGATGTTGTTCCCTCTTGATTGCTCATCTTGCTTGATCTTCCTTTAGCGATTAAGCCTTTTCAGAAGGACCTGCTCTGATACCAATTGTTGGAAAAATACTGAGAAGGGGGGTGAATCAGTATTTAGTGCAGACAATAAAATTTGATTTTTCTTTCTTAAAAACCCATACGCTACTTTCCTCATGCCAACCCGCGTATATACGCGGATATCCTTTACAGAACTCACGTATATCCAGTGATTTAATTATGAATTTAATTCTTGACTCAGATCATTGCATTAATCATTCATAAGATATTTAGACAACAATAAACAGGTGCAGAAAGAATAGAATAATCATCACACATAAGCAACATACATGGACACCAGGATTTTTTAGGTGGAAACCCAATTCGGGAGAAAACCACCGCTGCCATCATCTCAGTCTTCAATATTTATTATTAAGAAAACTTCTTACAACATGTACTGGTGCAGACTCATACCAGTACGTAGGCACCCACCTGCAGAAGGATACAACCTTCTCTCGTTTACCAGCCTCTCCTGGAAGGGAGCAACAACCCCCTGCTCTCGTTTACCAGCCTCACCTGGAAGGGAGCTACTACTCCCTGATATTAACACCAGCCTCTATTGGAAGAAAGCTTCTACTTTTAGATTGAAGGCTTCAACCCTTAGAACCACTACAGACCACGTTTCATCAATTTTCAAACTGGATCAAACAGCTTCAACACAATCCTTCACTTATCAGCAAACATCCTTTTCCCATTGCATCAAACAGAACAGTGAAACCACTGTAACCAGAATGTTAGAGGTAGCCCAGACTTTAGAATAGATATACAAAAACTCAATCAGCTTTGAGCAATCATCAGTTCAAATTACATACGTGCTTTTCTTTAAACAGACCTGCATATATACGCGCTTTTAATAAAGACAACCCATGTATACATCTGTGCACTTTTCAGAAAAACCCTAACAGTCCATACGCGCCTTTGTTTGAAAAGATCCGCGTATATACGCGCTTTTCATGAAAAGAACCTGCGTATAGATTTATAAAATATAAACTTTGCAGAACCGACCAAATCTATGGACTTACCCAGATTTCTTCAATATCTTCAATAGATTTGCGCCAGGTCTTCATTACTTCTTTTCAGGTCATCCTAGAGATTCATCATTTCCTGATCTACATTTTTTGAACCTTCATCATATTCACAGGTGCATCATAGATTCAGATCTATCAATTAAGACCATGTAGATAAACTTCAGAGTGAAGTATTCAGTAAAACCCAGACCTTTTCGCCCACTTTGCACAATGATTTTATTCTCCTTATATATATTTAGCTTTTGTCAATACCATGAGCCAAAACCACACAACATCCAATGGTTTTCCTGGACGGGATCACATAGACAATCCAGCGCTCAATACAATGGGTCAAAACCATGGTAGTAACCCCTGGTTTTACAAATTTAGAGCGCAATTGAGCATACGCGACTTGGCACGTACATTTCCGCGTGCATACGCTACTTCTCCTAGACAAACCCGCGTATGCCTTGAGACACACACTTTTCATCATTGTTCTAGCACATACTGAAATTCCTTTCATCATTAGATCTGAGTTGCTCTGTAGACACATCACATCACATCAGATTTACATCATTACCAAGTCCATCAAGTCAAGAATAACTTCATCAAGTAGGTTGCCATCAAGGACAACACTCTGCAACATAATTTCAATTATCTTAGTTCATCAATTAAGTTGCCATCAAGGACAACACATGCCAACATAATGTTCCTAAACCAAGTCTTGGAATTGGAGAAAAGCTCATTAAAACCCTTAAAAGTCTAACTCCGCACTTTTCCTAGCTCTTTCTTGTTGATCCGTAAATATTTGTTCTATATCCTACAGCAGATCCTGCATGTTGTGCTTATAAAACCTACGGACCCCCGTAAACAGTCAAATAAAGGAAAAATTAAGATATAGAAGCTCAGCTGGACAAATATTCTCCCAACTGAAAGCTTCTATATGCGCGATCAATTTGAGCTTTATCCCTCCACTTATGGAGCTCTATCCCTCCACTCATGGAGCTTATCCCTTGGTCTATGGAGCTCAAATACCTTCATGAGAGGAATCCACTCCCCTCTTCATGGAACTGAAACTACCTCCATTTCCCTATAAATTGAGCTCATGTTTCAATCTCAGGGTACCTTGTAGATTGTAGCTTGCAGAAGGTAATTGCTAAAGAAGTTATCAAGAGAGCATACTCTCTACACTAATTATTGTTGGCATGAGAATGATCACACACTTATTTCCATAACGTCATGCTAGTTCAAAGAGAGGAAGGCTTGCTAATATGAAGGAGGAACAATTTTTCAGGACCCCGGGAGAAACTTGTACGACATCAAGGCATCAGGTTGCAAAGTTTCTCTTTTCATTCAAGATAATACATATGGATCTCATTTTCTCATTGAGTTGTTCTTGTGCTTATTTGAATAATTAAATACTTAGATTCCTTGATCACTAAGTTATATTAGATGTTCTTAATTATTATATGTTGCAAGTGCTTTTAATTATTTTTTCTATCTTTGATTTTAGGTTCTACTTACTGAAGAAACCTCTTTGGAGCGACTGGATAAAATATTGCACCGAACGTCGAATTTCAAGGTAGGGGCATGCCCTCTTTCTTTATTTATAATAATTTTGAACTGCAAATAATCTAGAGAAAATGATTTACAAATGGATTTTTGTTTCTAGCTATCCGTAGGATACTAGGGAAATCGCTCTTGTCTACAAGAGGGATTAATCTGCATAACACCAAGACAGAAGCATTGCGCTAGGTAGCAGAAGCATCGTACCTCCCAACAAAATTTTCTTGCCACTCTGAGGGTGATTTTGGCTGACCTTAAGGAATCCATCTGCAAATATAAAGATTGGGCTCGGTAGCCCTGTGTGTCCTCTATCCATCCCAACTTTGAAATTGAGAAAATACCTCCTAGAAGGCATTCAAATATCCATTCTCCCAACCTTACTCCAGAAGCACGACACACAGAAAAAATCAGTGGAAAAATCATGAAAAGATGCTATTTTTTTGGGTTTTTCTCTAAAACTGGGGGGTGTCATGCCAACCTGAGACCATATCTATCAAGTAGATTTCAAAATCAATCTAACCATATAAAAATTTCCTCATTTGGAAGCTCCTAGGAAAAGCTTCGCGCCACTGCGTGATGCTTCTGCAAAGGTCAATTTTCCAGAATTTATAAAAAATCACAAAACATATTCAAAATGCTCAAAATCTGCTGAATTTTGGTCCATGAAATCCTTGGATTATTAACTAAAAAAATATGGATGGATCAACTATAAAATCCAAGTTATCTTTCTCCTTTAGCTTAATTAGGGTTTCCTTAAGCTTTTTCCTCGAATTCTTCACCCTCACTTTAGCGATTTGGTTCCTAGTGAAATGATGTCTCTCTCTATGCCTCTGGAGGTTACTATCCCTTGCTTCCCTTCTTAAAAATCTTCTAAAGATGAACATTTACCTTGTCAAGCCACAACTCTTTTTCTTGCTCAATTTTAGCAGCGATCAATTCAACAAAGGTTACCTGACCTAATGGAAGAGATGGCTCTCTTTATTTCTCATTTTTCCTGGTTAATCCTCTTGTTCTTGGAGTCCTTGGATTTGTTTCAGTCTCTATGTCTTCCAACTAATCAACCTCTACCAATTGTTTGCCTTTACATTTGTCTGCCTGAAGTTCTTCCTTTGTTTTTCTTTGAGGTAGTTGTGTCACCTTCAACTACATGTTTACTTGTTGTAGGAAGGTAATCAAGAGATTTGCCTTTGATAGGCTATCCTCAAGCTTTGCTATCTCAACATCCTTTTCCCTTTATATCTCCTCAGCTATATTTTATTTCACCTACATTACCATGTCAGCCTCCATGGGCGCTTGTTCCTCATGCTACTACAATGGTGACTCATCGTCATTCATAGGTGGCTCACTCTCATGAATAGATGGCTGCTCCATGGTTTCTCTTTTCTCAATTGTAGTTTCAGGTGAAAGTACACCTTTAGTGGTCTTAGGAGAAAAAAAAATTCTCTTACCCTTCTCATAGGTTTGAGTGATTTCAACCCTAGGCACCTTTGGAACCTATGGTTGTTTACTTGAAGATCCAACCTCCTTTGGCTGTGTTGATGCTGATGATATGCTATGAATGATGGGTGGACTAGCAGTAGGCGTAGATGCAACAATCTCCATGAAATTTTCCCAAGACATATTGATTGCTGAGAGATGATGAAAAACAACAAGAATTACTAAACCATGGTGGAGCAAAATAGGGTGATGATATTTTCCTTTTCTCTGTACCTTTTCAGTCATGTTGGTCAAACCCCTGAATAGATAATTAGGAAAATTGAGTGGTTTAGTAGCAGTGAAGTGCATCAATAGACTTATATGGTACTGGTACAATCTTGATATTCTCCCTTCACATGTAAAACAATTATAATTAGCTTCATCAAAGGGGCATAATTATCAAGTAAATACATGAAAGGAAATATGTGCTCATGAGCATATTTACAGTGAGGTTTTAAGAACATTTTTTAGTTCTCAATGTCCAAGTCCATTCCTTTGAACCAAATTTCTCCATGGCTCAGGATACCTATTATTAAAGCAATAAAATATGCTGATATGGTGAATTCAATACCTTCTATGATAGCCTAATCTCTCCTGAAGTTGGTGACAAAAAATCTCATCAATTGAGCACGACAACATACCTCCTGGATTCTCTCAAAAAGCCTCAAACAACCACTATTTTCAAAAGACCTATTAGCATAAGGAGAAGCATTGATATCCTACAATTTGGATGGCTCAAACCTGGAATTATGACCTCGCTTATGGACCCTCTTCTCACTATCCATGATTTTTGTCAAGAAGGAAAACCCTAGCTGATGTAGTGGATAAGGAAGTTGGAAAATTAGGAAAACAAGGGGATAGTGGTAGAGTGGTTTTCGGGACATAAATAGGATGGAAGGAAGTTAGGTAAAAATCCCAAAAAGTTTGAGGAGGTAGGGTGATTAGTTACCTACAATACACAAGTGGAGGTTTCGGAAATTGGCTTGAGAAAGGTGCCCAAAGGGTCAAAACAAAGGGTTTTCCTTGTTTTCCTGCAAAAACGTAGTGAAAACTAGGGCTTCAATGAAAATGATGGCAAGGATGTATGTGAGTGATAGGGAGTGTTTAGATAAGGTATATGGAAGATGTATGAAGGTTTTGTATGGTGAAATTAGGGTTTTTTCAATTGAAATCAGCCAAACATGGAAGAAACTAAAACCATAGTGGAGAAAACCCTAAGGAGGTAATCCACCCTTTTCTTAATAATTTTACTTGAAAGAGGTATGAAGAGAATTCAATTACTAGTTAGGAGTTCTCTGAACCTTGAAACAATCCAATTTCACCCGTGTATGGTTTTTTTGGAGCTTTGAATAAAAAACATAGCACCCTTGCCAGAAGTGTAGCACAACAAGCGAGAAATGTAGCGCAAAAATCCATAAACGTAACACAACATAGTCAGATCAGTTTCTTACTGGTTATATTTGACATTTGATAGTTGTGGAGCATGGTGATGATAGGATAAGAGCACTTCTAACATCAAAGGATGAAGAGACTTCAAGAATCTTCAGTTCCCTTTATAAAATCACAAAATTTCCTTTTTTGTCTTCTAGTGAAATCATAAACACTTTTAGAAAAAATTCTTTTTTGAAAACATAACTTGATCATGTAGCATACCCTTTAGGAAAGAAAATTTCTGTTTACTTTATTTTCCTATCTTTTCTAACTCCCAATGTAAATTATTTGTATGGTGAAAATGAAATCTTGTTTGCTTTCTTTCGTGACATGATTGGACATTCTAGTGGCAAAACAAAAGAGACCGAGACCATGACCTAGATGAATGCATGTTGTGTGACATATGAACTTAGGTGATAATGAATGAAATGACCTTGAAATGATGATGACCATGAATGGAGTGAAGGGAGTAGCATTTTAGACCTAGACAACATTAAGTAAACGAAATTTACTTGAAAATTGATTTGAAAACATGAAATTTTGACCTATGACCACTACCAAGTAAACCTGAAAGAGTGTATTTGATCACTCAACATTTAGACACTAACACGCCTAATTAGGAGAATTAAGTAGAATCATTTCTATAAATCCCTCTCCGTGGGATGGGTCCTTTTGAGGCCTTATACTTTAACTTTGTATTTTCTCTCTCTTGAAATGTATGTAGTGGGAAAATAGTGCTAATGGTGGATTGAACTAAAAAATGGGAGCTCAAAACTCATAGAAAAATAATGAGGACAGTGAGAATGGTCATGGAAAAGAATGAGGATAAATCGCCTCTATTTATAACAAAATATTAAGATAGATATAGATTTAGAAAAAAATAAAATATTATAGACCAAATCAAGATCTAGCTATTGTGAATATTTTATTATAATTTTTAGAGAGGGAAAAATATTATAAATAGTCAAATATATTTATATAGAAAGTGCTTAAGGTAATTAACAAATAAAAATGATTTTTTAATTATTTTATGGTGATTAAGTCAAATATGAAATTAGAAATAATTATTATATATTGATATAATAATTATCTCATGAGAGAAATGGGGGAATAATAAATAAATAGTAATTTATTTAATTATTCAGTTCGTTAAGTAAAAAATGGTTAGAAATAATCATTAAATAAAATTTTAATAATTATTTTGAGATAATAATAAATCAATAATGATTTATTTTTTATTCTCATGGGGTTTTCAGATTTTAATGAGAAATAATTTAGGAAAATAGTTAGCTAAATTATTTCCTAAGGTGAAAGTGGCTTTTAGTGTGGAAAAATTCATCCTACATGGTGTATCTCAATCAACCTAGTAAGAAATGGATAGGCGATCATTTTTTTGGGTGATAAAAAGATTCAAAAACCCTAGAGCAAAACAAGTGTAGGAATTTACAGGGTAAGTTCCTTAGATCAAACATCAAAGGTCACCTCTCACAAACAGATCACAAAAAAGTACACCAGTATTTTATGTGGTTAAAACCTTTGAAGAGAGAAACACTCCATGAACTGAGCCAATGCAGGCACTTCAGATAATTTATTAATATAAAAAATAAAGCTTACATAAGTTTCTCTCATAAAACGATTACCATACAAATGGCCCTCCATGCTCTTTGAATAGAGATCATGGACCAATCGGGTGTTAAGCCACATATCAAGTGTCATTAATTCCGAGGAGAGAGTGAACCGTCGGATCACTACATATTGTGATCATTGGATTATAAGTTACAAATGTACATAGTAAAGAAACACACTTTACCTAACTCTACACTAGACCATGTTATACTTAATTATTTCATATGTGTCGTAATATCCTAACATCCCCCCTTAAAAAAAAACTTGGGATATGATTGAAGGATTTACAAAGGTGACACAAAAGGAGACTATTTCCTATGTGTCGAAATATCCTAACATCCCCCCTTAATAACAACTTGGGATAGGATTGAAGGATTTACAAAGGTGACACAATAGGAGAAGGAAGGAGGCATTAGAGCCTATCCCCCTTAATGATAAATTTCTTGAACTCCAAGCATAGATCAAAGTTTGGTAAACTTATCTTCTATGAGAGCCTTTGTAAAGATATCAACAACTTGATCATTGGTTGAACAGTACTGCACTTCAAGAACATAGTCATGAATGAGATTTCTGATGAAGTGTGTATGAAGCTCAATGTGTTTCATATGCTGATGTCGAACTGAATCTTTTCATAGTTGAATGGCACTCTGATTATCACACCTAAGTGTAGTTGGATGCTGCTGATGAAGACCAAATTCAGGCGGGATCTAACAAAGCCACATGGTTTCCTTGTTGGCTTCAACTGCACCACAATACTTTGCTTCTACCAGAGAAAGAGAGATGGAACTTTGTTTCTTACAAGACCATGTAATAATTCCTAAACCAGGAGTGAATACATATCCTGCAGTAGACTTTCGATCATCAGGATCACCAGCCCAATCATAATCAGTGAAACAAATAAACAATGGAGATGCTCCTGCACTGTAATGAATCTCGAACTGAATTGTCCCTCGAATATATTGAAGTATTCTTTTAGCTGCTTTCCAGTGACTTTCATGAGGTTGGTGCATAAACCAAGCAACAAGACCAAAAACAAAGGAAAGGTCAAGATGGGTATGGGTTAGATACATAAGTTTACCAACAAGTTGATGGTATAAGGTAGCATCAATTTCAAGGGTAGTACAAGTGACTGAAAGCTTGACTCTAGACTAAAAGGTAGAAGGGGCTGGCTTATAGTATTCCATG
>CM076582.1:668894550-669085765 GCA_034641835.2 Pinus albicaulis | reverse complement strand
AAAAGAAAGGTACAGGAAGTACAAGTTCAGGGGGAGGTGAAGGAATGTGAAAAATTTCTATGCTTCACTTTCCATATGCGGGTTCGATGAACAAAAGTCGCGTATACACGCGAGTTCCAGCAGACACAGTCGCGTATGCATTTATGATAAGAGAATTGGGATGACAGCTGAAGATCAAGAGCAGAGGTTCAGGGGGAGCATCAGTCTAACTGTTAATAACTGTATTATTGACTCAGTATCAGCTTAGTTTCTCAGTTCTAAATAATGATGATATGATACTTGGTTTCTTATGTTGAAGATTATGGATGAGACCTGTTTGCTTTTTGATGAAGAGTATTCGTTGCTGAGATGAAAGTCTTATAATTCAAAGATAAGGACAGATCATACAGAGATTGTTGCTGATGACTTGTTGATGAAGGTGTTCAAGTTGCACAAGTTAAGAAGGAGCACTGGTTCAGGGGGAGCAGCAGGTTGAATACTAATGATTGCATTGTTGGCATTATGACTGCTTATTCTTTGGATATTGTGATACTCATGCTCAAATGATGATGACTTGATATATGGTTTATTATGATGAGATTTTGAGCCATGTTTGCTGAAAAGTATCTTTTGTGCTCACACATGGATGAGTTGGAAATCTTATGATTCAGAAATAAGAATGGATCATGTAGAGTTTGTTACTATGGTTGAGACCTTTTTCCTACATATGTTACATCATGTTAAATATTGAAGATATTGATGATATTGGACCACATGGATGATTGCTTGACACATATTTGAAGATGTCGTTCTGGTATGATAATTTCTCTTGGAAAGAATGTATTGATGCTGCAAAGAATCTAAAGGCTTGATTACTAATGTACTTATGCTACAATCATTGGATGACGCTTGAAGACACAACTACTCTGTTCTATCTATCTGTAGTCCAGGGAAGCTTTCAAATATCTCAGAAAGAAGCTGAACACTGTCTTTTTCTCACAGAGGATCAGATCTGGTTAAAGTATAGAAGATGGTATTGGATACGCGGATTTCCTGATACACAGTCGCGTATATACACGAGTTCATGCACATAAAACTGCATATGTCTGATTGCTGACAAATTTCTGTTTGGGGTCAGCTCTCTTCAGCACATCTGCAGTTCTGTTTGGTATCTCTAGTATCTCTGGTGGTGTTCCAGTTCTCATAATTCTATTTCGAATGTTTTGATAAAGATGCCTTGATGATTTGTTGGTGAAAGTGTTCAGGATGCACAAACTAAGGGGGAGCCTTAGTCATATGGAAAGGATGCTTGGATGCACAGATTCAGGGGGAGCATTGGCCTTGCTGAGTATAATGCATTGTTGGCATTATGTTGATTCTGAAATATGTTCTCTTTCTTGAGGACTTTCTGGTATTGGTCTTAAATGGTCATTTTTGTAATTTGATGAAAAGGTCTTGTTGAGACCCATGATGAAAAATTGTAATATTCAGTCATGTAAGGACTTGAAAAATTTTGTAAACCCACTTGGTTGGGTAGCTGAGTCAAATTTGTAAACCCACTTGGTTGGGTAGTTGAGTCAAGATGTGTAAACCCACTTGGTTGGGTAGTTGAGTCTCATATGTAAATCCACTTGGATGGATCTTTGATGCAAGTATGAGTCATTGGTGATAGGAAAGTCATAGAGTCATGTACTTCATTGGAAAATATGTTTGAAGATTCAGCATGAACTCAGGGGGAGCTTGGTCACTTTAGTATATATCAGATCTGCAGAATGCTTCTTCTACATGAGGAGAAAAGGGGGAGAGTGTGTTGGTTTTGATTCACCCTTTGCCCTTGATTTCAAAGGGGGAGAGTGACATGGTGTTTGAATGAAGAGAATGAATAGTGTCAAAAATGGGGAGAGTGACATGGTGTCATTATATTCTTAATATACCTATCTGTTGTGGTAACCAAACACCATCATGGTTGCCATCAAGTCCAAAGGGGGAGATTGTTGGCAATATGATGCACAGTGTTGTCCTTGATGGCAACCCACTGAATGAAGATGAAGACATGAGATTGTTGGCATGTGTCATCCTTGATGGCAACCCACCTGATGAAGTTATTCTTGACCTGATGGACTTGGTAAATGATGTAAATCTGATGTGAAATGATGCTTGTTAAACAATATGATGCTGAGTGTTGTCCTTGAATGGCAACCCACTTGATGAAGATGATGGCAACTTACTTGATGAAGTTATGCTTGATAGAATATGTTCTTGATGAAGTAAATCTGATGTATCTACAGTGAGTACAGAAGAGAATGAAGAAAGGAATTCAATATATGCTAGATCTATGATGAAAAGAGTATGTCTCAAGGCATACGCGGATCTGTCTAAGGGAACAAATGCACGCGGGAAACAACGTGCCAAGTCGCGTATGGGCAAAAGCGCTCATAAAGTGCAAAACCATGGGTAACCACCATGGTATTGACCCATTGTATTGGGTAATGATTCGTCTAAATGACCCCGTCTAGGAATACCATCGGAAGTAATGTAGTTTTGGGCTCATGGTATTGTTTTGGCTCACGGTATTGAAAAATGGGCTCATGGTATTGTTTTGGCTCATGGTATTGAAAAATGGGCTCATGGTATTGTTTTGGCTCATGGTATTGAAAAAGGGGGCTCATGGTATTGAAAAAGGGAAAACCTATATAAAGAGAAGAAATTCATTTGTGCAAAGTAGGAGAGTGGGAGCAAGATGTCTGAGCTTGAATGAATACTTCTCTGTGAAGTATATCTGTATGGAAAGGGTAAAGGCTTGATGATAGATCTGAATGTATGATGCACCAATGATGAAGAAGGAGATCTAGATCAAAACGACTTGTATTTGCTAGATCCGTTATGGAGTGATTAGATCCGTAATGAGGCGAACATCTGCCCGAGGTAAAGGGTAAAATCAAGTGATGTATCTCGTTGTGAAGAATTGTAACAACATAAAAGTCTCAAGATCCATACGCTAGTTCGTCGCAGAGAGCACATACGCAGCTTTGGCTGAGATGAACGTGATGCGTAATGAAATTGGATCAGAAGAGGCATGTACATACGCCGGTTCACCGCAGACTAAGCACGTATATACGCGACATCAGAGAAAGGAAAGCACGTATGCAAACTAGGGTTTGCTGAAGTCTATGGTAAGAAATGTCTGATCTGTTCTGCTGGTTTACTGATATCTATCAGTGAGTTATATGTATCTGTTTCATGGTTGACTATGCTTAAAAGTATGGAAAGGGTCCAGTATGAAAATTTGATGAAATGTGGCCTGCAAGTTGTGTTCTATTGAAGTTGTTGGATCCAGTGTGAAAATTGATGAAACGTGGTCCATATTGGTGCTGAGGGTTGTAGCCTTCAGTCAGGGGGTTGTAGCTCCCTTCCAGGTGAGGCTGGTAAACGAGATCAGGGGGTCGTAGCTCCCTTCCAGGAGAGGCTGGTAAACGAGTCAGGGGGTTGGAGCTCTCTTCCAGGAGAGGCTGGTAAACGAGCGCAGGTGGGTGCCTGCGTGCTGGTAGGAGTCTGCACCAGCACATATGTTGTAAGATGTTTTCTCTATAATAAAATATTGAAGGCTGAGCAACTGCAGTGGTGGTTTTCTCCCGACTTGGGTTTCCACCTAAAAATCCCGGTGTTCATGTGTGATGCTTTGTGTGATGGTTTATTTTGTTGTTACTACTCATGTTTATTGTTAACTTAACATCAAATGAATGAATAGTGCAAAGAACTAAGTTAATAAATATCTGCATATTTAGATCTCTGCTAATACGCGAGTTGTATGAAGGATATCCGCGTGTATACGCGAGTTTACTAAAGGAAAGTAGCGTATGGGTTTTAGAGAGTGAAAAAGTAAAAAGTTTTGAATATGCAGTAAATACCGATTCACCCCCCCCTCTCAGTATTTTTTCCCAACACAAAGTGGATGGCCCATTGTTGATCTAGGCGGGTCAAATCTTGGCCATCAGATGTTGCACTTACTTTATCGGAAAATGAAAAAGTGTGTTGGGCCCACTGAATTACATAAAATTTCACACTTACACTATACAAAGTGCTTTTGTAACATTAATCTAATTAAGCCATGTTTAAGAAATATGGTTTAATTTATTCAATTTTAATCACGATTACACTGTGTGATTAAAAAATTTACCTATCTATACTAATTATAATTAATCAAACTTAAGCATGCTTAAGCGGTGTGATTAAGCCTTCTAATCCTATTTATTAAACTGCAATGTGGCATTTTAACTAGCAAAACATTATTTCAAATTCTTCTAAAGTATTACTGAAACTAATTTTTGAGTTGGATTTAGGCATTCAAACTGATTTTATTTTTGGGGTGTTTTCATCCTTTTTATTTTTCATTCTTCTCATATTTTGATTTTTTCATATTTTAGTTTGTTTTTCGACATTTTTCTTCTATTTTTTTTATCCCTTTTTTATTTTCGTGTTTTTCTTTTCTTTGGAAATAATTTACAGGATGGAATATTATTTACAACATTCTATATAACAAAAATTTACAGATAGTCAAAAATTTATCCTATGAAACATAGGATCCTAACATATGCTCCAATGGGGATGTAATCCTCTCGGTGAGGTGTCAAGAACACCGTTGACTAGTAGCTTGATCCATTGGGAATTTTTATCCTTTTCTACAACTGAATTGATTATTTGTAATTATTGGAAGCAAATTCATCGAGAACTTAGGGCCTTCACTTCAGGATTTAATTCCTAAATCCAGCCACCCACTCTTGCAGTAGAAAAATAAATGGTATTTACAATGAATTGAATGGAACCTTATATATTTTTGAAAATAATTTTTGAGTAGTCTTTCATTGACAGGACCACCTAAAAATTCTTCTCCAGTCAAATTTCTCAAAAATAATGCATTGTTACCTCTGCATGCTTCGATCTTATAGGGACCTTTCCATAGACTATCAAATTTACCCTGCTTTCCTTTTTCTTCATTCCTTGCATCCCACTTTAGGACTAAACAATTCAGTTTGAAATCATCTACTTTACTCCTTTTGTCATATTAATTTTTTATTTTGTCTTGAATCACTTGGGTTATGTTATAGACCTCCTCCCTGGATTGGTGCAAGTGTATGGTTTGATTTATCCTTCTTTCTAAGTCATTTTCCTCCACTTGTGCATCTTATAACAATTTTAGTACAAGAATTGTTAGGGAGATAGGAAAAATTGTATCCATTCCGTATACCAATTGGAAAGTAGACAATCCAATGGATTTCTTAGTGCTAATTCTATCAGCCCATAGAGCATTAATCAAATTTTTGTGCTAGGATTTTTTTATTTCCTTGTAGTAATTTCTTTATGATGTTGACTAAATTGTATCCTAACTTTATGCTATGTTGGTGGATGAAGTATATCATTTTCTTTGATTTGAAAGAAAAAACATTGTCAGTAATGATCTTATTGGGAGGCCCGAATATAGACACAATGTTACCTTCTAAAAACTAGATAATGGCAGTATATGTGGCTTTCTAGTTGGGATGGATTAAATCCACTTGATAAAGTAGTCAATGGCTCTTAAAATCCACTTATGTTGTCCTAAAGATATTGGATGGATTTCCCCAATAAAATCCAGACCCCATTGTTGAAAAGGAACTTCAACTGAAATCGATTTTAATGGCAAGGGTAAAATTTTCCTCTTTCCTTCAAAGATTTGGCATTGGTGACATGTTGTAACCTTTTTATGGACATGTGCAAACATAGAGGGCCAGTAAAAACCAACCCTTAGAAGTTTTTTGGTTGTAGTTTTCCAATACATATGTCCTCCAAAGTCTCCTTAATGAAATTCCCAAATCACTTTATCTACTTCATCTTTCAATAAACAGTTTAGTAAGATGCCTCTAGTATATTTCCAATACAAATGTTGATCTAAAATACCAAATTTCGTAGATTTTAACTTGAGAAATCTAGATTTTGTGTTAGTTAAACCAGGAGGAGCTTGTAAATTATTTAACACACAAATAATGTTTGCATACTAGGGGGATATATAAAAATATTCTGATACCTATGGAGTTGTCTACTCTTCCTGTTGATCAAGTGTAGCTACAAAATTTATATCTAAAGCATGAAAATTTGACTCAACCAATAATTTTTCCAATCCTTGTCCTTTTATGAGCTTAGTAGGTTTTATCTCAATGCCATATTCTCGGATCTTTGCAATCCATTTTCCTCTTTTTCCATCAGGGCCAGTTTGTGTAAGAATATCCTTTACCACAAGGAGCTTTGAAATTATGTAATAACCGCGTGCCAATTTTCATTCGTTTTGTTGTTTCCATTATTATGGTACTTGCGCATTTGTAAATCAAAATTCCCCCTTTCTACTTATCATTTCTAATTGTTCACATGCGAGTCCAAATAAACAGAGTTCTTCCGAGATGTCGAAATTTGTGAAGAAAGCTACAAATTCTATGGCACCCACAAATCCTGCACCTATTGTAAGTGAAAGAATAGGAATTCTTCCTCTATTTACAGACACAACATGCGGGCCAAAAAGTGGTTCTTCCTCCTTAGAAGTGATGTATAATTTATTTGAGGATGAGAAACCCCATAAGGTTCAACGGAAAGTTACCGTTGAGGCTTCTGATTCTTCAGAAGCTATTATAAAAGAAGTGGACAATTATTTTCTGCACCAAGTTGCTGTGTGCCCTAAAATTCCACCATACACTGATATGGTGAGATGGATAATCAACAACCTCAAATTTGGAGAGAGAAATTTCTTAACTAGAAGAGGAACGATGGTAGGTTATTTTAAATTCTAAGACTTGAAGTTGATGTATCACATCCCAGACCCAGAAAAGGTCTACGACAAGGAATTTATGGCGCAATTCGCTAGCGAGAATGAGCTGAAGCCAAATCTAATCAAGCAATGGAGAAACAACCCAAATAAACACAAAAATGATGATAAGGGTATGTATTATACTGACTCCCTTGCTAGTCCCTACTGTTATGCTACTGTAATGATGTCTAGGCTCTTTGTTCATCCTGATACTATCAAATTTTCAGTTGAATGGGTTCCCCTAATGGAAGCAGTCACAGATTCTTATATTATGGATTGGGGGACATTTTTTTCCAACAATATATCTACTAAAATTTTGGAATATAGAAAAAATCATTCTATTTCCTCCAAGTAGAATTTAATTTATGTAATAAACGTGTGCCAAGTTTCATTCATTTGATTCTTTCCATTCTTATGGTACTTGTGCATTTGTAAATCAAAATTGCATCTTTCTACTTATAATTTCTCATTGTTCACAGGCGATTCCAAATAAACATAGCTCTTTGGAGATGTTGAAATTTGTGACGAAAGCTGAAAAAGCTATGGCACCGAAAAATCCTACACCTATTGTAAGTGAAAGAAGGGAAATTCTTCCTCTATTTATAGATACAACATGCGGTCCTAAAAGTGGTTCTTCCTCTTGGGAAGCGATGTAAAAGTTATTTGAGGATGAGAAACCCCATAGGATTCAAAGAAAAGTTACTGCTGATGCTTATGATCCTTCAGAAACTACTATAAAAGAAGTGGCCAATTCTTTTCTGCACCGAGTTGTTGTGCACCCTAAAATTATACCATATACTCATATGGTGAGATGGATAATCGAAAACCTCAACATTGGGGACAAAAATTTCTTAACTAGAAGAGGAACAATGATAGGTTATTTTATAGCCAAAGACCTGAAGTTGATGTATCACACCCCAGACCTAGAAAAGGTCTACGACAAGGAATTTATGGCGCAATTCGCCAGCGAGAATGAGCTAAAGTCCAATCCGATCAAGCAATGGAGAAACAACCTGAATAAACAGAAAAATTATGATAAGGGTATGTATTATACTAGCTCACTTGCTAGTCCCTATTGTTATGTTGCTGCAATGATTTCTAGACTCTTTGGTCAACCTGATACTACCAAATTTTCAGTTGAATGGGTTCCCCTAATGGAAGTAGTCACGGATTCTTATATTATGGATTTGGGGGAGCATTTCTTCCAACAATATTGCTACTCAAATTTTGGAATATAGAAAAAATCATTCTATTTCCTCTAAAAAATTTCCCCCATTTTATATGAGTGCTTATATCATGGACTCTATATGTTTCACTTCATATTTTCCAGCCATGGGTTGGAAATGGACTACCCAGGACCCTCTCCCCATTCATGTCTATCATAACATTTTATGGGAGTCAAAATATGAAAACCATTTTTACAAAATCTTCCATGGATTTATGCTGCCTTTGTTTCAATCTATATTCAATGAGAAAGAACCCAAGTTGTCTAAAGAAACTCAAGCTGAATTCTCCTCCATTTGAAAATGGTTTGGAGAAGAATTTTTTACGTATGTCAGAGTCTTTGGGAGCCTACCTTGACCACATGTTTTACCATTATATGTTCATGATAAGCTTCTCACAAGAGAATTATCTTATCAAACAGTTGGAAACAAATTAACTAAGTTTCTAAGGGAATCTAAGAAAAGCATCATGGCCATCCTTTCCAATTCATTGTGGTGTTAATGCCTTGCATAACTATAAATGTGCAGGATTAGAGGTCGGCCAAATTACAATTTCAAACAAACAATATGACCCAAATCACATTGCCCATGATTTTACCACCCAAGTTAAAATCACACATTTTGGACATGAAGATTATGAGTTCTATGACTTGTTTGATTCAGTCGATAATTACTCCGCAATTCAGAAGTTAGCAGTGCTACACCTCCATCCACAACAATTGTCAAAGTTTAAGCAGTAAAGGAACAATAGATTGGAAGGGATTTCTTTGAAAATTATTGAAGTATCCCAACCCATAACACAAAAGGAAAAGGAAAAAGAACATGCACCTAAGGATAATGAAGTCCTTAGTAAAACTAAAGAAGATAAATCTATTGAAATTCAAACCATGGATTTAGATTTCCCAAGTAATTTGAATTATGTCTGGAAGGAGTTTAACCAAAAACTCCAAGGAGACCAAGAAGTGATGATTACTGGTCATCAATAGATAATGTAAATGCCTCAAAGAAAAAGTCAGGACCCATTCACTACTGGGCTATCTGAAAAATTAGTTAGCACGAAGCAAGTGGAATTCATCCCGACCTTCCCTACTACAAAAATTGTACAAAAAATTGAGGAAATTCCTCCACTGGATATATTCTATATTCCTAAACATAAAGCCATTATGAGTAGATAAAGAAAAATAAGGACAAAAGAGTAGTCTCAACTCCTTGTTCTAGGAGATGTTTTAATGAATTTAGTCTAGAAATATTCACAATCAGATCCTTCTTAGGATCTAACTCGTCTAACCCAGTTCACAGGAGCTTATGCATTTGCAACTAGAGATAAAGCTTCTGAGGTTCAACAATTGATTAAAGAAAAGGATGAAAGAATCATCCAATTAGAACATGAACTATAGGCAGAGAAGCATAACGTCAACCATCAACTATAGGTATAGGTATCACAACTCCAAGAGAGAACTGATAAATTGAAATTATAGAACCAAGCTGAAATCAGCTCAAAGGACACTCAAACTCATGAATTGCAGTTTACTATGGAGAAATTGAAGATAATCCAAAGATATCTAAATTTATAAAAGAAGAACTGGAATTGAATACCCTACTGGAACAACAAAAAGTTATTTTTTGTCAAATGTTGTCAAATATCATTGAGTTATGTGAGAAAAGTGATTCACTGATGAATTGAATAGCAGATCAAAAAATAATTTTTGATGAGATTGATGATAAATTTTCACAATATGTCACCTAGCAGGATATTGTTGATGGTCGAAAGGCCAATTTGCCAAGGATTGAGGACTTTAAGAAGGAAATCTTATTTACTGACTAGAACATACAATTGAAACATGTTGAAAGAACCATCTGTAGAGAAAGAGATGTGGCTAATAATATTGTTGAAACAGTCAGTCAAAATATCATCGCTGCCAATCTTATTGATATATTCCCTCCTGGTTCAATTCCTATTGTGAAAGATTTTATAATGAAATGGAAAGAAGTTTCCAAGGTCAAAGAGGAAAACATCAGAAAGTTGGAAAAACTAGATTGGGATCAGTATTGGAGATACTTGGTAAAGCCACATAGCCAATGGCTTATGTTAGATTGTCTTACAGATACTTCCTCCTATATGTTTCCTCCACTTTCATATGCATTTTTCACTGGAAATTTGTGCATCAGGCCAAACCAACCTCCCAAGGTTAAGCCTATGCTTAACATCCTTCAACTGAAGGAACGAATTGCTGATGAGACAACATGACAACCTTCAAGCAAGTCACCCCTTTAAGTTATGTTTCTGTTTTATTTTCACTTAGTTTAATGAGATTTGTTTAAACCTTCTCAAATTTTATTGTAATTACTATTTTTAAGACTTTTGATTTTATTATATAAACCCATTCATGTCTCTTAAGAAGGGGTCATGAAATTTTGAAAGGAAGACTTTACAGAAGTCACACTTTTGTACTATTAAGTTTTTCTTAATAGAAAGGGCTGGACCAAATACTGTTTCTCAAATGAGCAGAGTTAGTGTATACATGGTACTTTTATCCTATATGTTAATTTTTGTTCCAAATGAGAAATGGTTAATTTTTCTTATGGTGTTTTCTTTTAATTATCTATCTGAATACAGTCATGCATTAACTCACTTTTGAACATGTTAGATTGCTATCTTTGGGTACATATTCAATACATGTAGTAAACATATGTGACATAGTCTTATCTAATTGATTTAATTAACTATTTAATTAAATCAATTATTTCAAATTATTTTCATATATTAAGTGTTTGTATAATCTTTATTTTCATTCGTTGAAGGTCATCTTTATAAATCGCACAGAGAAAATAATTCATGTTGGGATAGATATAGATAGGTATATTTATTTACTTCAAGCTTGTTATCACTCCCATATACCAAGTTATAGTAAGTTATAGTACCATACATTCACCCAATTATATTTCACTGGGAAACTGGTCCCATAAATCCAATGGGATCCACCATAGCAAACAGATAAGAGACATTTTTCAAGTCCCTGATTGGGTGGTTTTCCCCGATGTTGTTACACCGATTTTCAGGGCCTCAAAATTTTTGGCACTAGAAGGAGGGCCGTTAGAATATGAATGGAAAAGAAGCTCAATCCAAAAAGAAATTACCATCAAAAGAGTTGTTCTCCCTCCAAGTCTCCTACAACTTCTAGTCTTGGTTCAAAATCTCCTATTCTTAGATCAGAAGTTGTTCAACTTCCCCCCAAGTCTCCTAGTTCTATTCCTAAAGAACTATCCTACGATTATACTCCAAAATAACCTGAAGTACAAACCTTGATAAGAAAATTTGAAGAAATTTCTATTTCTGCAGAGAAGCTTGTACTTTCTGAAGCCTCAGAAGGAAGTGTTACTTCAATATTTGAAGGAACTTGTGCATTAACCTGTTATAAGAGTGAAAAAATCGTAATAATCCCTTTTGATTTTCCTCTACATTCTCAGCGTAGGAAATCTCTGATATCCGAGACTCAATCATCTACTAGTGATATTCAACCCTTTTCTACCCCTCAAACTCCATCATTTACACCTCCTTCTTTTACATCTTCTTAAACAATTTATTCATAAATTCATATTTCTTCTTCTTCCCAATCTACAACTACTACCTCAAGTAGTATTAGTTCCATAGTTGTTTCTTCTACACCTACATACAATACTGGAACTACTTCTTCCACTCCAAATCTTTCTTCAGGGAAAACTAATCCTCAAGTTCACACAATGGTAGCTAGACCTTGGATGAATCCTGGAGTTTTTCAATTACCTGGTCCTTTTCATCCTTTACCCAAGCATCCAGAAAGATGGTTACCTAATTATTCCTAAATTATGGTATACCTGTAGAAGAACATCTCCATAATTTTATGCTTTCCATGAATCTTAATTATGTCACTGAGGAAGATTGTGTAGTTAGGTTATTTCCCTACACTTTTCAAGGATTAGTTGGATCATGGTATTTTTCACTACCATTAGGCACTATTACTAGCTGAGATATTTTTGAATAACAATTCCTTATTGAATTTGGTGATGATCGTACTATTTCTACTCTTATCAATCATCTTTCCAATCTCAAAGAAAATACATTGGAAAATATCAAAGATTTCAACTCAAGATTTAATGAGCTACTCAATAAAATCCCAACCACATCTAAGCCTAGGGTAGATGTATAAATAGAATGGTACATATCCTCTCTTCCTTCTAATATTTCTATTTTTTTAGATAGAGCCAATAAGGCTACATTGATAGAAAATACGAAAGAAGCTCTTTCTGTAGAAAAGAGAATTATTTCCTTAGAAAAGAAAATTGCACAGGAGGAAATAAGAACTAAAAAGGTTTCATTTAAGGATGAGCCAGAAAGAAAACATATAAGGATCCTTATCATCTTTAGGGATTAAAAAATGT
Organism: Pinus albicaulis; assembly: GCA_034641835.2. Classification (NCBI taxonomy): domain Eukaryota; kingdom Viridiplantae; phylum Streptophyta; class Pinopsida; order Pinales; family Pinaceae; genus Pinus; species Pinus albicaulis. The sequence continues at coordinate 669,073,312 of CM076582.1, read as the reverse complement.
TCTCGAAACTATGTTGAATGCTATGGTCGAAATAAAGAAACAAGTAGATGAATCTTCTTCAAAGAAACCTTTTAGATATTTTAAGAAAACTCAAGCTTCCCAACCTCCAAATGTAATCTCTAATGCTGAATCGGATCAAGACAAAGATCAAGATGAAAAAATATCATCCACAGAAGAATCACAATATGAAGAATTAGTCAAATTTCATGGATTATGGGACTTTATTCTTCCAACATCTGGCAATGAAGATGAACAAGAGGCACTTCCAATTAACATTAGAATTAAAAATTCTACTGATCTCCCTCAGTATCCTCAAAAGAAAAAGTCTTCATCTGTTATTGCTAAGAATAAAGTTGTTAACAAGAGAAATCCTTCTCCTCAATCGAGCCCAAATTCTTCTACTCTTCCATCTACATCCAAGACACTAGTTGTCTCTGATACTATCGAAAATAATATAGTGGAATATATGAATAAGGTAAAGGAAAAATATCCATACATGAGTTGAGAAAACTAGAACAACAACAAAATTTTTTTCTCAAAGAGCTGAATGCAGTTCCTACTTTGCCCTTACGTGCGTGCGTTACTTCCAAAGCTTCAAAAGGAGTTGGAAAACCTCCTAGTGATCCACATGAAAAAAATGATGCAAATGATGCTATTCTAAACAGAGACAGATCAAATTCACACACTCCTCCCTTCCTTTTAACTTTTTAAGTATTTAACAAAAATGTGCATAGTTGTCTAATTGACTCTAGAGCCTCTTCAAATATCATGCTATATTCTGTTTGTCTGAAGTTGAACGTTTCTACTCAAAATTCTGCAGTACACATTGTGCAACTAGACATAACTAAAGTTAAGGTATTGGGAGAAATGAATTTATTCCTCATCATACTAGAATCCAATTCAAAATTTCATCAAGTGACTAATATTTTGGTTACTGAGATCCCCGAATTTTACAGTTTAATCCTAAGTAAAGATTGGTTAGAAAAGCTTCATGGTTATTTTTCCACTGATTGGTCTCATATGTAGCTTCCCTATAATGGTAAGCCAAATGAATCCGAGTAGACCATGAAAAAACATGAAATACTCAGTAACTGAATTCGAAGATGAGAATGAACTGATGGCTTTTACTAATAACATTCTTGGAAATTGCTTTGTTGAATATTTTTTAGGAAATTTTAATGCTAAAAAATCTCCATTTCTCACTAACTTAGTTAATTCTCAAGTCGAAATTTTTTCTCAGTCAGACTCTTTACAAATGTATAAATATCATAGATAAACCTTGTATTAAAACTTTGTTATGGACATTATACTTTGATGGATCAAAATCTAGTGAAGGTACAGGAGCTGGTTGTATACTAATCAATCCAAAAGGAGAAAAGACAATGATGGCATGCAAGCTTGAATTTTAATGCACAAATAATACCTCATAATATGAGGCATTGGTCCAAGGCTTATACAAAGAAATTTACCTTAGTGTCAAATATCTCTAGGTATATGGTGATTCTGAAATAATTGTCAAATAGGTAAGAAATACTATACACTGTATTTCTTTAAACATTACCAGTCATTAGTACAATATCTTACCTCACATTTTTTAACATTAAATATCTCGTCTGTTCCAAGAATTCAAAATCAGGGAAAATTTTAAGGATACAAATTTATCTTAAATTTTAGAAATCTTGGCGAATATTACTAGTCCCTAATATGTAAACTGTAAAAGGATTGGTGATAATTTTATAGAAATATTCATATTTCTAATGATTTTTTATGGTCCCTATTAAATTTTGGCGATTTCTAAGGTAAAATATTCCTATACTATAAAATTTGTGTGAATCATATTTTAAAAAAAATGGAAATTCATGAATCTTTTTTTTTTGAAAAAACATCGAAATTTAGCCCACCTGCGAATATTAGCCCCTAAAATTTTCCCTGTTCAAAATGCAAGAACAAACCATCTAGCTAATATAACATCCATACTTATTCATTCAACAGATTATAGTCTAGATAGATTTTCTATAGAATTGATTTTTCGCCCATCTATTCCTAATAATGTCACTGATTGGAGAGTAGTCTACGATGATTAAGATGTTATAACCTTTCTTACATTAGAAGGGTCATATGATGATCAATAAATTGATGAACATGAACATGAAATGAAATTGAATCAGAAACCCGAAGTGAATTCCATACCTAAGCCTGTGGTTAAGCTTTAAGATCTCTACGATCTCAAAGATAGGATCAAAAAGGTTACTAATTCTAAACTACGAAGTTCAACTTTAAGGTTTGAACTAGTAAACCTTGGCACAGATCTCAACCCTCGGAACATTAACTTAGGACTTGGTCTTTCGTTTGATGAAATATTAGCCTTCATTCACTTACTAAAGAAATACAAGAATGTATTCATGTGGAAATATGAAGATCTAAAAACATATGATACGTCCATCATCCAACATACTATCCCAATGAAATCCACTAAAAAGCCTATACAACAAAAGTTAAGGAAAATTCACCCTAATCTTGAAAGTCAAATTAAAAGTGAACTAAACAAAATCCTTAAGGAAAATATCATCTTCCCAGTTAGGAATTCAAATTGGGTCTCAAAATTAATTCTTGTTAGGAAAAATAATGGTGATATTCACATTTATATAGATTTTAGGAACTTAAACAAATATTGCTTAAAATGAAATTTCCCATTACCACCGAAAGAACAAATTTTTAAATCGATTGTTGGATCTGAATTAATGTCTTTCCTTGATGGATTTTCAAGTTACAATTAGATTCTGGTTCATCTTGAAGACAGGTTAAAGACTACATTTAGAACTAAATGAAGCAATTATGCCTACCAGAAAATGCCTTTCGGCCTAATCAATGGACGAGCAACTTTTCAAAGAGAAATGGACATTTCTGTCCGAGGGCTGATAAATAAAAATTTGGTTGTATATTTTTTGGCAATATGATGCAGAGTGTTGTCCTTGATGGCAACCCACATTGATGAAGATGATGACAACTTACTTGATGAAGTTGAGCTTGATAGAATATGTTCTTAATGAAGTAAATCTGATGCATCTACAGTGAGTACAGAAGGTAGTGAAGAAAGGAATTCAGATTATGCTAAATCTATGGTGAAAGAGCATATCTCAAGGAATACGCGGATCTGTCTAAGGGAAGTCGCGTATGTACGCGGAAAAGAACGTGCCAAGTCGTGTATGGGCTAAAGCGCTCTAAAAGTGCAAAACCAGGGGTAATCACCATGGTATTGACCCATTGTATTGGGTAATGATCCGCCTAATTGACCCCGTCCAGGAATACCATCGGATGTAATGTGTTTTTGGGGCTCATGGTATTGACAAAGGGTAACCTATATAAGGAGAAGAAATTCATTGTGCAAATCATGGGTGTGGGTGCAAGATCTCTAAGCTTGAATGAATACTTCTCTCTGAAGTAGATCTGAATGGAAAGGGTTACACATGAATGATAAATCTGAGTGTATGATGCACCAATGATGAAGAAGGGGATCTAGATTTGAAATGTGCTTGTATTTGCTAGATCTGTTCATGGAATGATTAGATCCAAGAAGAGGCGAACATCTGTCTGAAGTGAAGGGTTAAATCTGTGTGAAGTATCTGTTCTGAAGAAATGGAATGACCTAAAATCTTTGAAGAACCATACGCTAGTTCGCCGAAGAGGAAGCACGTATATACACGGCTTCGCTGAAAGAAAAGCGCGTATGCGCAATTAAATTGGTTCTATAATATGTACAGAAGTATACGCTGGTTTGTGTGAATGGAAGCGCGTATATACGCGACATCAGTGAAGTGAAAGCGCGTATGCAAACTAGGGTTTGCTGAAGTCTGTGGTAAGAAATGACTGATCTATTCTACTGTATTGTTGCTATCTGTATTCTACTGTTCTGAGTTGTCTGCATCAGTTTGGTTGTATGATTGAGCTTAAATCTATGAAGAGGGTCCAGTCTGAAAATATGATGAAACGTGGCCTACAAGTATTGTTCTATTGAAGTTGTTGGATCTAGTGTGAAAATTGATGAAACATGGTCCGAAGGGGTGCTGAGGGTTGTAGCCTTCAGTCAGGGGGTCGTAGCTCCCTTCCAGGAGAGGTCACCCAGCCAGGGTCGAGGCTCCTCTCCGGTAGAGAGGCCGTAAACAAGCAGGGTGCCTCTCGTACAGTAGGAGTCTGCACCAGCACATTTGTTGTAAGATGTTTTCTCTATAATAAAATATTAAAGGCTGAGCAACTGCAGCGGTGGTTTTCTCCCGACTTGGGTTTCCACCTAAAAATCCTGGTGTTCATGTGTGATGCTTTGTGTGATGGTTTATTCTGTTCTTACTGCACATGTTTACTGTTATTGAACATCTGATGAATGAATAATGTAATGATATAAGCAAAGAACTAATGACATAATTAGATCTTTGTGTATACGCGAGTTGCATGAAAGAAAAAGTAAAAGATTTGAATACAGCGTGAACACGATTCACCCCTCTCAGTATTTTTCCCAACAATTGGTATCAGAGCAGGTCCTTCTATAGAAGCTTGATCGCTTGAAGGAGATCCGTCGCAATGGGAATTCATGAAGGAGTAATGTCTATAAGGCCACCTCTATTCAATGGATACAATCTGTTATTCTGGAAGATACGAACAAAAGCATATCTCCAAAGTCTTGGTGCAGAAGTATGGGCAATCGTGGAAGAAGGCTATCAATTCTAAGTAAGTATTCCCACCGATCCACCGCTGGAAAGGAAGAAGTATGAAACCAATGCCAAAGCAAAAGAAATGTCTTCATAGGGAAGCATGTCTCTGAATCAGAATCCAAGTAAAGTAATGCAACCAAGACCCAAGAAAAGAAACAAGGGACAAAAACTATTCGAGCCATGAAGGAGATACAAAGGTAAAAGTCAAAACTCCAAACTCTTAGAATTGAATATGAAAATTTGAAGATGCATAGTGATGAAAGTGTTGCCACTTTCTTCCTTCGTCTAGATGATGTTGTAAATCGAATGAGAAATTTGGGTGAAACCATAACTGATACTACTCTGGTGGAAAAAGTCTTAAGATCCTTGACTTCAAAATTTGATTCTAAAGTTTCAGCTATTGAAGAAAGGCAAGATCTGCAAACTCTTACTATTGTTCAATTACATGGTATTCTGACTGCTTTTGAAATGAGGCAAGGAGGCCCCTCCCAAATCAAAGAAGCTTCTTTTAAGGCATCTGCAAAAGGAAAAGAAAAGGAATTTGTCAAAGAATCCAGCTATATATCTGAAGAAGAAGAAGAAGCAAATTTTGTGAGAAGACTTCAACTGGGTACCGGAAAATTCAAAGGTAAGCTTCCTTTCAAATGTTTCAATTGTGGAAGAGTTGGTCATTATGCTGCAAAGTGTCCTTATAAAGAAACATCGGCTAAAGGAAAATAAGTAGCAAGAAGGAATAAGAATCGATCTAGCACAAGAAAAAGTTATTATACTAATGAAGACAGTGATGGATCATCTAATAGTGAGGAAGAATGTGAAGAAGACTTTAGACTTCTCATGGCTTTTGAACAAAGAGAAGAAAAGGATACTTTCTTGGATGCTCTAGAGGACAATGATTTTCTTGAAGAAAACAATCAACTCAAAGTAAGCCTAGCAGAAAAGAACATAATCATAGAGACTCTTGAAAGACAGCTTGAAGCCAAAGAAAAACGCATTGAGGAATTTGAGTGTGAAATAGTAAGTCTAAGGAAAGATAATGAGAAAGTGAAGACTCTCAATCTTAGATTTTCTAAAGGTTCAGAAACCTTAGATGAGATTATCAAGTCACAATGGTATCCTCTTGTAAAAACAGGTCTTGGATATACTGGGGAATCTTCACAGACTTCAGCACCAAATTATCTAAAAGCAGTCACAACTGGTTCTCTTCACTTAGCCACTCAGCAAGGGAACAAAGGTTCTTTACAGGTAAAGCATGATCATCTCAAATCAAGGATCACTAACAAGGAGATCCCTCAAAGAAGCAACAACCAACAGGTAAATTCAAATAGAAGATTTCATGGTCGCCGAAATTTCTACTTCAATGGACAATGTTTCTCATGTCACAATTTTGGTCATAAAGCTGTTCAATGTGTTGCATATAAAACCATCATGACAAGAGAAGCAAGAAAGAAAATGATGAATATTGAACCAAAGAAGAACACCTATAACAACTTTTCTCCTCTTCAAAACGAAGTTGAATGTACTTATTGCAATAACTTTGGTCATGAAGAATCTGAATGCAGGAGCAAGGTCCAGCCAAAAGAACATGTTCCCTCAAGCTCTAAAGTATGGAAAAAGAAAGAAATACAAGTTGAAAATTGTGGGATAGCATTATTTGCAGAAGGTGAAGAAAATCAATGGTACATTGATAGTGGGTGCTCAAGACACATGACAGGTGACAAAAGCAAACTTCTTACATATAATGCTCTAGAAAAGGAAAAGAAAGTTACATTTGGTAATGATACCCCTGCTGTAATTAAAGGAAAAGGGTCAGTATTTCTAAAAGAAAAGGTGAAGGCTAATGATGTCATGTATGTGGATGGATTAAGGCATAACTTGTTAAGTGTAAGTCAAATGTGTGATCAAGGAACAAAAGTGGTCTTTAGTTCAAAAGAATGTGTGGTTCGTGATCTTGATACAGGTAAAATCATTATAAAAGGAAAAAGAAATCCTAGCAACCTGTATGTACTGAACGGCATAGATCAATGTTACTTGAGAAATTCTTCAGAAAATTGGCTATGGCATAGAAGGCTGGGGCATCTGAGCTTCTCTCAAATCAACAAAGCAAGCAGACTTCAAGTTGTTCGTGGTCTTCCCAATATTACTCTACCAGAGAGTATCATATGCAAATCTTGCCAATTCGGTAAGCAGACCAGAGTACAGTTTAATGCCAAAGAAGGATCATCAAGTAAGCCTCTTGAACTCATTCATACTGACATATGTGGACCTATGAGGAAAAAGTCACCACGTGGGGAAGAATACTATATCTTATTTATTGATGATTACTCTAGAATGTGTTGGATCGGGTTCATTATACACAAAGATGAAGCATTTGAAAAATTTCAGAGCTTCAAAGCATTGGTAGAAAATGAATTAGATCTAAAAATCAAGTGTCTTAGATCTGATCGAGGAGGAGAATATACATCAAATGAATTCTTTGAATTTTGTGAACAACATGGCATAAAAAGACAATTCTCTGTAGCAGATACTCCACAACAAAATGGCGTAGCAGAAAGAATGAATAGAACAATTCAACAAATGGCTAGAGCTATGCTCGATGATTCTGGAACTCCTGACATGTTCTGGGGAGAAGCAGCACATACAGCAGCTAACATTCTCAACAAGGCTCATGTACGGGTAAATAGTGACAAAACTCCATATGAACTCTGGTATGGTAAATCTCCATCTGTGAAGCATTTTAGAGTTTTTGGAAGTAAATGCTTTATCAAAAATAATGATGAAAAGCTTGGCAAGTTTGAACCTAGATCAGATGAAGGGATATTTCTTGGGTACTCATCTTCAAGCAAAGCATACAAATGTTACAATAAAAGGCTTCTAAAGATTGTTGAATGTATTGATGTTGTTATTGATGAGTCTCCTGCAGCTCCTAAAGAAGAAAAACAAACAACAAAAGAAGATGATGGTGACCTATGTCCTTCTGCATCAAATGATATAGACAATGGATCCAATGAAGAACCTGAAGATGATCTATCTGAAAAAGCTCCATCAAGATATGTGCAAAAGAATCATCCTGAATCTCAAATTTTGGGTGATAAGGAATCAGGTGTACGAACAAGGAGAACTCTTGTGGGATCTTCTAATCATCTGGCACTTCTATCCATAATTGAACCACACAATGTCAATCAAGCTAGCAAAGATGAATGTTGGAAGCAAGCCATGAATGAAGAACTTGATCAAATTGAAAAGAATGACACTTGGGAATTGGTACCAAGACCACATGATAAAAATGTCATTGGAACTAAATGGATCTTCAAGAGCAAGCTAAATGAGAATGGGGATGTTGTAAGAAACAAAGCTAGATTGTTCTGCAAAGGGTATACTCAACAAGAAGGTATAGACTTTGAAGAAACTTTTGCTCCTGTAGCTAGACTTGAAACCATAAGAATGTTTCTTGCCTTTTCAAGTTATCAACAAATCAAAGTCTATCAAATGGATGTTAAATCTGCTTTTCTTAATGGTGATCTAGAAGAAGAAGTATATATAGAACAAACGGAAGGATTCATTTTGGGAAATGATGCAAATCTTGTTTGTAGACTTAAAAAGGCTCTATATGGTCTCAAACAAGCTCCAAGGGCTTGGTATTATCGTCTTGACAAATATCTTCATCAACAAGGATTTACAAAGGTGTCTGCTGATAGCAACTTATACACAAAAGTTGAAAATGATAAACTATTTATTGTGGTTGTATATGTTGATGATATCATTTTTTGGAGTAATGAAGAATCTTTGAGTCAAAAATTTGCTTCTGTCATGCAGCAAGAATTTGAAATGTCCTTGCTTGGAGAACTAACATTTTTTCTTGGCTTACAAGTGCATCAAACTGCAGCTGGTATATTCCTATCACAAGCAAAATATCTTAAGCAAATTCTGAAGAAGTATGGCATGGAAGAATGCAAACCTATAACCACACCAATGATAACCGGATGTAATCTTAGTTCTCATGATGATTCTCCCACGGTGAATCAACCAGAATACAGATCAATGATAGGAAGTCTACTTTATCTCACTGGAACTAGACCAGACATTATGCATGCAGTTGGGATTGTTGGACGATTCCAAGCTAATCCAAAGGAGTCTCACCTTCAGGCTGTTAAAAGAATTTTCAAATATCTGCAAGGAACTCAAGACCTTGGTCTATGGTATCCATAGAATGCTGATCTTACTCTTCATGCTTACACTGATGCAGATTGGGCTGGAAGTATTGATGATCGGAAAAGCACTAGTGGTGGTGCATTCTTCACGGGACCCTGGTTAGTATCTTGGTTCAGCAAGAAGCAAAATTCTATTGCCTTATCTACAGCAGAAGCAGAATATGTGGCTGCCGCATCTTGTTGCACTCAACTCCTTTGGATGATGCAAACTTTACAAGATTTTCAAATCAAATGTACACCTCCTGTCCCCATTAAGTGTGACAATACAAGTGCCATCAGTATTTCAAAGAATCCTGTTATGCATTCGAAGACCAAGCACATTCCCATCAAGTATCACTTCTTACATGAACAAGTGCTTGAGCAAAAGGTGAAGTTGGAGTATGTTCCCTCCAAAGAACAAGTTGCTGATATCTTTACCAAACCTCTGCCCAGGGAAGCGTTCGAGTATCTAAGACAGAAGTTGGGAGTGTTCTCTGCCAGTCAAAAGAACAATTCTGCATAAATTTAGAATATGGCATGATATACGCGGGTTCTCTGAAACACAGTCGTGTATACACGCGAGTTCCTGCACAGAAAACTGCGTATGTCTGATTGCTAACATTTTTCTGATTGGAGTCAGCTCTCTTCAGCTCAGCTGCAGTGCTATTTGGTATCTCTGATACTGTTTGGTATCTCTGGTGGTGTTCCAGTTCTCATAATTCTGTTTCTATTTTTGATGAAGATGTTTTGATGAGTTGTTGATGAAAAGGATGCTTGATGCACAGATTCAGGGGGAGCATTAGCGTTGCTGAGTATAATGCATTGTTGGCATTATGATGGTTCTGAAATATGTTCTCTTTCTTGAGGACTTCTTGGTATTGGTTATGAAAAGTCATATTTGTATTTTTGATGAAAAGGTCATGTGGAGACCCATTATGTAAAATTGTAATATTCAGTCATGTAAGGACTTGTCAAATTTGTAAACCCACTTGGTTGGGTAGCTGAGTCAATTTTTGTGCACCCACTTGGTTGGGTAGCTGAGTAAAATTTGTAAACCCACTTGGTTGGGTAGTTGAGTCTCATATGTAAATCCACTTGGATGGATCTTTGATGTAAGTATGATTCTTTGGTGATAGGAAGTTCATAGAGTCATGTACTTCATTGAAAATATGTTTGAAGATTCAGCATGAACTCAGGGGGAGCTTGGTCACTTCTATGTATATCAGATTTGCAGAATGCTTCTTACACATGTGGAGAAAAGGGGGAGAGTATGCTTGTTTTTTATCAGCCCTTTGCCCTTGATGTCAAAGGGGGAGAGTGAAATGGTGTTTGCATGGTGTCATTGTATTCTTAATGTACCTATCTGTTGTGGTGATCAAACACCATCGTGGTTGCCATCAAGTCCAAAGGGGGAGATTGTTGGAAATATGATGCAGAGTGTTGTCCTTGATGGCAACCCACTGAATGAAGATGAAGACATGTGACTGTTGACATGTGTTGTCCTTGATGGCAATCCACCCGATGAAGTTATTCTTGACTTGATGGACTTGGTAAATGATGATGAGTAGTGTTCGTGAAATGCATCCCTCATGAAGATAATGGTCAGATAATGGCAGCCATTGTGATGAAGCTGTGCTCGATAGAATATGTTCGATGAAGGAAACTGGCGTATCTACGCATGTACAATAAGGCAATGAAGAAAGGATTTCAAAGATGTGCTAAATCTTGATGAAAAGAGTATGTCTCTTGGTATAATGCGGGATTGTCCTAGGGAAAGTCGTGTATGCATGAAATGAACGAACGTCTCCAAGTCGCGCGTATGGGCAAAGGTCAGCACAAAACCAGGGGTAACCACCATGGTATTGACCCATTGTATTGGGTAATGATTCGCCTATTTGACCTCGTCCAGGAATACCATCGGAAGTAATGTGGTTTTGGCTCATGGTATTGAAAAAGGGTAAATCTATATAAGGAGAAGAAATTCATTGTGCAAATCATGAGTGTGGGTGCAAGATGTCTGAGCCTGAATGAATACTTCTCTCTGAAGTAGATCTAAATGGAAAGGGTTACACTTGAAGATAAATCTGAATGTATGATGCACCAATGATGAAGAAGGGGATCTAGATCTGAAATGTACTTGTATCTACTAGATCTGATTATGGAAGGCTTAGATCTGAATTGAGGTGAACATCTGTCTAAAGTGAAAGGGTAAATCTGAACTGAACATCTGATCTGAAGAAGTATGCTGCTCTATAATGATTGAAGATCTATACGCTACTTCGACACGGAGGAAGCGCGTATATACGCGGCTTTGACGAAGAGAAAGCGCGTATGTGTAATGAAATATAAACTGAGGTATACGCTGGTTTTTGTGAACGAAAGCGCGTATATACGCGACATCAGTAAAGGGAAAGCGCGTATGCAAACTAGGGTTTGCTGAAGCAAGGGGTATGAAATATCTGAACTGTTCTGCTGTGATTCTGCTATCTGATCTGTGTTGATAAGTATCTGTTGGTGAAGTATGTTTGTGCTTAAAAGTATGGAAAGGGTCCAGTCTAGAAATATGATAAAACGTGGCCTACAAGTGGTGTTCTATTGAAGTTGTTGGATCCAGTGTGAAAATTGATGAAACGTGGTCCAAGGTGGTGCTGAAGGTTGTAGCCTTCAGTCAAGGGGTTGTAGCTCCCTTCCAGGTGAGGCTGGTAAATGAGATCGAGGGGTCGTAGCTCCCTTCCAGGAGAGGCTGGTAAACGAGTCAGGGGGTCGTAGCTCCCTTCCAGGAGAGGCTGGTAAACGAGCGCAGGTGGGTGCCTGCGTGCTGGTCAAGTCTGCGCCAGCACATATGTTGTAAGATGTTTTCTCTATAATAAAATATTGAAGGCTGAGCAACTGCAGCGGTGGTTTTCTCCCGACTTGGGTTTCCACCCAAAAATCCTGGTGTTCATGTGTGATGCTTTGTGTGATGGTTTATTCTGTTCTTACTGCACATGTTTACTGTTTATAGAACATCTAATGAATGAATGATGGAATGATATAAGTGAAGAACTAATGGCATAATTATATCTCTGTGTATACGCGAGTTTTATGAAGGATATCCGCGTGTATACGCTAGTTGGCTTCAGCAAAGTAGCGTATGGGTTTTAGAGCATGAAAAAGTAAAAAGTTTCAGTTTGCCCTAAATACTGATTCACCCCCCCCTCTCAGTATTTTTCCCAACAATTGGTATCAGAGTAGGTCCTTCTGCAGAAGCTTGATCGCTTGAAGGAGATCCGTCGCAATGGGAAGTCAAGAAGGAGTGATGTCTATAAAGCCACCTCTATTCAATGGAAGCAATCTGATATTCTGGAAGGTACGAACAAAAGCATATTTGCAAAGTCTTGGTGCAGATGTATGGGAAATCGTGGAAGAAGGCTATCAATACCCGACAAGTATTCCCACTGATGCAGCTGAAAGGAAGAAGTATGAAACCAATGCCAAAGCAGTAAATGTCTTGTTAGGAAGCATGTCTGAATCAGAATTTGCTAAAGTGATGCAGCTACATTCAGAAAAAGAAATATGGGACAAAATCATTCTGAGCTATGAAGGAGATACAAAGGTAAAAAGTGCAAAACTCCAAACTCTTAGAATTGAATATGAAAATTTGAAGATGCATAGTGATGAAAGTGTTGCCAGTTTCTTTCTTCGTCTGGATGATATTGTAAATCGAATGAGAAATTTGGGTGAAACCATAACTAATACTACTCTGGTGGAAAAGGTCTTAAGATCCTTGACTTCAAAATTTGACTCTAAAGTTTCAGCTATTGAAGAAAGGCAAGATCTGCAAACTCTTACTATTGTTCAATTACATGGTATTCTGACTTCTTTTGAAATGAGGCAAGGAGGCCCTTCTCAAATCAAAGAAGCTGCTTTTAAGGCATCAGCAAAAGGAAAAGAAAAGGAAGTTGTCAAAGAATCCAACTATATATCTGAAGAAGAAGAAGAAGAAAATTTTGTGAGAAGACTTCAACTAGGTACTGGAAAGTTCAAAGGTAAGCTTCCCTTCAAATGTTTCAATTGTGGAAGAGTTGGTCATTATGCTGCAAAGTGTCCTTATAAATAATCCTCGGATAAAGGAAAGAAGTAGCAAGAAGGAATAAGAATCGATCTAGCACAAGAAAAAGCTATTATACTAATGAAGACAGTGATGGATCATCTAATAGTGAGGAAGAATGTGAAGAAGACTTTAGACTTCTCATGGCCTTTGAACAAAGAGAAGAAAAGGATACTTTCGTGGATGCTCTAGAGGACAATGATTTTCTTGAAGAAAACAATCAACTCAAGGTAAGCCTAGAGGAAAAGAGCATAATCATAGAGACTCTTGAAAGTCAGCTTGAAGCCAAAGAAAAACGCATTGAGGAATTGGAGTGTGAAATAGTAAGTCTAAGGAAAGATAATGAGAAGGTGAAGACTCTCAATCTTAGATTTGCTAAAGGTTCAGAAACCTTAGATGAGATTATCAAGACACAACGGTCTCCTCTTATAAAAACAGGTCTTGGATATACTGGGGAATCTTCCCAGACTTTAGCACCAAATTATCTGAAAGCAGTCACAACTGGTTCTCTTCACTCAGCCACTCAGCAAGGGAACAAAGGTTCTTTACAGGTAAAGCATGATCATCTCAAATCAAGGATCACTAACAAGGAGATCCCTCAAAGAAGCAACAACCAACAGGTAAATTCAAATAGAATATTTCATGATCGCAGAAATTTCTACTTCAATGGACAATGTTTCTCATGTCACAATTTTGGTCATAAAGCTGTTCAATGTGTTGCATATAAAACCATCATGACAAGAGAAGCAAGAAAGAAAATGATGAATATTGAACCAAAAAGGAATACCTATAACAACTTTTGTCCTCTTCAAAATGAAGTTGAATGTACTTATTGCAATAACTTTGGTCATGAAGAATCTGAATGCAGGAGCAAGGTCCAGCCAAATGAACATGTTCCCTCAAGCTCTAAAGTATGAAAAAAGAAAGAAATACAGGTTGAAAATTGTGGGATAGCATTATTTGCAGAAGGTGAAGAAAATCAATGGTACATTGATAGTGGGTGCTCAAGACACATGACAGGTGACAAAAGCAAACTTCTTACATATAATGCTCTAGAAAAGGAAAAGAAAGTTACATTTGGTAATGATACCCCTGCTGTAATTAAAGGAAAAGGGTCAGTATTTCTAAAAGAAAAGGTGAAGGCTAGTGATGTAATGTATGTGGATGGATTAAGGCATAATCTATTAAGTGTAAGTCAAATGTGTGATCAAGGAACAGAAGTGGTCTTTAGTTCAAAGGAATGTGTGGTTCGTGATCTTGATACAGGTAAAATCATTATAAAAGGAAAAAGAAATCCTAGCAACCTGTATGTACTAAACAGTATAGATCAATGTTACTTGAGCAAGTCTTCAGAAAATTGGCTATGGCATAGAAGGCTGGGGCATCTAAGCTTATCTCAAATCAACAAAGCAAGCAGACTTCAAGCTGTTCGTGGTCTTCCCAATATTAATCTACCAGAAAGCATCATATGCAAATCTTGTCAATTCGGTAAGCAGACCAGAGTACATTTTAATGCCAAAGAAGGATCATCAAGTAAGCCTCTTGAACTCATTCATACTGACATATGTGGACCTATGAGGAAGAAGTCACCACGTGGGGAAGAATAATATATCTTATTTATTGATGATTACTCTAGAATGTGTTGGATCGGGCTCATTAAACACAAAGATGAAGCATTTGAAAAATTTCTGATCTTCAAAGCTTTAGTTGAAAATGAATTAGATCAAAAAATCAAGTGTCTTAGATCTGATCGAGGAGGAGAATATACTTCAAATGAATTCTCTGAATTTTGTGAACAACATGGCATAAAAAGACAATTCTCTGTAGCAGGTACTCCACAACAAAATGGCGTAGCAGAAAGAATGAATAGAACAATTCAAAAAATGGCCAGAGCTATGCTCGATGATTCTGGAACTCCTGACATGTTCTGGGGTGAAGCAGCACATACAGCAGCTAACATTCTCAACAAGGCTCATGTTCGGGTAAATAGTGACAAAACTCCATATGAACTCTGGTATGGTAAATCTCCATCTGTGAAGCATTTTAGAGTTTTTGGAAGTAAATGCTTTATCAAAAATAATGATGAAAAGCTTGGCAAGTTTGAACCTAGATCAGATGAAGGAATATTTCTTGGGTACTCATCTTCAAGAAAAGCATACAAATGTTACAATAAAAGGCTTCGAAAGATTGTTGAATGTATTGATGTTGTTATTGATGAGTCTCCTGCAGCTCCTAAAGAATAAAAAAGATGATGGTGACCTATGTCCTTCTACATCAAATAGAAATGATATAGACAGTGGATCCAATGAAGAACCTGAAGATGATCTATCTGAAAAAGCTCCATCTAGATATGTTCAAAAGAATCATCCCGAATCTCAAATTTTGGGTGACAAGGAATCAAGTGTACGAACAAGGAGAACTCTTGTGGGATCTTCTAATCATTTGGCACTTCTATCCACAATTGAACCATACAATGTCAATCAAGCTAGCAAAGATGAATGTTGGAAGCAAGCCATGAATGAAGAGCTTGATCAAATCGAAAAGAATGATACTTGGGAATTGGTACCAAGACCACATGATAAAAATGTCATCGGAACTAAATGGATTTTCAAGAACAAGTTAAATGAGAATGGGGATGTTGTAAGAAACAAAGCTAGATTGGTTTGCAAAGGGTATACTCAACAAGAAGGTATAGACTTTGAAGAAACTTTTGCTCCAGTAGCTAGACTAGCCATGAATGAAGAGCTTGATCAAATTGAAAAGAATGACACTTGGGAATTGGTACCAAGACCACATGATAAAAATGTCATTGGAACTAAATGGATTTTCAAGAACAAGTTGAATGAGAATGGGGATGTTGTAAGAAACAAAGCTAGATTGGTCTGCAAAGGGTACACTCAACAAGAAGGTATAGACTTTGAAGAAACTTTTGCTCCCGTAGCTAGACTTGAAGCCATAAGAATGTTTCTTGCTTTTTCAAGTTCTCAACAAATCAAAGTCTATCAAATGGATGTTAAATCTGCATTTCTCAATGGTGATCTAGAAGAAGAAGTTTATATAGAACAACCAGAAGGATTCATTTTGGGAAATGATGAAAAACTTGTTTGTAGACTTAAAAGGCTCTATATGGTCTCAAACAAGCTCCAAGGGCATGGTACTATCGTCTTGACAAATATCTTCATCAACAAGGATTTTCAAAGGGGTCTTCTGATAGCAACTTGTACACAAAAACTGAAAATGACAAACTATTGATTGTGGTTGTATATGTCGATGATATCATTTTTGGAAGTAATAAAGAGTCTATGAGTCAGAAATTTGCTTCTGATATGCAGCAAGAATTTGAAATGTCTTTACTTGGGGAACTAACATTCTTTCTCGGCCTGCAAGTGCAACAAGCAACAGATGGTATATTCTTATCACAAGAAAAGTACCTCAAGCAAATCCTGAAGAAGTATGGCATGGAAAATTGCAAACCTGTAAGTACACCAATGATAACCGGATGCAATCTCAGTTCTCATGATGATTCTCCCACGGTGAATCAACCAAAATACAGATCAATGATAGGAAGTCTACTTTATCTCACTGGGAATAGACCAAACATTATGCATGCAGTTGGGATTGTTGGATGATTCCAAGCTAATCCAAAAGAGTCTCACCTTCAGGCTGTTAAAAGAATTTTCAAATATCTTCAAGGAACTCAAGACCTTGGTCTATGGTATCCAAAGAATGTTGATCTTACTCTTCATGCTTACACGGATGCAGATTGGGCTAGAAGTGTTGATGATCGGAAAAGCACTAGTGGTGGTGCATTCTACATGGGACCCCGGTTAGTATCTTGGTTCAGCAAGAAGCAAAATTCTATTGCCTTATCTACAGCAGAAGCAGAATATGTGGCCGCCGCATCTTGTTGCACTCAACTCCTTTGGATGATGCAAACCTTACAAGATTTTCAAATCAAATGTACACCTCCTGTCCCCATTAAGTGTGACAATACAAGTGCCATCAGTATTTCAAAGAATCCTATTATGCATTCGAAGACCAAGCACATTCCCATCAAGTATCACTTCTTGAACAAGTGCTTGAGCAAAAGGTGAAGTTGGAGCATGTTCCCTCCAAAGAACAAATTGCTGATATCTTTACCAAATCTCTGCCCAGGGAAGCGTTCGAGTATCTAAGACAGAAGCTGGGAGTGTTCTCTGCCAGTCAAAAGAAAAAATCTGCATAAATTTAGAAGATGGTATTGGATACGCGGGTTTCATGAAACACAGTCGCGTATATACATGAGTTCATGCATAGAAAACTGCGTATGTCTGATTGCTAACAATTTTCTGTTTGGAGTCAACTCTTTTCAGCACAGCTGCAGTGCTGCTTGGTATCTCTGATACTGTTTGGTATCTCTGGTGGAGTTCCAGTGCTCATAATTCTTTCTCTAATGTTTTGATACAGATGCCTTGATGATTTTTTGGTGACAGTGTTCAGGATGAACAAACTAAGGGGGAGCCTTAGTCATATGAAAAGGATGCTTGGATGCACAGTTTCAGGGGGAGCATTAGCTTTGCTGAGTATAATGCATTGTTGGCATTATGATGGTTCTGAAATATGTTCTCTTTCTTGAGGACTTTCGGGTGTTGGTTATGAAAAGTCATATTTGTATTTTGATAAAAAGGTCATGTTGAGACCCTTGATGTAAAATTGTAATATTCAGTCATGTAAGGACTTGTCAAAGTTGTAAACCCACTTGATTGGGTAGCTGAGTCAATTTTTGTAAACCCACTTGGTTGGGTACTTGAGTCTCATATGTAAATCCACTTGGTTGGATATTTGATGTAAGTATGAGTCCTTGGTGATAGGAAGTTCATAGAGTCATGTACTTCATTGGAAAATATGTTTGAATATTCAGCATGAACTCAGGGGGAGCTTGGTTACTTCTGTATATATCAGATCTGTAGAATGCTTCCTCCACATGAGGAGAAAAGGGGGAGAGTATGTTGGTTTTTGATCAGCCCTTTGCCCTTGATGTCAAAGGGGGAGAGTGACATGGTGTTTGAATGGTGTCATTATATTCTTAATGTACCTATCTGTTGTGGTAACCAAACACCATCGTGGTTTCCATCAAGTCCAAAGGGGGAGATTGTTGGCAATATGATGCAGAGTGTTGTCCTTGATGGCAACCCACTGAATGAAGATGATGGCAACTTACTTGATGAAGTTGTGCTTGATAGAATATGTTCTTGATGAATTAAATCTGATGTATCTATAGTGTGTACAGAAGGCAATGAAGAAAGGATTTCAGCATGTGCTAAATCTTGATGAAAAGAGTATGTCTCTAGGCATACGCGGATTTTCCTAGGGGAGGTCGCGTATGCTCGCGAGACTCAACGTGCCAAGTCGCGTATGGGCAAAAGCGCTCTTAAAATGCAAAACCAGGGGTAACCACCATGGTATTGACCCATTGTATTGGGTAATGATTTGTCTAAATGACCCCGTCCAGGAATACCATCGGAAGTAATGTGGTTTTGGCTCATGGTATTGAAATTGGGTAAACCTATATAAGGAGAAGAATTTCATTGTGCAAAGCATGAGAGTGGGAGCAAGATGTCTGAGCTTGAATGAATACTTCTCTCTGGAGTATATCTGAATGGAAAGGGTTACAGTTGAATGAAAGATCTGAATGTATGATGCACCGATGAAGGAGTGATGAAGAAGGGGATCTAGATCTGTATTGTACTTGTATTTGCTAGATCTGTTCATGGAAGGCTTAGATCTGAGATGAGGCGAACATCTATCAGAGGCAAAAAGGTAAATCTGAACTGAATATCTGATCTGAAGAAGTATGCTGCTCTATAATAGTTGAAGATCTATACGCTAGTTTGCCGCAAAGGAAGCGCGTATATACGCGGCTTCGCTGAAGAGAAAGTGCGTATGCGCAATAAAATTGACTTTGTAATTTGTACTGAAGTATACGCAGGTTTATGTGAATGGAAGCACGTATATACGCGACATCAGTGAATGGAAAGCGCGTATGCAAACTAGGGTTTGCTGATGCAAGGGGTATGAAATGTCTGATTTGTTCTACTATGTTTCTGCTATCTGATCTGTGTTGACTGAATTGATAAGTATCTGTTGGTAATGTATGTTTGAGCTTAAAAGTATGGAAAGGGTCCAGTCTGAAAATATGATGAAACGTGGCCTGCAAGTGGTGTCCTAGTGGAAGCTTTGGATCCAGTGTGAAAATTGATGAAACGTGGTCCATAGAGGTGCTGAGGGTTGTAGCCTTCAGTCAGGGGGTTGTAGCTCCCTTCCAGGTGAGGCTCGTAAACGAGATCGGGGGGTCGTAGCTCCCTTCCAGGAGAGGCTGGTAAACGATTCAGGGGGTTGGAGCTCCCTTCCAGGAGAGGCTGGTAAACAAGCGCAGGTGGGTGCTTGCATGCTGGTAGGAGTCTGCACCAGCACATATGTTGTAAGATGTTTTCTCTATAATAAAAGATTAAAGGCTGAGCAATGGCAGCGGTGGTTTTCTCCCGACTTGGGTTTCCACCTAAAAATCCCGGTGTTCATGTGTGATGCTTTGTGTGATGGTTTACTCTGCTCTTACTGTTCATGTTTACTGTTTATTAAACATCTGATGAATGAATGATGGAATGATTTAAGTGAAGATCTAATAACATAATTAGATATCTGTGTATACGCGAGTTTCATAAAGGGTATCCGCGTATATACGCGAGTCTGTTTCAGGAAAGTAGCGTATGGGTTTTAGACGCAAGAAAAAGTAAAAGTTTTGAATATGTAGTAAATACTGATTCACCCCCCCCCCTCTCAGTATTTTTCCCAACAATGTTGCGCTTCTTTTGTATGTCTCACTTCCACCCCAATCTACATATGTATATCCCATGAGATATATTTTGAATACCAGTATACTATAGGTATTTATGTATGGTTCCACAGAAATATCTTAGAATATTCTTGGTTGTAATCCAATGATCATGTTTTGGATCCATCTTAAACTGACTAAGGACATTCACTGCAAAGAAAATGCTTGGCCTTGAATTCAACAAATACATCAAGGACCCAATCAACTGTCTGTAGCAAGTAAGATCCACTGGACTAGACTTTGAACTCCTCAACTTCTTTAACTTTATAATCATAGTATTTTTCATAGGCTTTCTATCCATCAAGCCAAACTTCTGAAGTATCTTGATCACATGTTTACCTTAAACTTAGATATATCTCTCGTGGGTTCTTCCATACTTCTAGTCCCATGTAATAATGCATAATCCTAATATCATTCATATTGAAATCAACTTCTAAATACTTCTTACATTCTTGAATCCAATTATCTACACCCATGACTTGTAGATCATCCATATACAAGATTATGATAATTGGTTCAGCTTGGACCACCTTGATATATAGATTAGGATCTGCAGTACTCTTGGTAAAACCAAATCCTAACAGTTATGCATCCATTCTTGCATACCAAGCTCTAGGTGATTAATTTAAGCTATATATATATATATATATATATATATATTTCTTCAACTTGCAAACATGAGTCTCCCTCTGATTTATTTCAATTCCTTGAGGCTGCTCAATGTAAAACTCCTCATCAATGGCCCCATTTAGGAAAGTGTTCTTGACATCCATTTTATGTACATTCCATCCCATAGTATCAGGCAACAAAACAAAAGATCTTATTGTTGTATATATAAAATTTAGAGCAAAGGTTTCCTCGTAATCAGTCCCTTCTTTCTATGATAAGCCTATTTGTACAAACCTTTCTTTGTATTTATCAATACTCCCATATTTCGTGTGATTTATCTTCTAAATAAATTTTTAAGTGACTATAGACTTATCACTTGGCCTAGGGAAAATTTCCCAGACATCATTCTTCATTATGGACTGGTATTATTATTTCATAGCATTCCTCCATTCTTAATGTTTAGCTGCATCTTCATAGGATGAAGGTTCTTATTCAATAATATTTTTCATATATGAAACATACCTAGAATACCTCTTATGTATTTTACTTTCCCTCACAGTCCCACAGGTTGCGTGTCCTTATGCTTCTTGTAGAGTAGTTGTCAACCAAGAAGGTCTCTTATGATTTTCTAAAATAATATCTTGTTGTATAGGTTCACTAGGACCTTCAACATATTATTTAGAAGGTGTCATATATTTACCATCATTGTCCCTTGATTTATGTTCAAAAGAAGGTATCTCTTCTTCATTAGATTCAACTAGAACATCCTTGAATTTCTTGTAATCTATACTTTCATCAAAGATGACATCCATGCTTACGTCAGTTCAATGATACTCCATAATATATATTCTATATGATTTATATGAAGTACTATATCCCACAAATATTCCCTTTATATCAGTAGGATCTAACTTATTTCTCTTTTCCTTAGGTATATGACTATACACATGAAACCTAAATATTCGAAGACGATCCAAAATTGGATTATTTTCTGTAAATTCTTCTTCTAGAGTGATATTGTTTATGATCCTATAAGGACTTTGATTCTTCAAGTAAATAGTTGTCATACATGCCTCTCCCCATAGGAATTCATAGAGATCTTGATAATGCAACATACCCCTAAAGTATTCCTCAATGTTTTGGTTATTCCTTTCTACCACGCCATTCTATTTAGGATTATAAGGAATAATGAGCTCCCTCTTAATCCTTGGTTTATTTCAAAAAACTATCAATACCTTAGAGGTGTATCCATTTTTAGACCTCAAGTTTTTGATATTTCTCTCGGTTAGGTTTTACAATTCAGTCTTGAACTCTTGAAACTTTCGAATACCTCGTCCTTATTCTTGAGAAGGTATAACCAATTTTTTAATGAGTAATCATCAATGAAGGTTACATAATAATGATGCCCACTAAGAGAATTGACTGCCATAGGTCCACATACATCCAAGTGTATGAGATCTAAAATTTCCTTAGATTTGGTGTCACTATTTGAAAATGCTTTCTTTACGTTCTTGCCTAGAGCACATCCCTTACAAGTCCCTTCTTGATATTGCTTCAACTCAGGGATTCCATTGAACATTTGAATTAGATATGGAAAAATATTGAAATGAAGTTATCCATACCTTCTATACCATAGTTCATAAGGACTCACTACCAACTGGACTCGAGCTTGAGGTAGAGGTGCAAAGATTCTATACAATGTCCCCTCATGAATCCCAATTAGCCTAACATCATTAATACTTGACCTGTTACCCAAAATCAAAACCTTTCCATAAAATAAATAAATTATATCACCCTAATCCTCTAGATAATAAATATAAAGTAATTTTTTCTTCAAACCTAGAACATACAATATATTGTTGAGGTGAGTACTTTCACCAGACTCGAGCTCCAACAAAGTGGATCCAATCCCTTTCACTAGATATCTCTTCTCTTATCCAAGTTTAATTGAATGAGATGTGTTACCCTTATATAGGGTTTATATTATTCTTAATTATTCAATCATATGTCTGGAGTCACCACTATCAAGAAACCATACATTCTCGTCTTTGAAAGTGTTAGATAGAGCGAAGAAAAAATTTTCATCTATTACTTATTTTGTGAGCTTGGAGATGATCTTAAATAGACAATTATTGATGGATGTAGCAACATTTCCAAGAATGTTGAAACCCTTCCTTATTTCCCTTGACATAGTGCCAACAAAGATGTGATATTGAGTCTCCTTCTTAAATCTTATCTCTAATACAATGTTGGAAAATAAGGAGGCTTATGTATTTAGATGGTTTTCCTTAGCTTGATAATTACTTGTGATATGTGTTGGAATTTTATTAATTTATTAGATATTTGTTCATCAAGAAATTACCAAAATAAATGAAGATCATAACAAGAAAAAGTACACAAGATATAGTCTCCAAGCTAGGGAAAAACCCCTGCAAGGGGAAAACCCATAAAAAGCTTCTTTTCCTCTTCAAAATTTTCTTACAAAAGGGACTTCCAATACCCAAATACCAAATGCAACATCCCTACCAAGCACCAAGTTAGCCCCCAACAAGATATTTCTCAAGGAAGCTTCAAGAACTTCGTTACTCCTACTATGATGATGCAACGTCGGCCTCCTGCAATTGCTTCATAAAATTTCTCCCCCCTGCAATAGAACTTCGACCCCCTACAACTAAAAACTTCACAAACCCTAGAGTGAAACAAGAGAAGATGATATTTAGAAAAATTTAAGCTTATATTCTTCTTTGTCTCTCCAAATACTATCTTTCTTATTCACTATTGTAGACCAAACTTGTGTTTTATGTGCATCCAAATGAGTCGATATCCTCTCCTTTATATAGCCTTTATTGAGGGTTGAATTCCCTCCCTTAATGCCAACTTGATCTTCTCCTTGGGCCAACTTCATATTGGGCATATAAGTGGACTTTTCTTTACAAAATATATTTTTCTTTATTACAAAATGTCCAAATGGGACGATGACACATGAACAATAATATTCTTTATCCTAGAAAGACCTAGAAAATGATGAAGAACATGATTTTGACTCAATCTTGAGTATGAAATCCATACTCTAAAAATAATATATTTTTCTTTCTTTCTTTTTCTTTCTTTATAAATAATATACAATGTGGTGATTACAATAAGGTAATTATTAATACTGAACCTAGTTACAATTTTCAACACTTTCATGGTTGTTTGAATTGTTATAGGTTTCTCTCGTTTGTTGATGCTAATTTTTATTAAATTTGTACTCAATTTCATTTCTTCCATTTGCTCTTCTTTTTTGTTTTTGTGGTTGATTGTTTTCATTTTCATGGTTGTTATGTTCTTTGAGCACTGAAATATAGTTATTATTTTCCTTCAACTTTCTTGGTACTTGTCTCTCCTTCATAACCAAGACTAGTTTTAAAGAGGGGATATCTTTGAACACAGATGATTTGATCCAATTTCTCTGATCCTTTATCAAATATAATATTTTTTTGAGTTGAACTTGATTATTTTCTAATTCTTTTACAATAGAGACACCTTTTTCCTCTATATTCTCACATTCCTTCCCTTTTTCCTTTCAATTTTTTAAAAGAGTCTCTTTAATATTATTCTCTTTCTCCAAAAACCCTTTAGAGGAAGAAAACACAAGTCTGCAATTTCATCCCATTCTTTTTCATATTTCATCAAAAACTCTTTCCAATTCTTGTTTTTCTTTTGAGCCTATGTATTTCTTCTAAGGCATTGACTAGTTCTCCTTCCTGGTCTAATACATTTTCTGCTTCATTTAGTTCATGAAAATATTGCCCTATATTTTGGGTTTCTATAGCCATGAGCATGAAATAATTTGTTTTTTCTTCATAAAAACACTGATCGTCATCATCCTTTGAAGAGATATTATTCTCTTGGGTATAAACTATATTCTTTTGTAAGTTTCTTTCCTTCTTGACTCTCCTATAATTATCCTTTTCCTTATTGTCATATTCATTATTTTTTTTCTTATTTGGGAATTTAGATGCATGGTGACCAAATTTTCCATAATTGAAACATTTGAAAGAAAACTTACCTTTTTATTTGCTGGACCTTCTCTTCAATATTCTTATAAATTTGGCTTCTTCTTCATCAAATCTAACATTCTTGGTATTGCACCAGGCATGTTGGAACTCCCAAGGGCTTCTCAAATTCAATTATCAACCTGAGGTTCATACAAACTTAGAGGTGAAAATGATATATGAATAACATGTTAGGTTATATTCATATCCCTCCTATTCATGAAATCAAATCAAGGTTTTCAGACACCACTCATCCAACTTATTACATTGACAAATTCTTATGAAAGAATAAATGAACATGATTCTAACTAATAAGGTGAAAATTCCATTCATCAAATGTAAATGCAAATTGAAATTGCATGAGAAAAAAGGCTAATATATTTGTAGAAATAAATCATGCTAATCTAATTTCACCCTTGATTTAAATCAATAACATAGTTTTCATGCATTTTTTATCTACTTGCACTTTGCCTGAAAATTAGGAATTCAATATTTAACATGCCTATGAAGAAAAACACTAATTCTAACTTTGTTTTTCTATCTGACGGTTGCATTGATGAAATGATGAGGTTGGAGTGGTCCTAGAGTCTTCTCTAATAATAAAATCATAGTGTGGGCACCGTTATTCAATATAAATATGCCAAAGTCAAAGTATGCAGTACAATTGGTTGAAGAAAACAATGCTACAGGCTTGTTACTGGAGGTGCTACAGGATGCCCTATATTGCCATAGGAGGCCCTGTTTTTCTACAGGAGAAGGTCTGAGAGATTTTTAAGGAAATAAATGGTGTCTTGAAGATATATGAAGGTGTATGAAGGTATAATGAGGTCAATGAAGGGTTTTTGCGCCCATTGGACAAGCCTAGAACCCCTCAGAGGCCTACATTGTACCAAATATGATTCCCATGCCGTCCTTCCTTTAGCCTAGGAGAGTGAATTTAGTGAAAAAATTTGGAAGAAAGGTAAATTGTTTGGGAGGAATATGAAGGGGTCCACGTGGATGTGGAAAGGTGTGCTCTCCATTACAAACCAGCAAAATTCATGCAGCTAGCCAAGTACATGCATCAAATGACCAATAATACATTGATATAAATTACATAGAAAAAATGAGATGAATTTTATTATGATATATTATGTTCTAAAACTATACCCTATTTTCCAAACTAATGATACCAACTTCTAAGTTTAAGAAACTAGACATGCAAAAGGATTACATATTGGTAAGGTAGCTATCTTGACTCCAAAACTATATCTTATATGCTTGCATCTATCTCAAGAGTCACAAGGTTTACCTTGTTTACTAGTTCAAAGTTGGATAGACACATTACTTGAACTCAAGGAAGAAAGGATCAAGGCTAAAGACTGATTTGTCGTGCATTAGAACCGTGTAAGGCAATAGTTTGATAGAATATCTACAGGGTAAAAGAGATTTGATGTGAGAAGCCTATTACTGAAGTGGGACAAACCCCACGAAGAAAAAGGTAAACACGCAAAATTATAGTCATTGTGGATTGGACCATCAATTATCGAAGAGAAGCTCAGTCATAACTCTTTCAGGATGAAATATTTAGATGGAAGTATTGACCCCCTTCCCATAAATGGCTGATACATGAAACATTATTTCCAATAGCATCTACGAGCTTCAATTTATGTACATCTTTTTTACATCTCTTATTTTCTTTTCTTTTCTTTTGTTTGCGTTAGTGGTTTGTTTGATTATGTATTCCTATTTTTTTTCATCCTATTGTTGGTATTTTTACATAAACAATACCCTTGTGTAAAGTTCATGGAAAAAAAATCTCTTTGGTGCCATCAAGGAGAAGTGTGACAACCAAAACTTTCAGGTTTGTCTTGTTCTCCTTATTTTTTTGGGAAACTTCCATAGGTTTAGCTAAGGCCAGATGGAAAATATGATTACTCCAATAATATAAAATTAAGGGAAAATATTTGATATCTACTTATGCTGGTATTTAAACTTCTCAACTTGGTGAAAATATACTTATGTATGTTAACGCTTGTCCAATCTAGTAGAGAATAGATAGGGGGGAAATATAGAGACAGTAAACCAATATAAGAGGTTTTAAAATACTTCTCTGAAGGGGAAACCTTCGCTACTCTCAATAAGTCAGGATCCCTCTTCTGCCCATTGGAAATAATAAGTTACATTGCACAATTCTATTAAAACTGAATCAATAAAGAGTAAAAAAAGATAAATGCTTCCTGTGCATGGAGGTGAAGAAAGCGACTTTTTCAGGTACGATCTAGGCTCGCTGGCAACGAAACAAATTTTGTGCTACTGAAGTGACTTCATCGTGGTATTTTCTAGGCATGTTGGTAGTGGAGAAACAATAGAGATGAAAACTAATACTCTAAATATCCCAGATTGAAATAATTATGATGTGGTGTATCTTTGTACATGTTCATCCAAGTAGAGAAAAGTGAATATGTTATGTATAAAACTGGGTCAAAAGGGGGAAATATAGTATATAAATACATCCTCAAGGTGTGACCATCAACCGAAAGCTATTCTCGGATAGAGGGGCTAAATTCCACCCACTGTGTCGCCAAGTGTCATCACTGCTACAACATCCTCCAAAATTTTACTACATTTTAATTTTGGGGCCTACTTTTATTGTCGCTTTGATCATCAAATATTATTTCACACTATTTTGTGTGTTTAAAATGCCTTTGAATGGTCTCAAGTGTCATCACATTTAATAAAATATTTTTATGATTTTTATGGTCATATCATCTTTGTCATTGTAAAACGACACTTTTTGGTCGCAATTGCACACAATACACTTTTTGCATTTGGGGAATGTGTATAAAGTGTATTTTTCATGTATATTTACCACTATTTATGTTTTTCGGAGTTTTCTGGATGATTAGGTATAAGTCACACTTGGTTTTATGTATAAACTCATCTTGCTCGCTCCTTGCCTCATTTTCTAGACTTAGACAATTTTTTGGTTTCAAAGTGGGCCCATTAAGCAAAAGAGTGCATGAGTCAAATGCAAAGCCTCGATGGGAGATATTTTTTTGTTTGGAAGTTTTCCATGTGCCCTTGAAGAGCACAAAGTGCACTCCTCAAGCCTTATTCCCCTTCCTTTCTCCAAATTGCACACTTTTAAAGTTACTAAGTCTTCCTTGAGCCCACCCCGGAAGCATGAATCCTCAACCTTCATTATTCAATAATGTTCCATGCGCCCTCCCCGAGGCCTCTTTAGCACATGAATATACCCCAAATGCCTTCACCCTTCACCCTTCACCATTAAAGAGTGTGCCCTGCACCCTCCATTTCTCCCATGAGTGCACAACATACTTGTAAATACTGAACCCTTCCCCTTAATCCTTTAGAATTGTACCATGTTGATTTCCTTGTATGTCCCCTTCTTTTGAGTGCATGAGTGGAAGCCAAAGCCCCGAAGCCTTCCCTCTTCAGCCCTTCAGCCTTTCTGAGTGCACCCATGTTCCCACAAGCTCTTTTGTCCCTTTGAAGCACACAAAAAAGGCACAAACATAAGTCTCTACATAAATCATAATAGATATAATAATTTCAGGTTGATATTTTCTTATCACGAGTGATGGCAGATGCAGTTATTCTAGAAAAATCGTGGCAAGAAAACATGTGGAATATTGTGCAAGGATAATAAACAAAGGAATCATGAACAGAACGAGAAACACACTTGAATTTGGATGATCAAAGCACATGTAAACTCCATTATACCATTGACCCTTTTGAGGGTGAATACATCACGATCGAAGTTGCACGAAGAATGAAGTTACCATTAGCAACCATGTTAGCACTAGAATAATTCCATGTCACTGGTCGCTATTAGTCTAGTCATCACATATAATGACATGTCTAGTCTCATCATGTGATGATGTGGAAGTCAAGATGTATTATTGTAATCATTGTAAAAGACAAATAACTAGAACACCAAAAGTCATGTATAAACTTAAGATTCATGGAAGTCCAAAAGACATGTAATACCAAAATTCATATGTAATTCAAAAATTAATTTGAAATTCCAAAGTTTCTAGAAGTCCAAAGGTCACTAGAAGTTAGAAATTCAAGATTCATGACGATTTGAAATTTCATTCCTCAAGTTATAAATATATCCTCACTTCTCATGTAAATTAGTTTTAACATTAGATTCTCCCACAAGGCATAAGAGAGACAGAGTTAGTGCTTTTTGGGAGAAAGTAGTGGCTCTAACGCTCCACTATTGGAGCTAGTGGTGTTCATTATATTTATGTATATTGGGCATTTTCTTAATATTGAAGCCTTTTAGGACAATTTGTTTTCACACAGATTGTGAATGTTTCTAAGACTATTCTTTGAATTTTTATGTTTCATATTTTATCTCATTAAGTATTGTTTTAGTTGAACTATTTCGGTTACTTCAATGCTCTTTGTTGGAAATGTGTTGTCATGCTATATTTATCTTCACATCGGTGTGAACTATTTCTCTTGGTGTTAGACGAGTCTTTCTCATCGATGTGTTTCTATGATTAGGGAAATACTATTACTTCTCTCTTAGATTCTCACTTTATTTCCCCTTCACTAGTAAGAGAACCTCGATACATCGAACATTGAACACCCACAAGGCATACTAGCTTGCTCATACAAAAGGACCATCATGTTTCTCTCTTGTTCTGACAGCTAAAGCCAAGGCATATCTTTATGTAAAAAATATTCAGGTCATATTTCAGATGGGAACCCTATACCAAATGGTGTGAGTTCTAGTTGGGAGCTCCCCTGTATGTTGATGGTATCCAAAATCGTCAACAAGTGTTTAAATGATTCAAAGATATGGTGAGCTTGGTTCGATGCAAGAAAATAATGTTCAGCTAAGAAGCTATAATTTTATTCTTCAAACATATTTCGGTACAATTTCGGTGTTTTATTTCACTATACTTGACATTTATAAGATAATTATGAGTCATTCTAGGCATTAGTATGGGAAATGATGGATAGTAAACTAATAATGAGCATCATATTTCATCCTCATAGAAATGGACATATAGAAGTTGTGAATTATACCCAAATCACATTTCATTTTAGTACAAAAGAAAAGTCCCTTGACAATATGTGACAAGTTTTTGTCATAAATTTGACAGTATTACCATGGAACCTTTCACAACTTGATGAATTGATATCCATTTAAATAATTCTTGCATTTTCTCCTTGTGATGGCTTTTCATATAGTACTACTTATTTTTGAAAGTATGTTTACCATAGATAATGATGAAGGTTATAATATTGTTAATTCCATATCAAAGATTCAATAGATCCATAACCAAGTATAATAACTACATATAACATACCAAGATTACAAATAGCACCATGACCAACATAGGAGAATGCACTCATTCAAAGTTGGAGATATGGTGTCAATGTATCTCAAAAAGGAAAATTTGAATGGAGAATGTTGTAATATTTGGTCAATCTCATGTAGAATTATTTTTTAGGACATTTATTGCAAATTCATAAATTCCCGCTTAGTAGAGGTGTCTTTGGTCTAATGCATGAGAGATTTCAACATTGGGGTTGATTTCAAATGTTTAATTAAAAAAAAAATAACACAAAATATTTCACTTCATTTAAGTGTAAATCACTAGGTAGATTAAGAAAAAATATACCCAATAGGTGTACTTCATTGTCAACACGTTCCAATCCTTAGGGAACACTTTTTCATGCATATAAAAAAATTTGAAATAAGTTTATTACATTATATTTTACAACAATAAATATTCACCTCTTATCTTCAATATATATGCTCTCTTAATAATTATCATATGAATAAAAAGTTTTGGGATTACACAATCAAGAATACAACATAAGATGGAAATCAAATCCATGAGTACACAATAATTGGAAAATTACAACACTTCTTTAATTATGTTGATAGGCATGTCTATTTTGGAGTAGCTTTTTTAGAATTTTAATTTAATTATTGATAATTATTAGGTGGATGGTAGGGGTTTAACTTTCATGAAATATCCATGGAGTATTGTCAGAAGTAGTTATGATATAGGGTTGAGATTTATCTCAAAGGTAGTTATCCCGCTTTTGTTTTTCAATTTAATGAAAAAAATATCATGTCCACAAGTGCCATTGAACTATTGTTTCTTAATGTTGCTTTAATATGTTTTTGTTGTAACATGTTTTTTTTAATGCATATATGTTTAATTGGAATAGATTAATTACTTTTATAATTAATAATAATGATAATAATTTAAAATAAATTTACAATTTAACTAAATTTTATGATTTTATTTTTTGTTTTTAATTTTGGCAATTTGAGATGCATATTGAGGTCTACTATGGTTTGAGCTCCTAAATATAACCCCTGGGTTGAGGATGTTAGTGTCCAATATTCATTGATAAAAAATACTCTTTTAAGGTTTACTTAGTAGTGATATTAGGTCAAAAATTTATATTTTCAAGTCAGTTTTCAAATAAACTTGTGTTCGTTGGATATTTTCCAGGTCTTAAAATCTACTCCCTCCACTTAATTTATGGTCATTTTCATTTCATGGGTCATGTCCTGCATTATCATCTAGATTATTAGGTCAATTACTATACTTTCACCTAGGTCAGTGTCTAGGTTTATTTTGTTTTGCCACCATAAGTGTCCAAATTATTTCATAAAGAAACCGAAAAAGATTCATTTTCACCATAGAAGTGACCTTCAAAGGGAGTTAGATTAGGAAGGAAAATAAAGTAAGAAAAAATTTTCTTCTTTAAAATCTTGTTACATTGTCAAATTATTAAAAAAAGAATTTTTTTCCTCAAAAGATCATGATTTCACTAAAAGAAAAAATGGTGATTTATTGATGTTATAAAGGGAAAAATACACTTCCTCAACTCATATTATCCTATCTTGTTCGATAAAGCTCCTCTCTCACCTTCAGAACACTCTACAACTACCAAAGGTGGAAGAAAACCAAAGAAAATTGCAAAAAAAATCACTATGCTATGCTTCTGGAGGTAGCACGATGTTTCTGGGAGGCAATGCGACGTTTATGGGATGCAGCGCGATGTTTATGGGTGTAAGTGCTACATTTCTACCAAAGGTGCTAAAATTTTGGGTTTCAGCCTCCAAGTCAACCATTGAAGTGGGAAATAAAGTACATAAAGCTTTTATTGCACATTTATCAGTAAGTGGACACTCCCAATACATTTTTCAAGTAAATTCATCAGTGTATGAGTGATTTATGTCCTTAGGGTTTTTCTCCACTATGTTTTAAGGGCCTCCCATTCTTGATTGTTTTTAGTCATTAATAACTCTCATCCCACCATCTAAAAACCTTCACAGATCCTCCACAGACCCTACCCTAACACTCCCTATCACTCACAACCCTCTCTACCATTTTTTTCATCAAAACCCTAATTTACCACTACATTTCCACGGGAAAACTAGAAAATCCTTGTGTTTTCACATTTCATTCCATATCCTCATCTATATTTCAAAAACAATCACTTGTAGCCTAAAGTTAACGCATCACCCTACTTGCTCAAGTTTTTGGAGAATTTTTCTTAACTTCCTTATACCTCATCACAACCCTAAAGTCACCCTATCCCTATCCCGTGTTATCCCAAATTCACTGTCCCTACCCACTTCATATAGCTAGGGTTTCATATTGTTCACAATAAATATGGAGAGTGAAAATAAGGTTCACAAGAGATGCCACCATTTGAGGTTTGAGCCATCCACTATTCAAGAACTCAATTCTTCCCCTTATTCCAAGATATGTTTTGAAAATAGTGGATGTTTGAGATTTGGTGAGAGAATCATGGAGATAGGTTTTCATACTCAATTGACAAGAATTTTTTCCACTAACTTTAGTAGAGACAAGGCCATCATAACAAGCATTGAATTCACCCTATCAAAAGATGCCATCACTTCAACAACAGGTAATCCAAATGAAGGAGAAGTTTGGGTCAAAGGCATGGAATTGGACCTTCAAAACTACCCAATGTTCCTACAACCTCATTACAGAGATGAACTTGAACATGTTTTCCATTTTAGGCATTTAATTGATAATTATGCCCCATTAATGAAGCTAATCATGAAATATTTTACATGCGAAGGGATATTTTCAAGATTGTACCAATGCCATGTCAGGTTACTAATGCACTTCATAGCCACCAAATCACTCAATTTGTCTAACTGTTTATTTAGGAGTTTGGTCAAGATGGCAGAAAAGGTATAGAGCAAAGGTAAAAATCATCATCCTAGTTTATTCCCTGTTAGGTCCCTATATTACTAGTATAGTCCCTTATTTTTGTTAGTGTAACCCCCTTATTGTTATTATTGTACCCCTGTAACCCCCATATTGTTATTATTGTGCCCTTAAATTATTATTGTTAGGTCGGCTAGGATTACATTGTGGCCTCACCAGGATTACATTGTGGCCCCATGGACTCCTATATATAGAAAGGAGGTTTTGTAATTTGAATCATCCAAGAATTTTTCATTCATGTAATATATTGTAGGTTGCCCCCTCGAAGTGGCTTATTTCTAAGGTGTTGATATCTCTTCTCTTCTATTCTTGGAGCTGGTTTCCCAAAATTTGGTATCATAGCTTTGGATTCTAGGGTTTCACTGCTCCAAATAGGTCATTGTGGCATTTTCTCTATAACGTTTTTTCTACGAAGGTTCAGAAGCTGAAATTTTTAGGGTATGAATCCGAAATCTTGAGGAACATCGTCACCAAATTTTAGAGCTTCGTTCACAATATTTTCAGAGATATGATATATGGGGGAGCACATTGAGGAATTCCAAAAATTGAATATAAGGGTAACTGATATTCCAGAGGAACACATGATTGATCTCTTCATAGGTACTTTAAAGGATAACCTGAATTTGGCACAAAATTGAATGAAACAACAGGCAGATCAACATCACAGCGAGAGAAGTTTTGATGTAGGAGACTGGGTATTTTTACGGATACAACCATACAAAAAAATGTCCCTCAAGCAAGCTAAGAAGGATAATAAATTATCGCCAAAGTACTATGGTCCTTACAAGGTGTTGCAAAAGATTGGTACTATGGCATACAAATTGGAGCTTCCTGCTTCTTCGCGAGTACATCTAGTTTTCCATGTTTCATGCTTAAAGAAGGTTATAGGTGAAAATCTTCCAGTTCAAACAATATTGCCAGAACTTGATGAGGAAGGAAAATCATATTGGAACCTGAAGCGGTCATGGAAACAAGAACTCGACAGCTACGGAATCGATCAATTTCAGAGTATCTCATCAAGTGGAAGAACTTACCCACTGAAGATTCTACATGGGAGGATGAGAATTTTATACAGAAGCACCCAGAGCTACTCAAGCGTTGAGGACAACACTTCTTTGAAGGAGAGGGGCATGTTAGGTCCCTATATTACTAGTATAGTCCCTTATTGTTGTTACTATAACCCCCTTATTGTTATTATTGTACCCTTGTAACCCCCATATTGTTATTATTGTGCCCTTAAATTATTATTGTTAGGTCGGCTAGGATTACATTGTGGCCCCACTAGGATTACATTGTGGCCCCATGGACTCCTATATATAGAAAGGAGGTTTTGTAATTTGAATCATCCAAGAATTTTTCATTCATGTAATGTATTGTAGGTTGCCCCCTCGAAGTGGCTTATTTCTAAGGCATTGATATCTATTCTCTTCTATTTTTGGAGCTGGTTTCCCAACATTCCCCCATGGTTTGGTCAAGCTAGTTGTTTTGCACCAACTCTCAACAAAAATATGACTTGGGAGACTTTCATGGAGAGATTAGCATAAGCACCTCCTACTAGTCCACCTATTGCTCATAACACATCATCAACAACAACACATCGAAAGGAAGTTGGATCTTCAAGCAGAAAATAAGAGGTTTCAAAAGAACCTAGGGTTGAGATCACTCAAACCTATGAGAAGGGTAAGAGGATGGTTTTTTCTCCCAAGACCATCAAATATGTACTTGTATCTAAAGCTGCACTTGAGAAAATATAAATAGTAGAGCAACCACATAGTCATGATGATGAGCCACCTTTGCAGCAGTATGATTAACAACTACCCCTAGAGGTGGGCATGGTAGAGCATGTGAAGGATAATCCAATTGATGAAATAATAAAGGAAAAATATGAAGAGATGGAAAAGTTGAGGGACATTTTCTCAATGGAAAATTATCATATCACCTTCCTACAACAAGAGTATCTACAGTTAAAAGTGAAACTAATCCTCGAAGACAAGCCAAAGGTGAATATTGAGGTAGATAAAGGCAAAGGAAAAGAACTGGTACATGATGATCAGTTGTAGGATACATAGGTTGAAACAAGAACAAGGATACCAGGGACAAGAGGTCTCAAGAGGGCACTTCAGAAAGAAATAGAATCATCTCCTATATCAGGTTGGCAAACTTTCGATGAATTAATTATTGGTGAAATAAATCATGATAGAGAGTATTCACTTGACAGGGTCAATGTACATCTTGAGAAGCTTCTAAAGAAATCCAAAAAGTACAATGACCTCGAGAGACATGGAAAATCACTATTGCACTAGAAACAAAATCTCCCAAATCAAGTTCAAGCAAATGAAGAAAAAGCTTAAGGAAGCCCAAATGAAGCTCAAGGAGAAGGAATCCTTGGTTTTTTATACTATCATCCATAGGTACCATAATAACAAATTTGAAAAATTTTGAGCATTTTGGGTTTTTTTGGTATTTTTGGAAAATTATGGAAAATTTGCTTTCATAGAAGCATCGTGCAACAATGTGATTCTTTCTCTCATGGAATTAAAATGAAAAAATGCTTACATGGTTAGATTCCATTTCACTTTCACATTCTGAATCAGGTCCTGTTTTTTCATGACACCCCTTGTTTGTGGAGAAAAATCCAAAAAAAATCCTCTTTTTCATGTTTTTGCAAGTGTTTTTGACTAGGCACGACGCTTCTAGAGCATGGTTGGGAAAATTAGGTTTTGGAGGTATTCCTATGGGTATTTTCTCAAATTTTAAGGTGAATTGGAAAATAGACACATAGGGCTACTCATCCCAACCTTCAGACTTACAATTGGATGCTTTAAAGTAGGTGAAAATCACCTTTGAACAGGTGTGACGCTTCTACTAATGGCGCTATGTTTTTGCATTGGATTCACTTCAGATAGATTTCAAGCTAGGAAAGCTTCATAATTCCATGTTAATCTGTCCCATGAGGTGTCATTTGAGTATTTTTTTTTCCTCTTATGATGAGGAAACTTGTAATTTAATGAAGGAGAAATACACTCCTAGTATTTAGCTAAATTTTAGGGAGTAGTTTCTAACTTCCCTAGATTCTAGGAAGTGAATCATTTGACGTAATTATGATGATTTTTGGATAGGATTTCGACCCTATGAGGTTTCATGACTCTTAATTTCCTATATTTAGTCCAAATCAAGCCCTTTGAAGGGTTGAAGAGTTGTTATTTGGAGTGGAGCTATTGTACTAGCTCTTTTTTCAGTGAAATCAAAGGATGTTGCAGTTATATTCTTGACATTCCAGTGGTATGATTTTGAGAATTATTTCTTCTCTGTTACTTCATCACGTTAAATTTTATGTTACCTTCATTCATCACATGTATGCTTCTGTATGTTAACCTTATAATTTTATAAACAGAAATCATTGCCTTCTATGCTCTATCTTATAAGGTTTTCATGGATGTGATTACTCTTTTGATGAATGAATTCATTTAAATGTTGATTCTAATTACTTCTCTTTCAAAACCCTATTCACAATGACAAATTAAGCATGATTCTAAGCTTACCTACCTGGCCTCATCCTTGTCTCTATAATCTAACCTTCAAAATCTGACCTAAACTCTAGACCTAGTTCCCTAACTGTCATTCCTATCCAGCAAAAATTCAAACAAAAAAAAAAATCTAATCTATTGAGCGTAATAACTAGCCTTGTTATGCATGTTAGTCATCAGTAATTTTCACTATCCGTATATGACTAATTATTGGTTGTATATTTCTAAAAACAAAGTTCCATGAACATTGTGAGTTTTAGAAATCTCACTGCATTCATTATCCTTAGAGATATTTTTTTACTATCCTACCATTTTGTCATTTCATAATCACCTTGTAAATCCTATAGACTCCAAATTTCTTGTGCCTCTCATTTCCATCCTTTTTCCTACCCATAATCTCATTACTCTGTTTATCCCTTGCCTATGACTCCATTGTCCATCTAAGGTTTTTGAGGGCATTTTTCTCCGTTTCATGACTTCTGTTGTACATTTTTACCCCTGCATTTCAAATTCTGGCCTGCTGCCCCATTAGAATCCATTCCAAACCTCCACCGTGGCTTAAAATCCCAATGCCCCCTGCTTAACAGTGCCATCCCCGTTCAGAAAATACACTTGGCCAAAGTTTAAAACCCATAATTTAATATCGGGCCGAGCGCCTAAGAGTTTAGCCCCACCTACTTTGGCTTCCATATGTCCCGAGCCCGAAAACCACAAGCTAAAAGGAGAAGGGCTTATCGTTTTATATTTCGGGTGCAATGGTGGCCGTCCGATCGAAGTCAAATCAACGGAGTGGCAATCGCCCTGTGTGGAGGGCCCCGCGCGCAGAAAACCAGCGGTAAATCCCGCACCACTCCCACCGAGCCGGCGGTATTTACCATGAGGGTAGTGATTCCATTGAAAACGTGCCACGCATCCTTGGTACGGTGCTTCAAAACCATTTTCCCCGTGCGTTAAATTCGGTACAATCGCCAGGCAACGGAATTCGTTTGAACCGTCAGATCTGCTGATCTCAATCTGATGGCGAAGATCTTCTAATCTTGCTCTCCCGTTAATTCATATTTGGCGTGCCCTGTGGCCCACCATCATGTTGCCCCCATCGACTTATAGCCGTTGATCTGTGTTTGCAATCTGACGGCCCAGAGTTCAATCTCCCCGTCCGTTGACTCTACTGCCACGTCGCCTTCCTGTCTGTCCCCCGTACATCCACATGTTTTACTCCCGTACGTTCCGAAGAGACGCCCCCCGTCGTATATATATAATAGGTGTGCGATCATTCACACGCGTAGCTCGCGCTCACGTCCCAAATCGTTCTACGTCGAGAAGTTTGCCCGTCGTTTGTTAATCAATGCCTATTGTTTTTCTTCCACCATCATGATCACCACCGTCGACTATGTTTCATCATCACGTTTCATCTTCTGTCCGTTAATATGTCCGTGGTTTTTGTGTTTTAAGACAACAAGAAGGTGTTCCAACTTATTGCCTGCCAGTAGGTTACAGCCCTTAAAGGACGACATTTTGGGACCCAAAAGGGGAGCCGAGGGGAAAGAAATGACCATCATTAAAGAAAACGAAGATATTGACCTACAGAACCCTCCAGAAAAATTCGCCCTACATTAAAGACCCAAGATTCAAATCCAAAGTTAAGGGCTGATAGTACAGCATAGAATTGCAGACTATCTCAGGGTTCTTACGGCAGCAGATCCTACTTTCAGCAGAAGGCAGAACATTGTATATATTTTATTATTTATGTCATGTTTTTAAGGAGATTTTCATCTCCCAGCATTTATTGCTATAGACAGATTGTAAAGTACAGTCATTTATAGTTATTCATTGATAGAATGGGCGCGATTGTTTTCCGCCATTTTATTCAAATTGAGTCATTAAATGTGCTTCATCTACCTCCTTCTCTAGAATTCTCTATCTCATCTATAAAGGCCCAAAAAAGAAGACATTGTAAGGGTTCTAGATTTCTATCAGCAAACTGTGTAGTGAAAAGGCTTTTGTATACATTCTGTAATATTTCTGTATGAAGGTTCAGAGCCCGTAGCGTCTCAGTGAGGAGGAGTTATAACTGTAATGAGGATTCTGGTATTTGGTATCTCACAGTATGTAATTTCTCTTATGTGTTAATACAATATCTCTTTCATGCTATTTATCTTCTTGTATCATGTTCTATAATGCGAGTGGCTCACTAGTTTGCAGTAAGGATTCATCCTTGTTGGTGCCCTTTCTAGAATTAGTCAAGCGCTTTAAATAGGCCTAGTCATGATATACTGTTCCATGATCATCTCTTCCATATTTTTCATATTGAGGAGGGTGTTTAAAACGCCATTGTCATATAAGGATTCATAACAATATGCCTATGGTTTCGTTGTGTATCCTGGGTATCAATCCATGTTAACCAATATCTTCTTTGTCTGACCCTAACGCACCACCGATATTTGAGTGTGATATATTATTTGAACTGGCCCTCTTTACAGTAAGCTGTCTCTTAACTGTCTGATGCCTTTGTATTGGAGTTTTACATGATGTCCCTACTCTATTCTTATCTTTGTATCAGCTTCTGAGAGAGATTGGTCCCATTCAAAACTTATTTCCTTGTTCAAACAAGAGATAGCAAGTGAGCTTTTGGATTGAAAACCCAAGCTATATGAGGAGCTCCTTGCTATATTAAGATGTCCTAGGCACTGGTCTATGGCAACTCTAGACTGTCTCTAGGGGGTGACAAAAATGTCCACAACAACTTCCATGGTTAAATCATCAATAAGGCTTGTATCCTAGTGCTCTTACACCTCCTCCTATCCTTACTATACCTTCATAAACACTTCCCATCACTCATATCCCTCAAAATCATCATTTTTCTACAAAACCTAACATATTGCTACAATTTGACACTTTTTTGAGACTAGGCCTGTGTTTTTCCCTTTTGGACCCCTTTCCCTCTCTCAATCTTTCAAATTACACTTTCCCCTAATCTCTAACATCCATCCCTATCCCCCAAAATTTCCCCAAGAATTTATACAACCCTTAACCCCGTCAGTCCCCTCCCTCTACAAGGCAGTCCTAAATCCCTTGTTTTTCCTACACCAAACCATGATTTCCCCTTCCAACTAAGCTAGGGTTTGCTATGGAAATGAGGAATGGGAGAAAAGGATCCATATGATATATCATATCAAAAAACATAAATCCATACCAACTCATAAACATCATGCCTCCATCACTTTCCAAGAATTCATTCCAAGAGCCAAGTCATTTTCCACACCTAGGGCCAATTTTGCTTAAAACTATGTTTCTTACCAAATAGAGATGAATTTGGAAAATGTGAGAACATTTTTTGTCCATAATTGGGCCAAGAAGAAAAATCTCCTTCCATTTTTACACAGGTATCATGGTTTGGGAGCAATGTCAAAAATACAGGTGTCACAGGAGAATTTATGCACTCCTGGAGTGACCTTGGGACAATTAGGTTTTCTCATAGCTGGAGTGTCCAAATGACTTTTTTGATAAGTCAAATGAAAACTAGACTTGAATATAATTCCGATGAGCTATCATGATTTCAATTTTGAATTGAGGAAGGCATCCAAAAGTGGTCTGCAACAACACTCTCCATTTCTACACCATCATTCAACACTTTTTGACCAGTCTTGGGAGAATCAACTTTTGACAGGTCAAATCAACTCCAACCAGAAAAACAAAATAATTTTTGGAATTCCACCTAAACGTGCTTTCACATGAGCTATCATGAGATAAATTTGGAGTTAAGGAGGGCCTCCAAACATTGTCTGCACCAGCAATCTGCATTTCTGAACCAACACTCACCACTTTTTGACCAGCCTTGGGAGAATCCACTTTTGACAGATCAAATCAACTCAAAGAAGAGAGAAAAGGGTATATTTGGCAAGTGGATAGGATAATATTTCCAAAATTCTATCACGAGCCCAATTTGGACATTAGTAAGGCCTCCAACTTCCCTCTACAAAAGGTGCTACGTGTAGGGAGTTCAAGCACTACGCTTATGGTAGAAGGTTTTAAGAGGTTGTTGAAAGTGACTTCTAGGGTTTGATAAAGTGAAGTGCTTCATTGCCTCATTGGAAATAATGCAAAGCGTATCAGTTTAAGGGAGGTCAAGCCTTCATTTTTAGTCATTTTCCCTCATATTGTCAAAGGAATAAAGGCATAAGGTTGAGTTTTAAGATGAAAATTCAAGTTGATCATAAGGTTGTTGTTGTGTGACTGAATGTGTCAAACACCAAGAAACATCAAAGAAGGGATAAATCACCATGCTAGGGCACCTGCAAAATCAGAAGTGGCCAAAAGGAGATAGCATGCATGAGTGTGAATACCATTGGGTTTGTCAAATGAATGTGTCATGCCAAAGGATCAGTAAGAAAGAGGAAAACAAGTTCTCTCAGTCACTCATCCAGCAAAGGGCCATTTGACCTCCAGGGAAAAAAACAGAGAAGTTTCTAAGGATGATGTCACCATGTAAAGTGCCTAAAAAGTTGTAAGAATGATTGAAAAACAAGATCAGGCCCAAACATAGTAGAACATGTGACTCAAACACAACATCTGAAAAACAAGGTGATAAAGGCACCAATAGGTCAAAGGAGGTCGAAATTCACTATGGTAGCAACCTAAAAGAACAAAGAATAAAATATTTACAAAAGAGAAAGGGCCACTTGAATGTTTTTAAGTCATCTACTGCAAAAAATCTCAAAATGAAAAATCATTGAAAGTGACCAAGGGACTAAAGATTTAGAAAAGTGGGTTTTTGATTTCAATTTATTTTTAAAAGGTATAAAAGCATTTCAGTTTTTAGTTCACTTGTCATTTGCAAGGAGAGAAAACCCTTCCGGAGAAAAATTCTGAGTTTTTTGAGAAAATCTGGGCCAAGTCACTGGCGCTACACATAGACACTAGCACTGCGCTCATAGACCCTGGTGCTGCGCTAATAGAGGTCTTCGCAATGTAATTTTTACGCTGTGATACGCATATGCCAGGTGGTGCTGCACGTATAGCCTATGCTCATGCAAACTGGCATGCACAAGAGGAGGGCGTTGCGCCCATAGGCCGACCCGACACCCAGTTTGTCCACCAGGCGTTGAGCACAATGGTAAAACCCAACACCTAACCGACCCGACTCGCCCAGGTGTGCCAGTGTTATGTCCAGGCAGCGGCCTGACCCGACCTTTCTCCTGCCCGGTGCTATGCCCAGAGGTCCGAAGGCCTGCACGAGGCATTCATCGTTGCACACAGAAGACCCAACTGGCCCAGGTTTTTGCCCAGTGCTAAGTTAATGCCAAAATCCTCCAAATTGTAAAGGATTTGCCAAAAGCTTAAGGAAATCACCCTTGGTGTTGATGATAAAAAATTTTGTGACAATGGGGGTGATAAAATCAGTAAGGATGAGGAGGAAAATGATGAGGCTGCAACCAAAAATGATGAAAAGACAGAAGTAGATAATGAAGAAAGGGACAGTGAGCATGACAATGAAAATGAAGACAATACAGAAACTAAATGCAGCAGTGACCAAAATGAAGCAAGCCTCAGTGATGAAAAGGAAAAAAAAGAGGAAATAATCATGACAGTCATAACAACTGTCATGACAGTCAGGACAACAGTCAGCTAAACAATGATAATGAGGATGATGAAAGTGTAGAAGATAAAGAGGACATCAACTATGATGAAGAAAAAAATAACAACGTAGAAAACTGTGAAGAGGTTGAAAGTGGTGATGATGTTGAGGAAAAAGAGTGCAATGCTGAAATAGAAAACCTAATCATTGATGATACTAATGATGAAAATAAAGAGGGTAATGACAGCAGCAAGGATCATAGCCATGATAAAAACACTAACAAGATCATTATCACACCTTTTTCATTGGCATATCAAAGAGCCCCTCATTGAAATTCAAAACACTAAAAAGAGGAAAATACCAAGTAAACCTTGAAATATTGCCTCAAGATTTTCTACAGGTCTCTTAGACCCCATGAGGGAGACATCCACCAATTTTGAAGAAATTTTGACATTTTTTTGTTTTTTTATGAATTTGGAAGCCTATAAGTGCAGCGCCACTGGCGCTATGCTTTTCCCTCAAGAATCCTCAGAGGGAAAAATTTACATTTTTGGATTTTGCATGCCTAGTACACTATGCACACCAAATTTTAGAGCATTTGGGACCCCTCAAAAGGTCAAAAACCACCTCATTTTCTACCATTCTTCCTCCTTTTCAGGCCTGGTGCTGCGCTTAGAGTAGTGTTGGAAAATTTTCCTTTTGGAAAGGTTTCAGGATCTCAATAAAAAAAAATGGTATATTTGGGAATTAGTCTCAGCCATTTTTCCAACAGGCCATCACAGAGAAAATTCTGACATCGGGAAGATCACCAAAACTTGGCTGCAAGTGGACCCATTTTCTTCACATGTTGGCGTTGCGCTCAGAGTAGTTTTGGGAATTCACATTTTTAAACAGGTTATAGGTGCTCAATAAATAAAAAAAGAAGTAGATCTGGAAAGAAGACTCAACAGGCTTTCCAACATGCCATCACAGATCAAAACCTGACCTCGAGAAGGTCCCCAAAACTTGGTTGCAACAGGAACTATTTTCTGCCTAGGATGGCATTGTGCTTATAGGTAGCACTATGTGTTTTTGGCCAAAAGTAAAAAAAACACACTCATTTATTCCAAAATCATATTTTAGATTTTTTTAAGGAAAATCACACTAGAATTAGGTGCTAGAAGTTACTTTGGCATTTATTCCATGGGATATTTTGTGCCTTGGGAATTTATGACCTTTATGAGTGATTATATATTTTCCAACCCTATCTAAGGTTTTTTCCCTCCTTTGCTAGATAAATAGAGCATGAGGGTTTCATTATAAATGTTTCCATTTGATGAGTTTTGAGAGAAATACATGGTTTTCTTTAGTTTCAAGGAGAAATTGGTCTTGTGGAGTTTATGAATACCTTGTTTTGATTAATGATGAAGGAAGATAGCTTACAGGATCCCTGACCTTGGTTATTGGTGAAGTGCTTCTCTCTTATGTTATTTTTTTCTCATGTTTTCATTATGTTTCCATCTCTCTATGCTATAGTAGAATAGAAGAGTATAGGTTAAGAAATTTTCTTTGAGGTACCTTAGTCCTTCTTGTTTCTACTGTCTTTGTGTTTTCCTCTACTGGGTTTGCTTAAAGAATTCTTAGCTGCTCCTTAGACCTCCCTATGCTTGTTTATTCTATGAATGGTTCAATACAGTATTTTCAAATATGTTTTATGGTTATCCCTTCCTATTTGATGCTATTTAAAATCTATTTTGGAATCTCCCTTTGAAGTATTACTTATTAGGTTTTAGCCAAAGAGGCCATGTTTTGATCATGCCATTTGTCCATTCTTGAGAAGTTGTCTTAAAGTTATTTGTAGCTCAATCATTTATGTTTAGGTGTTCCCTTTTCATTGATTAAATTTATTTATTATCTTGAATGTTTTCTAAACCTTGAAGGTG
Organism: Pinus albicaulis; assembly: GCA_034641835.2. Lineage (NCBI taxonomy): Eukaryota > Viridiplantae > Streptophyta > Pinopsida > Pinales > Pinaceae > Pinus > Pinus albicaulis. Next base: position 669,029,536 of record CM076582.1, on the reverse strand, counting down.
AAATCACTAAAAGTTAGATTAGTTTCTTTCTTTCTACGGTTCACTGAATTGTTCATCTTGAATGCTTGTTTGCTTAAGTATAATCAGAAAGCTATTGTTTTGCCATGTCTTATGATTATGTCCTTATGTTGATTAGTGTTTGAGACCATATTGTTTAAAAGTTATTTGTTTAAGGATTCTTCACTACCCTTACACACCTACTTTTTTCACCAACTTATTTTTCATTCCACTTCACACATCCCTTAAAGATCTTTTTGACCATGCTAGATTTTCCCTATTATGCATCTTGTTTCATTGTTGAGATATTCATGAATTTCATTGACTCCTTAGCCAAATGATTTGAAAACCTCTCATTCCACCTATTCTACCTAACCATCTTACCCAACCAAATAAACAACAAACCCTACACTTAACAACTAGCCTAAAACCAAACCCTAACCACAAAAAAGTATACATCATTTGCATATAATAGAGAGAGCCCTCTCTGAGTCTAGGAAGGCTAAGTCTTAGGACTCCCAAGATTGGTCTGATGTTACCTGTGGATTTGGTCTACCAATCTGCTAAATCACGGGACCCTAACATTTTGGCGATCACAGTGGGCCCTTCTGAGTCAGTGACAATATAAGTATACCTTAGGACTTCAGAAAACCCACAAAATTCCTTAGATTGACATTTAGTTGTTGATGGTGGAAAACAAGAACATCCTTAAAACAATTAACATCATCCACCTGGTGACTCCACTGGTCTTCAGTAGCCCTGTTGACCCCACTAGTTCTCCTAAAATCCCCTAGGAATGCATTAATAAATCTAAATCATGTTGATGGTGGACAAAAAAGTTGAAATCTTCCACCTGGTGACTCCACAACCCTCAATAGAATTTAAGACTCCACTGGTAGAAGAACTCTAGACTGGCTGAAAAGATACAGTGACCCTTTCTGATTAACAAACATAGATCCAAGGATACAAAGGAGATATGCTCCGATGAACAGAGACCATATCCCTAGATTTCCACATAAAATGCCTTAGATAAATTGGATAAAAAACCTACGTATATTTCAAGATGAAAAATGTGATGACCCCTTATTACATCTCATCAAATTTCATATACATGTATGGAGGTTAAAGGTTGAATGGCACGAGGACTGCCTTATGAAAATGTTTATGGAAACATTAGAGGGTAAGGCAAGAGAATGGTATGAATGGTTGAAGCCTAGTAGTTTGTTTTCTTTAAAAGACTTCCACAAGGTATTTTATGAGCATTATAAATAAAATTGTTCATATTTATCATTAGCTGAAAATTGTTGTGATCAATCTGAAGATATCATAGAATACCTTGTAAACATTGATGAAGATTTAGGAAATTGGCATCCTGAGAATATATTAGAAGCCATTCATCAATTTCATTCTCAAGGTAGCTATCATGGCAGCCTAGAGGAGTTAGTTGAGGAATAACCCAATCAAGAAATAGAAGAAAACCCACAGGATCTTTCTAGAGGCATAAGTGATGATTCACCATCTCTTCTAGGTGAGGCTCGAGAAAACATTCAGCCCCAAAATCAGCCTTCACAAGAGAAAGAGAATTGTTGTACTTCTATCCAAAGAAAGAGAAAATTGCCTCCTCTTTTGACTGAAGAGGAAATAAATCAGATGTTAATCATGTAGCCAGCCTCTAAACCTTCAGGTGAACAAAACATTTATGTTCATTCTCTTACTAATCCCATCTACAATAAATCAGAAAGTGAACTTATAGGTCAATTCAAATAAAAACAATTTGATAATTAAATTTTCTTGATTGGTAACACTAATTATTTTGATCATTTTCCAAAGTTTGATCAGTATGATGACAATCATGTGATCCAAACAGAATCTAACCTTACAGAGCCATCAACAATTGGTTTGTGGGGGGAAGGCTTGTTTCATTGACTTGGAAACAATACTCAACCAATACATGCCACCTATGACACTGATGAGGAAAGCCTTGAAAGCTTAAAATCTTTCAGTTTTGATGTTGAGGTTGAGGAGGATGATGAACTTCTTGAGCAAGTTTTAAATGAGAAGCCTTCTCCTAAAATGGTTGAGAAAATCATTTGGAACATGGAATCCTCCTTAGCTCTAGATCTACAACCACCAAGTTCCATTGAATTACAAATTTCAGATGAAGACTTAGAAATTGATAATCACATGAGAGTTGTTACACTACCTTATTGGGAAGATTTATTGTGAAAGAGTACTCCTGTTCATCAATATGATGGCCTTCACACAAAATTCATCCCACTCTATCAAAGCACATCAGGTTTTATAGAGGAAAACATTGCAATATGTTTACATAAAAGAGTGAAAAAGAACTCATTGATATTATCTTAGACTTACATAAGAGAGGAATTGACACTTCAGCCCTAGTAACACAAGAAGACAAAGAAGAATTTTGGGAAGCTATTACCTCTAAGTTGTTGTTAGAAAAAGAGTCTTTAGATAAACTGAAAGAAATTGATCCTTTTGAAGTCTTGCTAAAAACTAAAGCTGGTTTACCCCTTCCAAATTGGAGTTCAATTGTTAGTGGATTACAGAAACCAAATATTCCTTCTCATATCAATTCTTGATATTTTGTTTCTTCCATTCCTAAAACTATTGTTCATCCTTTAAACATGGTTGGCCCTGCTAGGTATGCTCCACTTGTCCTTCCTGCTGTTTTACATGATCTCCCTAGCAAATATGCAACTATGATTCAAACTTGGGGAAGCGATGAAGAAATCACAACAGAGCAACATGTAGATCAATTTAATGATTTTATAGATAGAGAAGAATTTGATGATGAAGATGTGAAATTAAGATTATTTGCACAAAGTTTTATTGGTGAAGTTAGAAAATGGTTTAAAGCTCTCACTCCTGGAAGTATTCGAACTTGGGATGAGTTTGAAGATACTTTTTTGAGAAAATGGGGAAATAGAACTAATCCAGTTCAAGCACTTACTGAATATAACAGTATTAGAAGGGAATTTGATGAATCTGTTTAGAACTGTTCAAAAATATTTAATAAATTTTTTGACTCAATTCTAGTTCATTTGAAACCTCCAGAAGCCTTAGCACAAATGAGATATGCTGAAGCATTTGACTGTGACTTTTCCATCTTGTTGAGAGAAAGAGAGTCACCTACACTTTCTGAAATGAAAAATGATGCAGTAAACGTAGAGGTAAACATTATAGCTTCTAAAAAGTCAAAAATGGGAAAAACTAAATTGAAAGAAGAAGAGAAACCTTCTTCTTCAACTTCTGATGATAAATTTGATTCAATGATGAAGAATATGGAGAAGTTGATAGATAGGTTGGCTCTTGGAAACACCTCTGCTCCTCCTGTGAAACATGAACCTCGATTTAGAAATCCTCAGTTCAGGAGACCACAGAATCAGGAGAGACCAAGAGAGAATATAAATCAGCAACCTGATCCTCTAGTGAGACCTCCTTTTCAGCAGAATTTGGTTGATGAAGAAGATGACCCTAAACAACCTAAAGAGTCTATTCATTGTTTTGATGAAGAAATGTCAGAATTTTTCTTGACCAAGGAAGAGCATGATCAATCAAATCAAAACAATCATGAAGAAGAGACATCAGAATATCTAAAGGGACATCAACATGTTATTTTTGAGATGCAGAAACAATATAATCTCAGAAATAGGAATGTACCTATCATTGCAAACAAGACACAACCTAAGAAGGATGTACCAAAGGCTGTTGATGGCAAGAAGGAAGCTCCTAAGGTCGTATAAGGTAATAAATATATACCAGTTGTCCTTCCTACTAAAGAAGCTGAAAAATCTATTTATGTTTTCAATCTTGAGAATGAAATTTCTAAGATAAAAATATCAGTCCCTTTTGGTGAAATTCTCAAGGTAGATGAAAATAGAAGCAAGATTGTTAAAAATCTAAATTCACAACCTGGAGTTGCTGATATATTGAATGTATTGGAATATCATCCGACCATATATTTGGGCCCAAGACTAGAAGATGAACAAAATGAGGAAGTTCCTCATTTTTATGTGAGTCTTATTATTCACGACATGACATTGCACAATGCTATGTTAGATTCAGGAGCTTCTCACAATCTTATGCCCAAATTAATCATGGAAAGAATGGGGTTAGAAATAACTATACCATATAAATATTTGTTTTCTTTTGATTCAAAAAGAGTTAAATGCCTTGGTCTAATCAAGGATGTTGTTGTTGGTCTGACACAAGTACCTGCTAAGACCGTAGTCATGGAAATTGTTGTAGCTGACATCCCACTGAAGTTTGGTATGTTGTTGTCAAGATCATGGGCAGAAAAATTTAAGGGTAAAATGAAGATGGATCTTACTTATGCTACCATTCCAGTCTTTGGAGAACAAAGAAGATTTTATTGAGAGACAAGGATGGCTTACATGGTAAGTAGTAAAGATAAAACTCAAAACTTTCCAGTTTATGCCCTTGATACTGAACTTGGTTCTACTATTATTTTCAATGAATTTAATAATGAAGTGGAAGAGGAAAAGAAGGTAGAAAATCAGAGTTCTAAAATTCAACAGTCAGAAAATCAGCAAGCAGGAGGTCACCAGGTTAGAAATAGAGAGGAAGAAGGTTGGTGGTCATTGCATTTTGATGTATCAATAGGCAAAGAAGGAGCAGGAGCAGGGATCTGGATTAGAAATCCAAGTGATGAAATTAATTTCTTATCCTATAAACTGAACTTTGATTGCACGAATAACATGGCTGAATATGAATCCTTGATTTTGGGTCTAGAAACGTTGAAAAGAATGAAGGCTCAAAACATTTCTATTTTTGGAGACTTAGAATTAGTCATAAAACAGATTGAAGGTTTTTATCAAACAAAGGACACAAGGATGAGAGCATATAGAAATCTGGTTTTGGACATGTTAGAAAAATTTCAAGCCTATTTATTCACAGTCAAAACTAGAGAACAAAATTCCATTGTTGATTCTCTTGCTGTCTCTGCAAGACTTTTCATTATTCCTATGCACTCCACTGAAAAATATGAAGTTGAAGTTCGCCATAGACCAGCCATTCCTGATAATATTATCCATTGGAAATTTTTTGAAGATGATCAGTAGGTGAAAATTTTATTGAGTTGAAAGAAGAATTTGAAAGTATACAAGTAGATCAACAGAACATGTTAGCTGAATCTAAAGGGAATTTTGAAGTTTTACAACTAAATACTAATTCCATACTAAAGGGACTAATACCTCTAGAAATTGTTTTTGATCAGAATGATGTTTTTAAATCCCCCAAGATGCAAGCTGATGATGAAGAAGTTGAGAATTCTAACCTTGGTACTATAGCTATGCCCAAAATGATCAAAATTTCAAAATTTCTTTCAGTTGATATGAAGTTTAAATACGTTGAAATGATGAGAAGATTTATGGATGTCTTTGCTTGGAATTATGTTGATTTGAAAGAATATGATCCCTCCATAATTCAACATACTATTCCCATAAAGGAAAATGAAAGACCTTTCAAGTAGAAGTTAAGGAGAATCAACCCACTTCTTATGCCTTTGATTGAGAAGGAGGTTAAAAAACTCTTTGATGCCAAAATCATAGTCCCAATCAGATTTTCAAAATGGCTTGCGAATTTGGTTCCGGTTAGGAAGAAAAGTGGGGAAATCAGAATATGCATTGATTTCAGAAATCTAAATAAAGCCTCCCTAAAAGATAATTATTCCCTCCCGAAGATGGATAAAATTTTGCAAACCATTGTTGGTTCTCAAGAATGTCTATGCTTGATGGTTTTTTAGGTTATAATCAGATCCTTGTGCATCCTGATGATGAGGAAAAAACAACCTTTACTACACCATGGGGTACTTTTATGTACGCAAAAATGCCATTTGGTCTCATGAATGCAGGAGCTACTTTTCATAGGGCAATGTATATTGCATTTTATGAAGAAAAGGACAAGATGGTGGTTGTGTATCTTGATGATATAACAGTATTTTCAAGGAAGGAAGAAGATCATTTGAAGCACTTTGAAAAAATTCTGCTGAAATGTAGAAGGTTTGGCATCTCTCTAAATCCCACCAAAGGTATTTTTTCTTTAACTTCAGGTAAATTACTTGGGCATATCATTTATAAAGATGGAATTAAGATTTATCCAAGCATATTCAATGCAATTTAGAAGGTGGATTTTCCAAGAAGTAGGAAGGAGATTCAATCTTTCCTTGGAGAAGTTAATTTTGTAAGGCATTTTATTCCTAATTTTTTTGAGATTGTGAAGGACATAACAAGGATGCGAAAGAAGGGAATTGATATTAAGTGGAAAGGAGAGGCAAGAAATTCATTTGAAGAGATCAAAAGAGCACTCACATAGGCACTAGTGTTGATCAATTCTGATTTTTTCAAGGAATTTTTGCTATTTACCTTTGCATCAGAGAATACTATCGCTGGAGTTCTGCTACAAAAGGGATATCAAGGTATTGAACAACTGATTTCTTTCTTTAGTAGGACATTAGCCAATGTTGAACTGAATTATAATATCTTAGAAAAGAAAGCCTATGATTTGGTGAAGGCTATCAAATATTTTAGAATTTATATTCTGCATTCTCATATTGTGGCGTTTGTTCCTAATACTGTTGTGAAAGAAATCCTCACTCATGTCGACCCTGATGGTAAGAGGGGGAAATGGATTGCCAAGTTACTAGAATATGATATTGAGATTAAACTGACAAAATTGGTCAAAGGGAAAGGCTTGGCAAAGCTGATGGCACAATCAAACTTTGACTGTCTTGATATAAATTTGATTGCAGAAATATTAGAAATTTCAGATGATGAGGAGGAATTAGTTCCTATTGAAGAGAAGTACATAACTTCAGATTGGTACAAGGAGGTGGTTTTTGTTCTACAACATCATAAAGCTCCTGCTGGTCTAACAAAGTCCAAAGCAAGGTTTGTTAAGATGAAATCTTTGAGATATTTTATATTTGATAGAAATTTGTTTTGGAAAGATACTGGTGGAATTTTACTAAATTGTTTGTTGGAAGAAGAAGCTGATAAAGTAATTGAAGAATTTCACAAAGGCGATTGTGGAGGTCACCATTATTAGAAAGCTACAACAAACAAGATTCTAAGAGTAGGGTAATTTTGGCCTACAATGTTTAAAGACATTTACAAAAGAATTGCTGCATGCCATGACTACCAAATTTTTGAAGGAAGGAGGAAGATTTTTCATTTACCTTTGGTACCTATCTATGTGGAAGCACCTTTTCAGTAGTGGGGGTTAGATTTTATCAAAGAAATACATCCATCATCATCAGGACATCATCACTGGATTCTTACAACAGCTGAATACTTCACCAAATGGATAGAAGCAATCCCAACAAGGAAAGCTAATGATTCTGTAATTATTTCTTTTCTAGAAAATAATATCTTGTCAAGATTTGGTTGTCCCATGAAGATTATAATAGAAAATGGTCAAGCATTCAAGTCTAATAAAATGATTAATTTTTTTCATCAATACCATATCATTCTTGGACACTCTATTGCATACTATCCACAAGGGAATGGTCTTGTTGAATCATCTAACGAGAGCATTGTAAGGATCATTAAAAAAGTATTTCAAGAGAACAATAAAGCTTGGCATCTGAAGTTTAAGTATGCCATATGGGCTGATAGAATATGCAAAAAGAGATCAATTGGGACTTCACCATATGAATTAGTGTATGGCGTTGAAGCTATTTTTCCTACATCACTAGGGGTATCTGTCATGAAACTAATTCAAGGGCTTGAAGAGGAACCAAATGCCATTCAGAGGAGAATTAATCAGCTGATAGCTTTACAAGAGAAGAGAAATGAAGTTTATGACAACCATAAACAAACTCAAAACAAAATAAAAAATACATTTGGCAAGAAGATAAAATAATAAAGTTTTCAAATACAAGACAAAGTGCTGAAATGGGAGGCCAAAATTGAGGAGAAAGGAAAACATGGTAAGTTTGAGAATCTATGGAAGGGTCCTTTCAAGATAGCTACTTTTCATGGGAACAACACTTATATACTGCAGGAAATTGATGGAGGATCATTTGCTGGAGGGCCTGTTAATGGCAGGTTCCTAAGGCAATACACTTGCTGAAGTTTGATCAATCACTTATGACATTGTACATATTTCATCTTTGTCAGTTTTATCACTAATAATGACAAGCTGAATCAGCTAGCTTGAGCCTGAGGTGAAGGCCATTAGAGCTTGAGGAGGAAGCTTGGAAATTCAATAATTTTTTTCTGTTTTCATCAAAAATGGATAACAACACTAGAGCTACTGGTTCTTAGAGTACCATAGGGGCACACTATCCCAAGTGGAGCCACTGTTATCACCCTAAAAAAAATTTCTGAACTCTGTAAGTTTACACTGTTTTTGTCATAGTGTCAAATAGGTCTTGAGTTACTTTAGTCTTGATAAAGGGTAGGTTATAGGTTTAGAATTATTAAAAAGTCAGCTTTCAATTTCAAATAAAGTCTTTAGGTCTCATCCCATGGTTTAAAAGTCTCATCATTCAATTAAAAAATCATGTCATCAAATTTTAGATGAAACCCTTGCAATTAGCCACAAAACCGTAGTTTCGTAGCATGGTCAGTTTAAAAATTGAGTTTTTCACTACGAAAGCGCTGCTACTTTCATAGCGCAAAGTGTGAAAAATGCACTATGTGCCCTACGAAAGCACGAATTCTTAAAAGGTCAAAGCTCAGAAATTGTCAGAAATTCATTAGGATATGATAGGGTAATGTCATGGTGAGTCAGTTAGGAGTCATATTCGAAATGATAAACCATACATATCCGTCATTATTATGACAGGGGTTTCATATTGAGAAAAGAGATTTAAAAATTCGAAAGGTCTTGTCTGTTTAGTTATTCCAGTTTTCATTTTCTCTTATTAAACTGTGAAACATTCTTGTTTCAAGCTCAATATTATGGTTGTCCTATACCAAGGATATTTCATACATTATCAAGAGAGGCTGATCCTTTTTCAAGTGAGGCTGCTAAATCAGATCAAGAGAGGTTGTTTTCAAGAGAGGCTGATTTTCAAATTCTAAAGAAGCCAACAGGGTTTTTCTAAAACAAGTATGGCTGAGGAGAAAAATAACCATAGGTCAGGACATTGTTTGAGGTCTGAACCTGAAAGAAAAAGAGTTTTAGCTAAATACCAAACAATCATGGATGCTTTCCGTAAAGAAGGATGTTTAAAGTTTTGTGAAAAGCTGCAAGGTGGACATACTCAGGTATCAAAAGAATTTTCATTACATTTCAATGGTACATATACAAAGGTTGGGATGTTAAATATGTCAGTGACACCTGAAACCATTGCTCTAGTGACTTAAATACCTAGAGGACAGGAAACATGGTTTAAAGGTTTTAGGTTCGATATGGAGGCATGCAATATGTTTTTGAAGCTAGAATATGCAGAGATGGACTTGAATAATGCAATTCCCAGAAAATGTATTAAGGATAACTATGCCAAACTATTGCTCAACATCTAGAGATATTTCACGTGCGAAGGCAGGTACCACAAAGTTTAAACGTATCATTTCAAACTCCTATTAAAATTCACATGTATGATATCACTGGATTTCCTATTTTTCCTATATAGAAGCATTGCTAAAATGGATGATAAGGTCCAAATGAAATCCGATGACTGTGAAACATCTCGGTTTCACCATGGCTTAATTAAATTTTTGGTTTTGAATGAGCTCCAGAAGATTTGTAGGGATTGGTCCTCTTTTCTATTTATAAGTGGATTTGAAATGGAAGCTCAAAATACAGCTAAAAACCTTAAGGCAAAATAAATATCATCCCCACCAGCAGAATCCAGTCAACCTATAGCTGTAAGGACCAGGAGATTTGTCAAATTAAAGCCTAGGAAACAAGTGAAATATAAAGTAGAAAGGACACCAGTGATTTTTGCAGAAACCCCTCCACCTGCAAAACAAGGGTTACAGAGTACCAAGGAAGCTAAATAGAAACAAAGAGCTGGTAGTAAAATAGTCCAGAGAATCACAAGGAGTCAAAGTACAACATCAGAAAGAAATACAATGGTCTTAGGATCAAGTCACAGCCCAGGTTTTAAAGGAAAATTAGATGATTTAATACATGCAATAGACATACAAGAATCTCCTATAGTTCAAGCTGATTTCATAGGGGTTATAGAAAGCAAACAGAAAGGGATGAAATCATCAAAGAAGCTGGAGTTTAAGGATGAAGATGCAGCATTTGTTTTCCAAGATAGGTGGCCTATAACTAGGCATTCTAAAAGGCTAGAAGAACTTAATGCATAATTTGAGGAAAAAAATGAAGCAGCTACTGTTCATAAGGAGATAGTTGATCTTTCCTCACCTGTAACAAAACTTGCAGAAAATAGAGTATCTACAGCAAAGGAGGAAATGACCGAGTATAAAAGTATGGAAGAGAGGTTAACATCAGTAAATCAGGAAATTTCCAAGCTGAAGAAAAGAGCTAGAAAACATGTCATTGAGAAAACAAAGTTTAAAAGGATGAAAGCTATTTAGGAAAGTGAAAATGTTTCAAAATCAGAAATACCAAGCAGTGAGGAACATTTCTTCACATGGACAGTCCTAGCCATTAAGGAAGAAAAGTTTGTAAGAGTCATAAACACTCATTTGAGAGCTAGCAATAGAAGGTTAAGAAGACAAGTTGAAGACCTGGAGATACAGTTGACAAAGTCTCAAGAAAAGTTAAAAGGGTAGTAAAATAAAGTGATAAATTCATAAGTCAATCTCTGATCAAGATGAAGACAAAATTTGATGAATATTATGTTTTTGGGGTCATATTACTGTGTTTTTTAAATAATACCAACACCTTCATAGTTTAAACATCTCCAAGGTAAAAAATTTGAAGACAGTTTTGACAAAACTGCTTACACAGCAGTTTCGTAGCACAGATAGTGAAAATCTGCTAAAATGCGCTACGAAACTGCTGAAGCAGTCTTCTAGCATATTTTAATATCAAATTTTGGGGGAATTTTGGTTAATTTTGATTTGAAATGGCTGGTGGAAGTGTAAAAATAGAATATGAAGGTTTACTTGAAGAAATCAGGTCAAAACTTGATTGACAAAAGGAGCTAAACACTACGCTACGAAAAGCGCTACGAAACCGAGCTGCTTTCGTAGCGTAGGTTTATCCTTTGTCTTTTTGCACCATTAAAATTATAGTTTCTGCATAGCTTGAGGATTAAATATATATGGTGATTTTTTGGCAACATGACACATGTAGACCTGATATATTAATGATAAAAGTACTCAAAACAGATAAAGGAATCAAAGAGGCTAAAAAATAGGAAAACATGTTTCCTATTTTTTAGGAGAACATTATCATTAACAGTAGTGTCACTTCAAGTGAAAGGTCAACATCCAAATTTTATTTCATGGGATTGCAGGTGGAAAAAGATGTAATTAAGATTAGATAAGGTTGTTAGAAGAATACTTAAGAGTTTCAGTCCTATTATAATTAAGACTTTTCATAAGCAGTATAGCTGTCAATTTGTAATAAATGGCATGTCTCAGATTAGGAAAGGTGTCAAACTCTTTGAGTTCGATGTATCTAGTGGAGAAGAAGGAATCCTATCTTGTAAATTTTCTATAAAGAGCATAAGGTCGAATTCCAAAAGGTTGGACATTTTCATTAGCAAATACTGTGTTATTGTATGTCACTGGTTTTTTTAGCTTAATACAGAGTTCTGTTTTGACAACTCAAGATTCACGAGGAGTTGTTGTTCATTATTTTTCTAATGTCATTCTTCAATATCTCTATTTGAAGTGGTGTTTGTATATGATACATAGAATTAATTTATAATTCTCTAACTTCCTTCATATACAAACTGACTGTGTGTTTCACTGTTCTACTATTTTACTCATTGACTTGAACTCCAAATGCCTTGACTTCCATGCTAGATAGACTGTGATGTTTTTACTGAAGTTATCTTGACTCCATGGCCCAATGAATGTTTGCTAATATGTGATACAACCAGTTATATTATTCTATATTTTTACCTTATAGTTAGCCATCTATCCATTAATAAAAAAATCATAAACCCTTGAGAGAGCCCTCTCAGGTTGAGGAGGCTAAGCCTCAACCAAAAGATTGGTTTGAAATAGTTGCACAAGATTAGTTTGATGAGTAGCCCATCAGGCCTGATTTTTTTATAACACAATATATGATGAGTCTGATAGTGCAGATGATCATGAGGAAGAGATGGAGTGTCTTTCTCGAAAGAGTCCTAAGCTGAGCCAAGTGGAGGAAGAAGCAGTCCTGGATCAAGATTATTTTCCAAATCTTCACATTGAGGTATTGTTTCAAGATCCCTTTGCTAATTTGTTAGAGAAATTTGAAGAGGAAGTAAAACATGTCAAGAGTAGTTTGATGTAGAATTTCAAGAACATTTTAGGCACTACTGTTCAAACACAAGTGAGGTGGGAGTGGCCTTCTGATTTTTTTCAAAACCCTCAAAGAGCTGAACCAAGATCCCTCATGGAATCATCTTCTTGATTGGTTGTATTGGAAAAGAGATTTCACCAGCGGAATGTATATCATGTATAATTTAGGTTAGGATAGATAGGAATGCAAATAAGCTCAGCACTATGAGCATCTTTCTAGTTTTTAATCTTAAAATACTAATCCAAAACAAAAAACTCAAAAACATAGAAAGAAGGAAAAAGTGGGCAGATTTGAAAAAGAGGTACAACCCCATACCCAAAAAATAGTAATACTAAAAGTGTGCAAGCCTAAATTCCACTACTCATTCAAAAGAAGATCTTGTTCAGTCATCTATCCTAATCATGGCTGAACATGTTTTAAATTTGTGTTGATAAGTTAGTAAAAAAAATGATTGTCAAAATTATTCAAGCTAGACTTGTTAGAAAGGATAGATTAGGAATGTAAGATACTGGTTCCACACGCTTAAATATGAACCAAAGAGAAATATGAGGAGGACTAACAAATGATCAATCACAACCCTCATGATTTCTAGTTTTGTTTGTACAAAAATAATGTTTGTGTGCAGCTTGTCCTAATGCCACAACCCATGGTGAAACAAATTTATTAATCCTGATTCAAGCCATGTTTTCAATTTCATGTTAATATCTTAGAGAATGAAGTCTTTCGTACGGCTTAATCTTGACAATCAGTTAGCCTAGGTAGAGAATAAAAAGGGTTCACTAGCATAATCTGAACTCTTGGAAGTGATAAGGCTAGAAGTAGGTAGTTTGTTTTGCTTTCAAAAGAAGAAAATGTCAAGGGTTTTCCAGTCCAAGTGCACCCAAGGAAGAAAAAATTCTAGGAAAAGTAGGCTGGGTAGGTAGAGATGAGTTTGAAGCTAACATGTCCTTTAGATTTTTAGATGATAGCTTCATAAGAAACATCAGCAAATGAAAGAAGAAAACTTTGCCCAATGGATGGGGCACTGGTCTTCATAAACCCAAATATCTGAAGTTTTGGACACCTCCTGAAAAGGAACTCCCCTCCCCAAGTGGAGCCACTATTAGTCATCAGTAATTTTCACTATTCGTAGATGACTAATTATTGGTTCTAGATTTCTAAAAACAAATTTCCATGAACATTGTGAGATTTAGAAATCTCACTGCCTTCATTATCCTTAGAGAAATTTTTTTACTATCCTACCATTTTTCCATTTCATAATCACCTTGTAACTCCTATAGACTCCAAATGGATTGTGCCTCTAATTTCCATCCTTTTTCCTACCCATAATCTCATTACTCTATTTATCCCTTGCCTATGACTCCATTGTCCATCTAAGGTTTTTGAGGGCATTTTTTCTTGGTTTCATGACTTCCATGGTTAAATCATCAACAAGGCTTGTACCCTGATGCTCTTACACCTCCTCCTATCCTTAATATACCTTCATAAACACTTCCCATCACTCCTATCCCTCAAAATCATCATTTTTCTACAAAACCTAGCCTATTGCTATGACTTGACACTTTTTCGAGACTAGGCCTGTGTTTTTCCCTTTTGGACCCCTTCCCTTCACTCAATCCTTCAAATTATACTTTTTTCTACTCTCTAAAATCCATCCCTATCCCCCAAAATTTCCCCAATAATTTATGCAACCCTTAACCCCTTCATTCCCCTCCCTCTAAAAGGCACTCCTAAATCCCTTGTTTTTCCTTCACCAAACCCTAATTTCCCCTTCTAACTAAGATAGGGTTTGCTATGGAAAGGAGGCATAGGAGAAAAGGATCCATATGATAGATCATATCAGAAAACATAAATCCATACCAAATCATAAACATCATGCCTCCATCATTTTCCAAGAATTCATTCCAAGAGCCAAAGCATTTGCCACACCTAGGGAAATTTTTTCTTAAAACTATGTTTCTGACCAAACAGAGATGAATTTGGAAAAATTGACAAATATTTTGTCCTTAATAGGGCCAAGAAGAAGAACCTCCTTCAGTTTTTACACAGGTATCATGGTTTGGGAGCAATGTCAAAAATACAAGTGTCACGAGAGAATTTATGCACTCTTGGAGTGACCTTGGGAAAATTAGGTTTACTTATAGCTAGAGTTACAAAATGACTTTCTTGATATGTAAAATGACAACTAGACTTGAAGATCTTTCCAATGAGCTATCATGAGCTCAATTTTGAATTGAGGAAGGCATCCAAAAGTGGTCTGCACCATCACTCTCCATTTCTACACCACCATTCAGCACTTTTTGACCAGTCTTGGGAGAATCAACGTTTGACAGGTCAAATAAACTCCAATAAGAGAAAAAAAGGTATATCTTGAAATAATACTGGAATATATTTCAAATGAAATGTCATTAGTTCACTTTGGAGTTATGGAAGGCCTCCACAAGTAGTCTACACCAGCACTTTGCATTTCTGCACCATCACTCAACACTTTTTGACCAGTCTTGGGAGAATCAACTTATCACAGGGAAATAAACTCTGATGAGAGAGAGAAGGGTATATTTTCTACGTGGATAGGATAAAATTTCCAACAAGCTATCACAGGCCCAATTTGGACATCGGTAAGGCCTCCAAATTCCCTCTGCAAAAGACGCTACACGTAGGGAGTTCAGGCGCTACGCTTATGGTAGAAGGTTTTAAAAGGCTATTGAAAGTGACTTCCAGGGTTTGCAAGGTGAAGTGCTTCACTGCCTCAAAGTGAAAGAATGCAAAGTGTATTAGTGTAAGGGATGTCAAGCCTTCATTTTCAGTCATTTTCCCTCAAATGGACAAAGGAATAAAGGCATAAGGTTCAGTTTTAAGATGAAAAGTGAAGTTTATCATGAGGTTGATGCTGTGTGACTGAATGTGTCAAACAACAAGAAACATGAAATAAGGGATGAATCACCATGCCAGGGCACCTACAAAATCAGAAGTGGCCAAAATGATATAACATGCATTAGTGTGAAGACCATTAGGTTTGTCAAATGAATGTGTCATGCCAAAGGATCAGTAAGAAAGGGGAAAAAAATTTCTCTTATTCACTCATCCAGGAAAGGGCCATTTGACCTCTGGGGCAAAAAAACAAAGAAGTTGTTAAGGATGATGTCACCATGAAAAATGCCTAAAAATTTGTAAGAATGATTGAAAAACAGGATCAGGCCAAAACACAGCAAAACATGTGACTCAAACACAACATCTGCAAAACAAGGTGATAAAGGCACCAATAGATCAAAGGAGGTCAAAATTCACTATGGAAACAACTTGAAAGAAAAACAAAGAAAATAGTTAGAAAAGAGAAAGGGCCACTTGAATGTTTTTAAGTCATCTACTGCAAAAAAGCTCAAAATGAAAAATCATTGAAAGTGACCAAGGTACTGAAAACTTAACAAAGTGGGTTTTTTTATTTCAATTTATTTTTTAAAGTTATAAAGACATTTCAGTTTTAAGTTCAGTTGTCATTTGCAAGGAGATAAAACCCTTAAGGAGAAAAATTCTGAGTTTTTTGAGAAAAACTGGGCCAAGTCACTGGCGCTACGCACAGACACTGACGCTATGTTCACAGACCCTGGCGCTATGCTAATAGAGGTCTCCACAGTGTAATTTTTATGTTTTGTTGAGCATACACTGGGTGGCGTTGCACGTATAGCCTGGTGCTATGCTCTGGCAGATAGACATGCACAGGAGGAGGGCGATGTGCCCCCATGCTGGCCCGACAGCCAGTTTCTCCTCCAAGTGCAACGGGCAGAGGTCAAACCCAACACCTAACCAGTCTAAATCACCCAGGAGTGTCGACGCTATGCCCAGGAAGAGGCCTGACTCGACTTTTCTCTTGCCTGGTGCTGTGCCTAGAGGCTGGTAGGCATACACAAGGCATGCAGCGCTGAACACAGAAGACCAGACTTGCCCAAGTTTCTGCCCTGCGCTAAGCTAATGCCAAAATCCTCCAAATTGTAAAATATTTTCCAAAATATCAAGGAAAGCACCCTCGGTGATGATGATAAAGAAAGTGGTGATAGTGGGGGTGATAAAATCAGTAAGGATGAGGGGGAAAATGATGAGGCTGCGACAAAAAATGATGAAGAGATAGAGGAAGATAATCAAGAAAGGGGCAATGAACATGACAATGATAAAGACAATGACAGTGAAGACAATGTATAAACTAAAGGCAGCAGTGACCAAAATGAAGTAAGCCTCAATGATGAAAAGGAAAACAAAGAGGAAAATAGTCATGACAGTCATAACAACTATCATGACAGTCATGACGACAGTCAGCTAAACAATGATAATGAGGATGATGATAGTGCAGAAGATAAAGAGGACAACAACTATGATGAAGAACAAAATAAAAATACAGAACCTGTGAAGAGGTTGAAAGTGGTGTTGATGTTGAGGAAAAAGAGTGCAATGCTGAAACATGAAACCTAATCACTGATGATACTAATGATGAAAATAAAGAGTGTGATAATAGCGGCAAGGATCACAACCATGATAAAAACACTAATAAGACCATGATCACACATTTTTCGTTGGCATATCAAAGAGGCCCTCATTTAAATTCAAAACACTAAAAAGAGTAAAAGAGAAATTAAACCTTGAAATCTTGCCTGAATATTTTCTACAGGTCTCTCAGACCCCATGAGGGAGACATCCACCAATTTTGAAGAAATTTTGACAAGTTTTTTCTTTTTATGAATTTGGAGGCCTATAAGCGCAGCGCTACTGGCACTATGCTTTCCTTCAAGCGTCTTGAGAGGGAAAAATTTACATTTTTAGATTTATCATGCCTATTACACTATGCTCACCAAATTTCAGAGCATTTGGAGCATTTTTGACCCCTCAAAAGGTCAAAACACACCTCATTTTCTACCATTCTACCTCATTTTCAGGCCTCACGCTGCACTCAGAGAAGTGTTGGGAAAATTCCCTTTTGGAAAGTTTTCAGGAGTTCAATTAGAAAAAAAATGGTATATTTGGAAAGTAGACTCATCCATATTTCTAACGGGCCATCACAGAGCAAATTCCAACATCGGGAAGGTCACCCAAACTTGGCTGCAAGTGGACCCATTTTCTGCCTGTGTTGGCGCTATGCTCCGAGTAGTTTGGGGAATTTTAATTTTTTAACAGGTTACATGATCTCAATCAGAAAAAAAAGAAGGTATATTTGGAAAGAATACTTAGCCGGCTCTCCAACGGGCTATCACAAAGAAAAATCGGACCTCGGGAAGGTCCCCAAAATTTGGCTGCAACAGGACCTATTTTCTGCCTAGGATGGCACTGCGCTTATATACAACACTATGTCTTTTTGGCCAAAAGTCAACAAAACACACTCATTTATTGAAAAATCATATTGTAGTGTTTTTTAATGCAAATAACTCTAGAATTAGGTGCTAGAAGTTATTTTGGCATTTATTCCATGGGATATTTTGTGCCTTGGGCCTTGCATGGTCTCTTGGGCATTTATGACATTTATGAGTGATTTAGATATTTTCCGACCCTATCTAGGGTTTTTGAACTCCTTTTCTAAATAAATAGAGCATTAGGGTTTCATTTTAAATGTTAGAATTTCATGAGTTTTTAGAGAAATACATGGTTTTCTTGAGTTTTAAGGATAAATTGGTCTTGTGGAGTTTATGAATGCCTTGTTTTGATTAATGATGAAGGAGGATAGCTTGCAAGATCCTTGAGCTTGGTTATTGGTGAAGTGCTTCTCTCTTATGTTATTTTTTTTCTCATTTTTTCATTATGTTTCCATCCCTCTATGCTGTAGTATAATAGAAGAATATAGGTTAAGAAATGTTCTTTGAGGTACCTTAGTCCTTCATGTTTCTACTGTCTTTGTGTTTTCCTCTGTTGGGTTTGTTTAAGGAATTATTAGCTACTCCTTAGACCTCCCATGCTTATTTATTCCATGAATGGTTCAATACAATAGTTTCAAATATTTTTTATGGTTAGCCCTGCCTATTTGATGCTATTTAAACTCTATTTTGGAATCTCTCTTTCAGGTATTACTTATTAAGTTTTAGCCAAAGAGGCCATGTTTTGATTGCGCCCTTTGTCCATGATTAAGAAGTTGCCTTAAAGTTCTTTGTAGCTCGATCATTGATTTTTAGGCGTTCCCTCTTCATTGATTAAATTTATTTTTTATCTTTAATGTTTTCTAAATATTGAAGGTGAAATCACTAAAAGTTAGATTATTTTCTTACTTTCTATGGTTCACTGAATTGTTCATCTTGAATGCTTGTTTGCTTAAGTATAATCAGAAAGCTATTGTTTTTCCATGTCTTATGATTATGTCATTATGTTGATAGGTGTTTTAGACCATCTTGTTTAAAAGGTGTTTGTTTAAGGATTCTTCACTGCCCTTACACACCTACTTTTTTCACCAACTTATTGTTCATTCCACTTCACACATCCCTTAAAGATCCATTTGACCATGGTAGTTTTGCCTTGTTATCCATCTTGTTTCATTGCTGAGATATTCATGAATTTCATTGAATCCATAGCCCAATGATTTTAAGACCTCTCATTCCACCTATTCTACCTGACCATCTTACCCAACCAAACAAACAAAAAACCCTACACTTAACAACCAGCCTAAAACCAAACCCTAACTACAAACAAGTATACATCCTTTGCATATAATAGAGAGAGCCCTCTCTGAGTCCAGGAAGGCTAGGTCCTAGAACTCCAAAGACTAGTCTTATGTTACCCTATGCATTTGGTCTACCAATCTGCTAAATCACGGGACACTAACAATGCAGAATTGTGATCTACGGATAAATAAAATTCCATAAGTGTGGTGCTAGGCACTTAGAACAATAGATGAAATAATTTTCTAACACTTTATCGAAAATGAGCAGCTACATAGAATGATAGAAGAACCTACTTGTGATCGAAGGGCTTCTTCTTATCCTTTTGTCACTTTTGATGTTGCCTTCAATGCAACTTAGATCGTCGGATCGATTCCTGCAAACAGAAACATAGAACAAAAAAAAACATGCATATACAAATATCTACCTATCTTAATCACTAAAATTGATTAGATGTGAAACATACATATCATTCAAGAATCCATTGCATGAGAAATAGAAGCATAAAGAGATACATATATGAGAAAATGAACAACAATATTTATTAAAGCTAGAAGGGGGAGGTTACAATAAATGATCGATTTGATGCCACCAACTCTAGCTTCATCCCAGCCTCATCACATACAACATCACACCAGCATCATATCAGTACTTTCACTCTCTCAAATGAGAATCCAAAAACATTTATTTACCAGAATTATTCCTTCCCTAGCACTAGGATTTGTCTTCAATTTATAGGGAAACTGATGGTAGTTTCTTAATGAACGACTTTATAAGAATAGGCAAGACATGTTCCCAAATTCAAAGGTCTTAGATGGACACTTGGATTCAAAGTTTGAGACATATGGACTCTTCTAGAAGGCATTGTCCATGTGGAGATTCTTGGGACAGTGAGAATTCTTCTCCCAGGTGAACAAAGTACTCTTGAATGTTGGGAAGTGAATTATAGTGCACCTTGAATGAAGGATGCTGTATATGAAACACAATTAGTTCCTTTAGAGGCAGCGTTGGTGAGTTCATAAGTGATATAACATATAATTCAAACCTTGGAAATCTCACAATAGAAGCCATGAATGAATTTTTCTTATCTTAGGGAATATAGAAACTAAAATGTAAGGGGATGATAGACCCTATTTCATTGGTCCTAGGGATGATTTCCAGTTTGAATAGGTCATGGGGGATGATGCCCACATTGAACTATAATAGTTTCCCCCTAAATCATGAAATCAGAATAATAATAATATATTTGAATGCGATTATTTACAAAGTAATGAGATGGAACTGAAGCGGAGTGGAGACCTACATCAATCTTACAATACATGACATCATAATATTTTCATCTTGATCATGAATTACTGAGGGATTCATTCCCATGCTCAGCACATAAACTATCTAATGACATGTACATAGTTCAGAAATTCATATGCATTGGAATGTTGCCCAATACAGACATACCTAAAGATATAGGCCCATTTTCAGATGATGATCTATATGCAAGGTCACCATACATATGATGTGTACAACAATCCTAAAATCGCATCCTAGATGGGTGAAACTAGATCCAGGGTCTTCTTATCTCGTTCACTCGATCGTTCGAGTACAAGTCTAGCCATGTGAATATATGATTTGTAGTCAAATATGGTAAGGCATAGTTTTAATACCATCTAAGGATGTAATCTATTAACAAACACGAGAGAAACACCATTGATTTTAATGGCTCTCAAGTTAATGCAATACATTTTGCAAGGTGTGAATAGATGATTTGATATCGAACGGAAAACAAAATATTTTAGTCAAAGGTCCAGAAGCAAGGATCTTGTTGATGTTGTAACAAGCCTCACTGTACTAGAATATGATGTTTCTAAGTAAACTTCTTAGATGATGATTTGATTTCGACAGGAAGCTACTTTATCGTGAAATGAGAGTTACTGATTTTAGAGACAAAATCTGACTTTATATAGCAATGTTCAGGGATGACTGTCATGAAAATGAATATTTATGAGTATTGCAGAAGGATGAGTATTCACTGGATGACTTCTCTTGAACATATTGGTGACACTAAGATGGGTTGGAATCATTGACCCAAAAATAAAGTGAAGGTATGATGAACCATAGGGATGAACAAACCATCAAGAACATTACGCAACCCAAACAGTCATGATGATGGAGTGAAGTGTCATGTTCGAGAGCGACCTGCTACCGTAAAAGTTTTGTTTACTTTCCAAAATTTTCCTTGGTCATTTGTCGACCAGTACCTATTTATTTTTAACAAGTTTGAGGAGGATAACATATGTTTGATCTATAATTCAACCCTTTGGGTGAATATGCATCGCTATTTAATAACTTAACGAGTTTAGCGATAAATGAAACTCGATTCTTGCCATGATCGACAAGCCCATCGCTATTTTATGTTTTAACGAGCCTAACAACAGTGACAACCTGGTTCTTTTTCATATTTAGAGATTTTTAAAAAGAGGAAGAAATAAAAATCCATGAGTCCTTTTTCGTAAATTTGTCGCTTAGATCCAAAAAAGTGTAAAATGATATCTGAGAGAACCTCCTAGCCATGTTCGACTAGGGTTTTCCTCTTTTGTAAATAATCTATCTTAGTCCAGAAAAGGGTTAAACTTATACTGAGTAGATGTCCTTTCATTTGTTTTTATGAGCTTGAAAGCACAAGTGCTCGACAATATTTTCACATTATCGAAGTCTAAAAAGAGCTAAAAGAAGACTCTAGGGGTTCCTTTTTCGCTGTTATCAAAGCTCGAAAAAGAGATAAAAGTGTGCTTCAAGTCATTTTTTCGTGTTTATGAAAGATCAAAAAATAAGGATAAAAGTATGCTTCGTGGTCAAATCATTCTTGAAGTAAGTGTGCATAACTAATCTGCTATGTCAGCTATAAACCATTTGAAAGTTACCATCTGGATTTTGGAGCTCTGAACCTATTTTTTCCCCCGAACTTCAACTATTTATTGCGGCCAATTCTATGGACGGTTTTCATCGCCATTTGATCCAAGTTAGAGCTATAAACCTCCTCTTTCCTTCAATAGTATTTTTGTTTTATTTCATTGCAATTTTTTAGGGATTTGGGCCCATTACGGTAAATTTAATTTTCACATAGGGCAACGCACCCTTGAATGTTGAAAGGAGCATTGCAGTGCACTGGAATTGAAGGCCAGGTGCACTTGTAACGCATTGTCCCTTGACCAGGGGTGCATTGGGCGAAATTCGTATTTTTTTTATTTGTAGTGTGCCTAAATGTTTCCTGGTTTTTTGCATGAAATGGGTCCTTATGAGTCTTATGGTTATGTTTCAGGGATTCAACGGACTAAAATGATGATTACATGGAGGGAAAGAGAACATGAGGAACAAAACATGATTTCCCTAAATTATCTGGGTACTGTAAGAACCCTCAGAGACTGTGGGTTGCTGAAGTACTTAAGACTATTGGGTATGAGGTAACAGATGGAACTATTGGAGTTCCTTGTTCATTCATGGGACCCTGTGATTGAGGCATTTCATATTGGGGAAAAATGGGTCCTAATTTTAGTGGAGGATATCTAATTTCTCACAGGATTATCAAGGAGAGGCCTACCCATTTCTCTTGTAGGGTCTGCTCTCGGAGGAAAGACGGTGAGAGATTATATATTTTAGTATTGCAATCCAGGGGCAGAACCTAGCATGGATGGGAAAATAAGCATCCATGATGTTCGTGACTTGCCATTGAGAACCATATTATTCACGATCGCAAAGCTTACTGGTACCACTACACTACACGTAGCAAACAGATCTTACATGAAGTATGCACTAGAGTTCTTGGAACCAACAATTTTAAACTGGGCTAAAGTTGTACTTTCTCAAATGAAAGAAAAACTAAGCAAGGAAAAGGGAGGAAGGAAGAAAAATTTCAACTATGGTTTGAACCTCATTTATTTTTCCTTAGAGAATATTCCACTAATGCAGCCTCAACATGTGACGCTCGGTATATCTAACTGTAGATATCCAAGGATGCAGATATCGGTAGAGATGATGGCTAGACATGCCGGTAAATTGACCATCGTGTTATCAACTGCATTATTCTCCTCGTTTAGGCGATATATTATCACCATCGATGATTATGAATATGCAGGCATCAACTTCTGAGGAGATATAGATTCAGTTTTACCAGAAGGCGCTCAATGGGGTACAACTGGTAAGAATATTTTGACCATGTTTTTGGATTTTTCTAAGGTTTATACATGTTTTTTTATTCATATTTTTTCCCAAGAATAAACTAAGGTTTTGACGTATGCAAATGTTGGTCGATTTCGACCAGTTGGACAACCAGAGCAGGAAGCAGATGAGCCATCAGAGAGGGCTACCAGGAGAGAAACCCTTTAGGATTCAGATATGGCTAAGAACCTTGCTATGCTTCGACAACATATATAGAGGTTGAACTTCAGGATTCTCGATTTTCAGATCGAATAGTTACCCAAGAAACTACTGCGCCATACTAATGGCATTCCTAATCGTTTGATGTGGTTATTGCATAGGATAGCTAGATCAGTAGCATGTTATCATGAGCACCACTAGTTTAATTTTGACATGTTGCATACATTTTGAGGTTAGATGATCAATGTGTCTTGGGAACAAATTTTGTAAAAACCTATAAATATCTATCTATCTATTTTCAATGTTTTGCTATGTTTATTGCGTAATCACATTCAATTATGTGAATGTATCTTTACATGTGTTGCAAATGGCTGTTTATAACATAATTTGCTAAAGAATCAGTTAATGTGTTCAATTTTCTGGAAATTTTTTGATATTGAATGAAATCAAAATGTCTTTTCAAAAGTCGAACTCTTAGGAACATACGCTTAGCAACTATTAGTAAGTTGCAGTACCACAATTTGTGAGTCTAACCTAATAATGATGTAGTTAATACTAAATAAAATGGCATTAGATAGAAGTTCGATCAACGCACTATACTCAGTGATATTGCTTGAACTTCGGCCGATACAAATCCCTTGAAAAATCACTAACTCATCATTCAAAGTGAAAATGGCCCACACTGTAGAGGATAGATTCAGCATACTACAAATCGCACCATCAGCATACCCAA
Organism: Pinus albicaulis; assembly: GCA_034641835.2. Taxonomy (NCBI): domain Eukaryota; kingdom Viridiplantae; phylum Streptophyta; class Pinopsida; order Pinales; family Pinaceae; genus Pinus; species Pinus albicaulis. The sequence goes on along the minus strand of CM076582.1, from coordinate 669,005,380 downwards.
CAAATGTTTCCAAAGGTTCAAACATCTGCGATGAAATGTAAAGTGGATTACTAACTTCAAGAAAACTCTAGAAAAAAAGACTAAGACAATAAATGCAAATCAACAGAATATATATAGTATAATACAACAGTTTACTATGCTCATGTTTAAGCATAGTAACTTTTCAGATACAACCCATTCCAGGGTTGTGCCAACATAATTCCATCATAATATACCAACTCGTAGGCACCCTTAGCAAGAACTCTTTTAACAATATAGGGGCCATGCTGTAATAGATCAAATTTCCCTGTACCTATTATATCAACTTCTTGATCATAAAGAAGGACTAGGTCACCCTCTGAGAATATTTGAGGCTAGACGTGCTTGTCGTATTGCACTTTAATAGGTCTCTTATGTGCTTCGTTGGCCAATGCGGCTTCATGATGCACTTCATCAACATGGATGAGATTAAAAAGATGCACTTTTTCATAATAGGGGTCAAGTAACAAGTCAATTTTGAGTTTTAATGACGGTATTTCACATTGGATTGGAAAGATAGCTTCTGGACCATACACCAATTTAAAGGGGGTAAATTTGGTTGCGTTTCTCAGCGAGGTTCGGTACGCCCACAAAGCCGAGTATAGGATTAAATTCCAATTTCGTTTATGAAATCCTATCATTTGTTGAAGCATTCGTTTAAGAATATCTTTAATAGCCTCGACTTGTCGATTTGATTGTGGATAATAAGGAGTAGAACTATCATGGGATAGTCCTAATTTGGCAGTCAACTCATTCATCATATGATTGCAAAAATGCAAACCATGATCTGTGACTATAGCTTGTGGAACCCCAAACTATGAAATGACATGATTAAAGAAAAACCATGCAATTGTTTGTCCCATGTTATTAAATGTCGGCATTACTTCAGCCCACTTGGTAAATTTTTCTACTATGAATATAATATAACCATGCCCCCCGGACGAACGAGGGTTACAGGTCATGAACTCAATTCACCATTTTTCAAATGGTCCCATAGAGACAACATGATGCATTGGCACTGGCGATTTGCAGATTTTACGATCAAATATTTGGCATGCATGACAACTTATGATCGTGAGGATGCAATCACGAAATATGGTAGGCCAAAAGTAACCAACGTGGAGTATTTTCTGCACGGTAGTGTATCCAAAAATGTGTCCACCACAAGCCCCAGTATGATAATAATTTAAAACCTTTTCAGCCTCCTCATGAGTTTGGCACCTTCTTAAAATTGTATCGACACCACAACGATAGATTTTATTGCCGATGATCAGATAACATTTGGCTTGGTATTAAATATGTTGCTAGACAGAGTGAGAGGCATCAGGCCGAAAAGTCTAGATTCGGAGATAAATGATAAGATCCACATACCAAGGATCAGAAGATCTGATCGGAAACAGAGACTCATCAGGAATATATAATTCCAATGTAGTAGTAGTACTATCAGAGGGAAGGTCGCATACAATCTTAGCTAAAACTAAAGACTTATTTGACTTGGATTTGATGAATTTCAAATCAAAATTTTCCAAAATGAAAATCCATTTTGAATACTTTCCCCCCAACAATTGACATGATAATATGTAAGTCATGGGGTTACAATCCAAATTGACAATGGTATTCTGGAATAGGATATAGTGGCGAAATATTTGGACAGCTTCAACAGTCGCTAAGACAATATTTTCTACATATTAATACTTCAATTCCATATCATTGAGATTATGACTAAAATGATAGATCAGATGTTATATCTGATTTTGTACTTGGACCAATACCATAGAAATGGTCATATCAGCAGCAGTGATATATAAGAAATAATCACTCTGATAATTGGGGGGATACATTAATGATGCCCAGACAAGTGTATCCTTGACACCATTAAAAGAAGCTTGCGCAAAATTATCCCAATGGAAGGGAGTCCCCCTTTTCAAGATTTGACAAAATCCTCTAGCCATTTCGGTGTATTTGGGTATGAACCTCCTTATGAAGTTAACCTTTCCCTAATTTTTCTGTAACTAAAGTAAATTTGATGGTGCAGGAAAATCAAGAATGGCTTGGACCTTTAGTGGGTCGATTCGAATTCCTTATTTTGAGATGACGAATCCTAGAAAATAACTAAAACCAACACAAAACACACATTTATCTAGATTGGTGTGTATTTTGTAGTGTCAACAGCCTAAAAATATAGCTCTCAAATGCATTGGGTGATTAGTCTGGTTTCGTGAATGCGCAGGTAAATCGCCTAGAAAGGGTTGAACAATGTGCTTAATTTCATTGAAAGCATAATCCATTGATCTCTGAAAAGTCGCCCCAACATTATTTAAACCAAAAGGGATTTTCTGATAAGCGAATGTGCCCCAGGGACAGATGAATTTTTTTTTATATTGGTCCTCTAGGTGGATATTGATTTGATTGTAGCCATAAAATTCATCCATGAACGAAAATATTTCAAATCCAACACAGTCATCAATAATCTGGTCAATAAAGGGAGCAGGATAGTTGTCTTTTGGACAAGCAATATTGAAATCCCGATAATCGACACACACTCTGATGGTTCCTTGTTTTTCCATAACAGGAACAATGTTGGAAACCCACTCAGTTAGTGGAACAAGGTATATGAAACCAACACGCAAAATTTTTTCAACTTCTGCTTTAATGGCAGTGACCTTCTTTAGATGAATAGGACGAAGGTATTGACGTACCGATCTGACATCAGAGTACATATTAATGGTGTGTTCAACGATACTAGTATATATGCCTGGAATTTCCTCATAATACCAAGAAAGTACATCATGAATTCAAGAAAGAGAGAGTGATATTTTTCGATTTCTGATGAAGAATAAGACACGCTGACATAAATGTTTTCTACAATTTCGGGTTTGGTCCAAATATCGATAGACATGTTTTATTCAATATCTAATAAATTTCACTCATATTCGATTGCATTAATGGGAAAAGAATCTGAAAATAATGTTTTGATCAATGGCTGATATAGTTAAATAAGTTAATATTCTTTGTAATCCTGAAGATTCCTACACTAATGTTCTAAAGTGTGATTTGGGGTGCGTGAACTAATGGAATGCTTCCAATTACCTGGAAACTGGAGGGAAATAAGGATAGTTGATTGATGACTATGATGACACCTTTATGTGGAAAGGCGATCATTCTAAAATATGTAGAGACGATCACAATAATAGCATATACCCATGACCTTCCGATTAAAATATTGTAATCAAGGGGTCCATCAACGAACTCAACTTCAACATTCACTATTTTAACCCCTAGTTCAACATGTAGATTATTGACAATACTGCAAGGCTTAGATGTACGTCCATCGAAAGCCTTCAACGTCGTAGGCGATTGAGATAGGCACAATGAGCCAAGTGAATTCTAGTAGTTTAGAGACATAATGCACGTAGATGCTCCCTAATTAATAATAGTACGATGAAAGAGGTTATTGAGAACATTTACTTGGATGGAGAATGCCAATTTTGTTGTTAATTGCAGCACATAGCCCGTATGATTAAAGACTATGAGATTGGAATCTATCAGATCAATTCCACCAATTGCCGAAAACAAGGGCTGCTTCTGGGAGGGAAAATTTTGAAGCACCACAAGCATTGACATAGCTGAAGGGGATTGAGCCAAATATTCAACTATATTATAATTTTTAGCAGCTCAGGCTCGAGGATTAAATGTCGATTTATGAACAAATCCCTTTGGTGGCTTTATTGTCAATTGAGGAATAGCAGTTGGCAGTATCAATTCCGTATATAGATTCGTGGCTGGGGTAGTAGGTTCATCAGTAGCCTGACTACCATAATATTTATTATGCATTGACACCAAAACATCATTTGATGGCTTCCTGACAGACAACATAAGCACTTCGGAACTAGAAGCTAGATCTGTAGCAGCCAAATTTGTATCCACATTCAGAAATAGATCTGTCAACACTGCAGATGCATGCGAGGTATTAACCATTTTTGAGACTTCGGTGCGGGGAGGATAGTCTCGAAAAAAGTGCTCCTCATTACATATTATGCAAGGGTAACGAGGTTTCCGATTTCTAGTTGATTGATCAGATGATATTTCCTACAGGGTAGAAGTTTGATTTTTCTTTTATTTCCCCCTTTTCTGACTTCCGGGTTGCTTGTCACTTTTTCCCTTGTCAGATGACATAGTGTGGACTTTAGAAGAAGGTGCAGGATCATATGCAGTAGAGTGATGTGTTCTTGCAGTATCGATCATACTTTCTGTTGTTATACCACTCACCCTCCTATTTCTAAGAAACATTACAAAGGCGGATCACCCGACAGCAATAAGAGGCGAATAATTTAAAAAGTGTGAGATAGAAAATATGAAAAGTGATCCATATAAGAAAAGGGGATAAGGAACTATATATATATATAAAGGAAGATTTGCGGCAAAATTCTGAAACGAAAAAAGAAGAAGGTAAAGGTGCAAGACAGTGGTACGGGGCGGGGCCCTCCCATGTTCCACACGTTCACAAGAGAGGGACGCGTGAATAATTCTGGGAGGGTCAAGGATGGTAAGGAGAAGGCGGAAGCACCCCCCCCCCCAAGAATCATGATGACGTGGCAGAAAAAGAGACTTGAAGTTAAGTACTATGCGGGGAAAACGGTCGCATGTCTGAATTTGTTACATAACTCCTCTAGCATTCCTAGTGGGCCCAATCCCGATGCACACATGTCACTACGATCCAACAGTAAGGTAAGTCCTATGACACTCGATACACGACCAGTACCGGCATTTAACCCGATGCGTGGTATGCACGTAACCAAAAGTCGATTAGCAAACGAACAGATGCCACGCATCTTAGTATTGTCGTCCTTATGACGTCAACCCTACTAGCATCACCCTAATCTCGTGTTCTGGGCTGTTTTAAGTTGAATAACCTTGTTCCATGATTTACTGTGGTAAAATAATTTCTTTTTACGGGTTATTGTATAAGAGAAAGTGCGAGCGCCTAGTACCAGTGTTGCCAAGTCATTTTCAACCTCCTTGCATCATTTTCCCAAGCATTGTCCTTATTATGTAGGTATTCCATCCCTTTTTACTATATGGTTTCCTTTCGCTTTTCATTTTTTATAATGGTGATGGGTAAATTCGCAGTTAAGAAGTCAAAGCCTGAAACCCCTCAAGCTCGCGAGTCTAGGGCTGCCCCTGGAGTAGAACCCTTCACAGATTTTCAAGCCCACATCCGAGACCCACAATACCCATTTTTCATTAATAGTGTTAAGACTGAGCTGTTCAGGAAGCATGTGGAAAATAGGGACAGGTTTCGAGTCGTTTTGTCTAGACTGTATCACCAGATTACTCCCCCTGTATACCTAGTGGTCGAATTCATTTGTTGGCTCAGAGATGCTTACGATGAATGCCAGGACATGTTCCTATCCTCTCAGGGGAACAAAATATTCAGTATATCCCCCCAAATCATCAAAAAATCTCTCTGTTACCCTACCAGTTTGAATTACGTCAGTTTCAATGAAATGACGCTATCTCATTATTTTTATAACTTACCATGGAGGCAATAGAGTGATTTCATTGCTGCTATTTCTGACTCTTGCCTCACAGCCTTCCCGTCTGCAGATTCAGTGCCCTTGAGTACATTCAAGGAGGACCTTCAACCCACCCTCACTCTTATTGCAGGACTGCTAGGTATAGAAGGGGTCGAGAAAGTCTCGAAAGAATGCATCGCCCATTTATGGTTAATATCACAACCTGGTGTTGTATTGGACATCCCTGGTTTCTTGGCCTCTACCATCCAAACTCAATTTCAGGACCTCTCAGATACCAGTCATTTTCGTTTCTGTTCTATGGTCTTCTATATTTTCCTCTTCCAATGTGCTGATAAGTTTGAGGGTTTGGGTGTAGAAGAGGTCTATAGGATAAATTCTCAGCCAAGACCTATTTTTGAATGAAATCCCGCAACACATCAGTTGGAAAATGGGGTGGGCTACTCAAGTTTCTTGAACGATTTTATGCCCATAGCTTATACCATTATCCATGATAATCCTCCACCTAGGATTTTTCTTGAGCAAAAGAAATGGCTATAGTACAATGAGGCAGAAAGCACGGGAGATTGGTAACTATTAGATGACTACACTGAAATCATGGTTTATGGTGCAGAAGTTTCCCCCTAAAGATTTCCAGTTTTTCCCACCCTATGGATTTATGCCCTGGAATACCTTCGGTAGACCTTGAAGGCTAACCAACTCCAATTCCTCCCTGTGAAAAAGGGATTCATTCTCAAGCTTCCTACAACCATCGGCCTCTTCATTGTTAACTCAAGGCATGCCCTCCCCATAGTGGAAGACCTGCACAAGGGCATGTATTTAAGGCAAGGGAAAGCTTGGCCCTATCATCCGAAAGGCATCATCTCAAACAAAAGGAAGAAGATTAAATCATCTCCTTATGCTCATGAAACTAGACCCTTCATCGAGTGGCGAGCTAATCTTGAAACCTGGCCTTTTCTTTCACAGATGGAGACCAATTCATCTGTGACAGGGGAAAAGGGGGATACTACTTCAACAAAAGAAGTAGGTCAAAAACAGGTGGAAGAGGTCGGTGCTTTAGGAGAAGGTTCCCCACCTTCTAAAAGGCAAAGAACCAGAACCAATGAAGAAGAAAGTATCAGAGAAGAGAAATTATTGCAAAAAGAAACACTTTATGGTCAACCGGACAATGGAAAAACAAGTTTTGTGGTAATGCGTGATGGCACATCATGCTCTGAATTCTCTGAAGTTTCACAAGCCATCACTACTACCAGCTCCAGAGGGGAAAGTGAAAGGAAGGTGAGGAACAGAGCGGTTAGGGAAAAGAACTTGTATGAATTAGAGGGATATGTTGAGAAGTATCAGACTAGGTTTTCAGCTGCAATCAATTTGGACAAAGAACAACTGATAATGTCCATGACTGAAGTGATATTAGGCCTAGAGGTTGGCACCACCAGCTATAGAGCTCTGGAAATAATAGTAACCACGTCGCAAGTCTCACCCATTGACAAGTGCAATCTGTTCCAATGTTTTGGTGATATGCTAAAGGATGAGGTGGTGAAGCTCTCCCTCACTCTGAGGAAGTTACAAACCAAGAATAACCAATTTCTCGATAACCTCATAATGGAGAAGATCAACTCCCGTGCACTCTCAAACGATTTACGCAGTCTCCAAGAAGTGGTGAAAGGAAAGGAGAGTGGTAAAGTAGACCCTCAAGGTCATCTCATCTCAGAGTTGCAAAAGCACATTGCAACCCTGAAGCATAAGGTGAAAATACCTGGCTCCCAACACATAAAAACTACTGAATTAGCCTAGGTGGAAAAGGATAAGGCTAACCTAGCAAACTCCCTTTCCAAGGAAAGGGAAGAAAAGACTAGAATTTCTGGTGAAATGACTGCCCTCCAGGTAAATATGGACGAGCTGCAGAGAACCTGAGATACCCATGTATGCTCTACACCACCTCCCGAGGGGACCAGTTCACTCTCGGAGTAGTTGACCACAACGCTGGCTAAAATTCAAGTGGCAGAGAAGCAGGTCTTAACGGCACAACAGAAGATCATTGAGCTCGAAGCCCTCCTCAAGGAAAATTCCAAGAAGGTTGCTGCTCTGCAGAAGGAGATAGAGGAGGGAAAACAGGAGAAGGCACAACAAGAGAAGACTATTCGAGATCTCATGAATCAGATAAAGGTAAATATTACCCTTCTGGATGCTCAGCGCTTGATTTGGACCGATATTATTATGGAAGTGAACAAGCGTTGGTTTTTCTTAACTATCATTGAAGTAAAGAGGGCCGCAGTGCACCTATTCAGAAGAAAACTTCACGAAGGGAGTACTGATGCATCAAATAGGGTCGAAAACACTAAAAGGTATATTTATCTCTTAAATGATTTAAGTTTAGAAGATTTGGTTAAGTGAGGAATCAAGAGCAAGTTCAAGGAAGTGTCAGAATGTCAGAAAGTGATAGAAAAGGAATCTGCACGTAGCTTTGCATTAAGTAGTTTGGAAAAGGTGGCGGCTAGTTTGGAACAGTTCAAAACAGATTGGATAGAGCTAACACTCACCAACCTCCCATCATGCTGGGAACCTTTAAATTCAGTTCTACATCCATTACCAGTATATGAATGTCGGCTGACAGAAGAAATGGATCGAATTGACATACCTTCCGAGAAGTCTGCCCAACTTAAGGCTGAAACTATAGTTTCAGTACTCAGCAAAGAGCTCTCGATTTTTCATTAGGTAAAATATAGGATACCAAATCAGGAAAGCTATGCTAAACTAACTGAATTTTACATTCAGGCTAAATATTTCACCACAATACCTGAGCCTGTAGCTGACACTTGGCAGATATGTACAATTCATGCGAGTTCATTAGCCAGCTCTTCTGAAACCATAGTACTGCATGTTTTAGCCACTTCCTCGACTCTTTCCCACCACTAAAGGTTGTCAAATCATCATTGGGCCCACGTGGCATCTTTTTTAATTTTTAATTTTTACTTTCAATATTCGATTGAGATTCATATTTCACTCTTGCAAATTTTACTTTCTGTTAGACAATTGTGATGTTTTCTGTAGAAACGGCCATGAGCCCTAATTGTAAAATGATGAGAAGTGTTTTTACCTCATCATAAATTTTTATGTTTTTATCAGGACTTGAAACTGCATACTAGCACGCGGAAAAAATATTTTCCCAAAATATCTTTCTGCGTATGTTCATTGAAAAGGCTATAAAAGCAGTAAGCAGGGACATATACGAGGTTCCAGATTTTTCAAAGAACTCACTAGAAAGGAATTTGTATGTATTTTGTCTAAGTTTTGATATTAATGTTGAAGATTCCGTTGGGATTCAGTGATAAGGAGTTTTGATGATATTGGGGATTCTGATCAGAATGATCCATAGTTTGTAGCTCTTCCTTATGTTTTGCAATACAAATTTTCATTTCACCTATCTCCATATTTTTGATATCTATGTTCTGGAATGCGAGTGCTCATATGTTTAAATGTGGATTTATCATTATAGATACTCATATTTACGCATTTCTAGTACTTTAAATATGGCTCAGGCAGGATATTCTGTTTCACTCTTCACCTCTTCCATCGTTCCTCTGATGTTAGCTGTAATGGATCTTTGTCTTTAAAAATTTTCTTATATATGGATTCTAATCATTGCATAGGCCTAGTATATGTGGATTTTTCCTGTAGATAAGCCACTGTTATAGTCAATATTCACTGCATTTTCTTACACAGTCATCACCTACCTTTAATTTATATCTATGAGTCATTTCAGAATTCAGCCCCCTCTACATCGTTCTATCTTAGAGCTATCAGATACATTTATATATTGAAGTTTGTACTCCGTTACTAGAGTCTCACGATTGTTGTGTTTTACTTTGGGGTCTTGGTTCAATTTTCATTAAACCATTCATCCAAGTGATTATAGCATGAGGGCCTTGTCATTTCAACTCCTATTAGTTGAATCATATGCTCCTTGCAATTAAGATGTCCTAGGCACTGATCTTTATACAACTCAAGACTGTCTCTACAAGTGACAACATCTTTCTAGCGCCGTTTTCGGGGAAATGAATTTGAGAAAAGATAAATCCCTGGGCCTTGACAAACTTTTCATTCACCCTTCGGAATAGGTGAGCAGGAAGGGTTGAGAGTTGTAGATCCCTCACCTTGGCGACTCCACTATCATTCAAAAGATAAATCTATTTGTAGTACTGGCTTCCCAAAAGCCACATCTGAGGTCAGATACATCCCAGTTGAGAACACCTTCGGTGTCTGACCCAGAAAATATTTTACACAAGAGAGGTTGGAGAGAAATACAGTCAGGCCACACATATATTCCGAGATTTTCTTTGGAAGACTCTCCATCCTCCTCCCAAATAGCTCAAGATCAAGGTCCCGATTCCACAGTGAGAACCCTTGATTATTATTCAGATAAACACTCTCTGGAAAACATTCAAGTTAAAGATGAAGCCGAATCTGTAGATACCACCAGCTTCTTTCTCTGTCCCACTCCTAAAGTTGAAGAAGTTAAAGAAGTCACAGAAGTTTCTGCTGTTAACATTCTGACATTTCTATCAGCCCCTCAAGCCTCCGTTCAATATATAACAATTATCATACATACTTCTCTTCCACCACCTCCTCTTACTCATCAGATTCTCCCTCCAACCCCACAAACTTCGATGGCTATTCTGGGATTCCTGTTAAACAAATATGCCCCCCTGGCATTTCCTCAGGTCTTAAATGACATGCCTCAAGATTATTTGAAAATCCTACCTCGTTTTAATGGGGAAAATGATATTGAATCTCTGAAACACCTGGAAGTTTTCTGCGCCTTTGTAGAAAACTTCAATGTCAAACATCTATATGTAGTGTTGAGACTATTTGTCTAGTCCTTAGATGGAGAGGCCAGAAAATGGTTCAAAAATTTGGGAGAAAGCTCCATTACTAACTGGGAGGAGATGGAAAATTACTTTATCAGAAAATGAGGAGAAAACAAAGACCATGGATACTGTCTTATAGAGTTCAATGCACTCAGAAAAAGACATAATGAGGGTGTTCTCGAATTCATTAAAAGGTTCAACAAACTATACACAAGCCTCCCAGCTGAAATGAAACCTCACCAGACTGCTACTAAAGTGGTTTTTGTAGCGGAATTTGATTCATAATTCGAATTCTATTTAAGAGAAAGGAATTCTGCTACCCTGGATGAGCCCAAGACTAATGCACTAGAGGTGGAGGCTAATTTTTCCTCTATATGTAAATCAAAGGGGAGGGTAGATCATGATACTAGATGGAGAGGAAAAGAAGAGGTATCCACAACTAGTCAAGACAGAGAGGTAGCTGAAAATAAAATCGAGGAGATGAATAAAATGATCAAGAACCTTTCAATCAAGCTGGTGAAGCTTAACTTGAGGCTAAGAACTCATCCTCCAAGTCATTCCAAAATTCTCCAAATAGGGGTTATAACCCGCAATACAGAAAGCCACCTCTACAAATACTAAAAAGAGATCGGAAGGAGCAGCAAGACCATGTATAGCCCCCGCTGTATCTGGAAGGACAAATGGATGGCCCTACTGAATAAATTCCAGATGGGCAAGATGATCAATATCTTTCTTATTCAAATAGTGATGAAGTTGAGTCTTCTTTGCTAGAAGGTGACGGAGTGGGGCTTCCATTGCAAGAAGAAGAAGAAAAAGCTAGAACCACTGAGGATCCAGAGATCGATGATTATTGCAAGAAGTTCATGGACTTCATGCAAGCACAGTTTCATAGAAAATGTGATATCAGGTATTCTAGAAAAAGAACCTGTACACAAGAACAAGAAGAAGAGACACCTCAAAAAGAAACGACTGTACAGAAGGAGACAACGGTGCAGAAGGTCAGAGATAAAGGTAAGAGACCTATAACTGAGCCTTTACATTCTAATGATCCTATTCCTTCCTCTTCTAAGTTGGCCCCTACTGCAAATGAAAAACCTATACTGAAAGAAGAGAAGCCTCTAGCTAAGAGTAGAGAGCCAAAATAAAATATCATAGAGAAGCCTCCCTCTGTCTTTAATCTACAAAAAGAACTTGAGAAAGTTAAAATCCTTGTCCCCTCTACTGAATTACTTAAGAAACCAGTCTACTAGTCTTAGGTCTCTTATTTCATGCTTCCCCAAGAATCAACCTCAATCCCAGATAGTTTGAACCTCCAAGAATAAAGGCCCATGGTGGTTTTCGGTCCTCGTATTGAAGAATTAGATGTTTCAACCCCTCCTTTCTATGTTTCATTAGTAATCCTTGATTTTTTATTACATAATTGTATGCTGGATTCTGGGGCGTCTCATAATCTCTTTCTCCTATCGGTCATGGAGCAATTGGGGCTGCAAATTAATCGGCCATATAAAGACCTCTACTCTTTTGATTCCAAAAGAGTCAAATGTTTTGGGATGATCAAGGATTTGGTGGTAAACCTAGCCCAAATCCCAGCCAAGAGCATGGTGATGGACATAGTAGTGGAAAATATCCCAGCTCGATTTGGGATGTTGTTGTCAAGATCATGGGGAACAAAAATTGGAGGATCGATAAAACTCGATCTGACTTATGCTACCATCCCTGTATTTGGAGGGCAAGAAAGGAGATTATACTGGGAAACAAGGTTCGTAAATATGGTCACTAAGGTCGATAACTCTGTAAACTCACCGGTATATAGCAAAGAGGGTGAGTTTTCATGTTTGATGCTGGAAGAAGACCAAGATTATTTACAGGAGCCATCTTTCTGTCAAATTAAGACCGAACAATCCTCAGAGAATCAAGAAGGTGGAGTTTGTAAGTTTCACTTTGATGGAGCCAACTCAAAAGAAGGAAATGGAGCTAGGGTGCTCCTGATCTCCCCTATTGGAAAATTGGTCCAATTATCTTTTAAATTGGAATATGAAGCCACAAACAGCGTAACTGAATATGAAGCACTGCTGCTGGGTCTACAAACATCGAGGATTATGAATATTCAGAGCCTGAAATTTCTGGGAGATTCAGAATTGGTGGTGAAACAGGTAAGAAATCAGTGTCAAGCTAAGCATCCATGGCTGAGGGCTTATAGAAATGAGGTATGGGACCTGGTAGATAACTTTTTCTTAGCATTTAATATTCAGTTCATGCCAAGAGATCAGAACAGAATGGAAGATTCTCTTGCCGTGGACTCCAGTACCTTTAGGCTAACTCAGAATCCTCTTTTAAGATATGAGGTAGAGGTCCGCTACCGTCCTTCTATCCCTAACAATGTCAAACACTCGTAGGTGTTTGAAGATGAGGAGAAAGTAAGAATATTCATGGAGACTATTGGAGAGTTCTCTAATATGGATATAGACATCGGTGAAGAAGAGATTGAAGACTTTCCTCAGAACAAATGGCAAGAAACCATGGCTGGTCATAAGGTGCTACAACTCAAAGAAAATTTGATATGCAGAGGATTGGTCCCTTTGGAGAGGTTGTTTGATAAAAATGACGTCCCATTACAGTGAAGTAAGGTGGTCGAATAAAATCAGGTGGATGACCTGAACCTCGGCACTGAGTCTGATCCAAAGATTGTAAAGCTATCTAAAAATGTTCCTAAAGAATATAAAGAGAAATATCAGAAATTATTTCAGACATACAAAGATGTTTTTGCATGGTCCTATCAAGATTTGAAGACTTTTGATATCAACATCATTCAACATAAGATCCCGTTAAAAGGAGATGCAAAGCCACATCAACAGAAGCTAAGACAAATTAACCCTTTGCTCCTTCCCTCCATAGAGAAGGAAATCAAGAAGTTGTTAAAGGCCAAGATCATTGTACCATTAAGATATTCTGAATGGGTTGCCAACCTAGTCCCAGTTTGAAAAAAGAATGGAGAGATAAGACTGTGTGTCGACTTTCGGAACTTAAATAGAGCATCTCTAAAGGACAATTATCCACTGCCAAATATGGACCATATATTGCAGAAGGTAGTGGGAGCTTCATGAATGTCCATGATGGATGGTTTTTCTGGATAAAATCAAGTGGCAGTGCTTCCAGAGGATCAAAAGAAGACCACATTCACCACCCCCTGGGGGACATTTATCTATGCTTGAATATTGTTTGGCTTGATCAATGCAGGGGCTACATTTAAAAGGGCTATGGATATTGATTTTTTGGGGGAACAAGATAAATTCTTGGTGGTATACCTAGATGACATCACTGTTTTATCAAAGGATGATGCAGAACATATTGAACATTTGCACCGAACCTTTGAGAAGTGCCGAAGGTATGGACTCTCTCTAAACCCTCAAAAAGCATTATTTTCTTTAGAAAAAGGTAAACTGTTGGGGCATATTGTGACAAGGGCTGGGGTGAAAATTGACCCAAAAATGGTAGAAGTTATAAATGGTATATCCTTCCCCAGAAACAAGAAAGAGGTCCAAGTGTTCCTTGGACGTATCAATTTCCTGAGAAGGTTCATCCCAAACTATGCGGAGATAGTCTGGAACATAGCCGATATGTTGAAGAATAATAATGAAGTAAAGTGGTCTCCTGAGTCATGCAAGGCTTTTAACAGGATTAAAAACGCCTTCAAAAAATCTCCAGTGTTGGCTGGACCGGATTATTCTAAGCCATTCATGATATTTTCATTTGCATCTCCTCACACTGTTGCAACAGTATTATTACAAAAGAATGAAGAGGGGTACGAGAAACCTATCGCCTTCTTCAGTCAGGTGCTTCGTGATGCTGAGTTAAAATACAACATCCTGGAGAAACAAGCTTATGCCCTGGTCAAGTCCCTCAAGGTGTTTCGGATGTATGTCTTGCAGTCCTCCATTACTGCATTTGTACCCACGGTAGCTGTGAAAGACATCCTGATCTAGGGAGATAGTGAGGGGAAAAGAGGAAAATGGATTGCAAAGATACAAGAATATGAGTTGGAGATACATCCTACCAAGCTAATAAAGGGACATGGATTAGCTAAGATCCTGTCAGAATCGAATTGTCAAGCTTTAGGGATAAATTTATCCATGGTAGAAAACGAGGAGTTTGAAAAAACATATGAACGGTGTGGGATAGAAATAGCTACACATAAAACTCATATGAGGTACCTCCTCAGTCCATGGTACAAGGAAATTGTAGAATATCTCTTGACCCTTAGATGTCCCCCAAGCTGTGATAAAACAAAATATAGATCACTGAGGCCGAAATCTCAGAAATTCATTGTAGCAATTGGCCATTTGTACTGGAGAGATCCATCAGGCATATTGCTCCTATGTCTCATAAAAAATGAAGTGGAAGAAATAGTGGCAGAGTTTCATGAAGGCATCTATGGTGTTCACTATAGCTGGAGAGCCACTGCACATAAGATTTTGAAAGCTGGCTTTTTTTGGCCCAAGCTATTTGGAGATGTTTTTGCCCAGGTAAGAGCCTGCGAAAAATGTCAAAAATTTTCTGAAAGGCAGAAGTTTTCACCCTTGCCCATGATCCCAGTACACATAGAAGAACCTTTCCAATAGTGGGGAATCAATTTTATTGGCGAAATTCATCCTGCATCAAGTGGGAAACATAAATGGATATTAACAACCACCGACTACTTCACTGAATGAGTGGAGGCTGTGCCAGCAAGGAATGCAACAGACACAGTAGTGATAAATTTTCTGGAAGATAACATCATCTCAAGATTTGTTTGTCCTCCTAATATTGTCATAGACAATTCTTAGGCTTTTAAGTCTGCTAAATTCATCATTTTCTGTCAACAATATAATATTGTATTGGGGAACTCTACCGCATACTACCCACAGGGGAATGGTTTAGCAGAATCTTAAAATAAAACCTTGGTGAGGGCGCCGAAAAAATCCATTAATGAGTATCAAAAGAACTGGTATTCCCAGCTCAAATTCGCGTTATGGGTGAATAGGATCACTAGTAAGAGGTCAACGGGAAAATCACTATACGAGTTATTTTACGGAAGAGAAATAGTTTTCCCCATACAATTGGCCTTAACCGTGGCCAGGTTCATGCAGGATTGTCAGGAGGAACTGAACGACATTATCAGGAGGATGAACCAGTTGGTAGAGCTGGAGGAGACTCGAAATCAAGTGAATCAAGGATTAACTGAATATCAGGAGAAAATGAAAGACCTCTTTGATCAGCATGCCAAAGATAAAAATATGCAGGCTGGAGACTTGGTACTAAGATGGGACATATGGAGGGCTGAAAAAGGAAAGCATGGAAAATTTGATCCTTTATGGTTCGGTCCATTCAAAATTTTTGAACAAGGAGGAAACAACACCTTCAAGCTGGAAAAATTGCAGGGTGATTTGCTTGACGCCCCTGTGAATGGGAAATTCTTAAAACCCTTCTTCTAGTATTGATTTCTGGCTGGAAGGCCTGATGTATTATATTTTACATTATTGAGTCAACTTTATTTTAATTTTGCTTGTTTTGAAGTGTCATGAAAAAGAAGGAAAGGTGCCGAGGAGCCGTGTTTACACAGAAGGGGCTACCAGATGGTCTGCGAAGTTCTCGAAACATTTGAAAACAAATGTGTCATCCCCAAATGGAGCCAATGTTGTTATACCATTCACCCTCCTATTCCCAAGAAAGCTTACAAAGGTGGATCACCAGACAACATTAAGAGGTGAATAGTTTAAAAGGTGTGAGATAGAAAATATGAAAAGTGATCCATATACGAAAAGAGGATAAGGCACTATATATATATAAAGGCAGATTTGCAGCAAAATTCTGAAACAAAACAAAAAAAGGTAAAGGTCCAAGACAGTGGTACGGGGTGGGGCCCGCCCGTGTTCCACACGTTCACAAGAGAGGGACGTGTGAATAATTGCGGGGGGGTCAAGGATGGTAAGGAGAAGGCGGAAGTGCCCCCCCTGGAATCTTGATGACGTGGCAGAAAAAGAGACACGAAGTTAAGTACTATGCGGGGAAAATAGCCACAAGTCTGAAGCTATTAAAGAACTCCTCTGGCATTCCTAGTGGGCCCGATCCCAGTGCACACATGTCACTACGATCCAACGGTAAGGTAAGTCCTAGGACACCTGGTACACGACTAGTACTGGCATTTAACCTGACGCGTGGTATGCATGTAACCGAAAGTCGATTAGCAAATGAACACATGCCATGCATCTTAGTGTCAGTGTCCTTATGACATCAGCCCTACTAGCATCACCCTAATCTCATGTTTTGGGCTGTTTTAAGTTGAGTAACCTTGTTCCATGAGTTATTGTGGTAAAATACTTTCTTTTTATGGGTTACTATATAAGCGAAAGTGCGAACACCTAGTACCAGTGCCACCAAGTTGTTTTCAACCTCCTTGCATTGTTTTCCCAATCATTGTCCTTATTATGCAGGTATTCCATCCCTTTTTACTATCTGGTTTCCTTTCGCTTTTCATTCTTTATAATGGTCATGGGTAAATTCGCAGTCAAGAAGTCAAAGCCTGAAACCCCTCAAGCTCGCGAGTCCAGGGATGCCCCTTGACCAAAACCCTTCACAAATTTGTAAGCCCACATCCAAGACCCATAATACCCATTTTTCATTAGTAGTGTCAAGCCTGAGCTATTTAGGAAGCATGTGGAAAATAGGGACAGGTTTCAAGTCATTTTATCTGGACTGTATCACTAGATTACTCCCCCCTGTATACCTAGTGGTCAAATTCATTTGTTGTCTCATATATTCTTACAATGAATTCCGGGACAAGTTTCTATCCTCTCAGGGGAACAAAATATTCAGTATATCCCCCCAAATCATCATAAAAGCTCTTTTTTACCCTACCAGTTCGAATTACGTCAGTTTCAATGAAATGACGATATCTCCTCAGTTTTCTAAGTTACCATGGAGGCAACAGAGCAATTTCATCGCTACTATTTCTGACTCTTGCCTTACATCCTCCCCGTCTATATATTCAGTTCCCTTGAGTACATTCAAGGAGGACCTTCAGCCCACCCTCGCTCTTATTGCAAGACTACTAGGTATAGAAGGGGTCAAGCAACTCTCGAAAGAATGAATAGCCCTTTTATGGTTAATATTGTAGCCCGGTGTTGTATTGGAAATCCCTGGTTTGTTGGCCTCTACCATCCAGACTCAATTTCAGGACCTCTCAGATACCAGTCATTTTCATTTCTGTTCTATGGTCTTCTATCTTTTCCTCTTCATTCAGTGGCGAGCTAATCTTGAAACCTGGCCTTTTCTTTCACAGATGGAGACCGATTCATATGTGATAGGGGAAAAGGGGGATACTAATTCAACAAAAGAAGCAGGTCAGAAATAGGTGGAATAGGTCGGCACTTCAAGAGAAGGTTCCATGCCTTCTAAAAGGCAAAGAACCAGAACCAATGAAGAATAAAGTATCGGAGAAGCGAAATTACTACAAAAAGAAACACTTTATGGTCAAATAGACAAGGGAAAAATAGGTTTTGTGGTAATATGTGATGGTACATCATCCTCCGACTTCTCTAAAGTTTCACAAGCCATCACTGCTACCAGCTCTAGAGGGGAAAGTGAAAGGAAGGTGAGGAATAGAGCGGTTAGAGAAAAGCACTTGTCTCAATTAGAGGGATATGTTGAGAAGTATCAGACAAGGTTTTCAGATGCAATCAATTTGGAAAAAGAACAATTGATAATGGCCATGAATGAAGTGATATTAGACCCAGAGGCTGGCACCACCAGCTATAGAGCTCTGGAAATAGTTGTAACCATGTCACAAGTCTCACCCATTGACAAGTGAAATTTGTTCCAATGTTTTGGTGATATGCTAAAGGACGAGGGGATGCAGCTCTCCCTCACTCTGAGGAAGTTACAAACCAAGCATAACCAAGTGCTTGATAACCTCATAATGGAGAATATCAACTCCTGTGCACTCTCAAACGATTTACACAGTCTCCAAGAAGTGGTGAAAGGAAAGGAGAGTGGTAAAGCAGACCCTCAAGGTCATCTCATCTCAGAGTTGCAAAAGCAGATTGCAGCCCTGAAGCATAAGGTGAACATACCTAGCTCCCAGCATGTAAAAACTGCTGAATTATCCCAGGTGGAAAAGGATAAGGCCAACCTAGCAGACTCCCTTGCTAAGGAAAGGGAAGAAAAGACTAGAATTTCTGGTGAAATGACCACCCTCCAGGTAAATATGGACAAGCTGCAGAGAACCTGGGATACCCATGTATTCTCTACACCACCTCCTGAGGGGACCAGTTCACTCTCGGAGCAGTTGACCATGACACTGGCTAAACTTCAAGTGGTGGAGAAGCAGGTCTTAATGGCACGGTAGAAGATTAGTGAGCTCGAGGCCCTCCTTAAGGAAAATTCCAAGAAGGTTGTTGCTCTGTATAAGGAGATAGAGGAGGGAAAACAGGAGAAGGCACATCAAGAGAAGACTATTTGAGATCTCACGAATCGGACAAAGGGAAATATTACCCGTCTGGATGCTCAGCACTTTATTTGGACCAATATTATTATGGAAGTGAAGAAGCATTGGGTTTTCTTAACTATCATTGAAGAAAAGAGGGCCGCAGTGTGCCTATTTAGAAGAACACTTCAGGAAGGGAGTATTGATTCCTCAACTAGGGTCAAAAATGCTAAAAGGTATATTTCTCTCTTAAATGATTTAAGTTCAGAATATTTGGTTAAGCGAGGAATCAAGAGCCGGTTCAAGGAGGTGTCAGAATGTCAGAAAGTGATAGAAATGGAATCTGCACGTAGATTTGTATTGAGCAATTTGGAAAAGGTGGCGACCATTTTAGAACAGTTCGAAACATATTGGACAGAGCTAACACTCGTGAGCCTCCCATCATGACGGGAACCTTTAAATGCAGTTTTATAGCCATTACCTGTATATGAATGTCGACTGACAGAAGAAATGAATCGAACTAACATACCTTCCGAGAAGTCCGCTCAACTTAAGGCTGAAACTATAGTTTCAATACTCAGCAAAGAGCTCTCGATTCTTCATCAGGTAAAATGAAAGATACCCACTCAGGCGAGCTATGCTGAACTGACTGAAATTTACATTCGGGTTGAAGCTTTCACCGCAATACCCGAGCCTGCAGCTGACACTTGGCATAGATGTAAAATTCATGTGAGTTCGTTAGCCAGCTCTTTTGCAACCATAGTACCGCCTATTTCAGCCACTGTCTCAACTCTTTCCCACCACTAAAGGTTGTCAACTCATGATTGGGCCCGCGTGGCCTCTTGCTTTATTTTTTACTTTTTACTTTCAATATTCGAGTGAGATTCATATTTCACTCTTGCAAATTTTACTTTCTGTTAGACAGTTGTTATGTTTTCTTTATAAACGACCATGAGCCTGGATTGTAAAATGATGAGAAGTGGTTTTACCTCATCATAAATTTTGATGTTTTGATAAGGACTTGAAACTACATACTAGCATGCCAAAAAGATATTTTCCAAAAATATATTTCCTCGTATGTTCATTGAAAAGGCTATAAAAGCAGTAAGCAGGGACATATACGGGGTTCTAGATTTTTCTAAGAACTCACTAGAAAGGACTCCGTATGTATTTTTTCTGAGTTTTTATATTAATGTTGAATATCCCATTGGGATTCAGTGATAAGGAGTTTTGTTGATATTGGATATTCTGATCAGAATGATCCACAGTTTGTAGCTCTTCCTTATGTTTTGTAATACAAATGTTCATTTCACCTATCTCCATATTTCCGATATCTATGTTCTGGAATGCGAGTGCTCATATGTTTAAATACAGATTTATCGTTATAGATACTCATATTTACTCATGTCTAGTACTTTAAATATGGCTCAGTCAGGATATTTTGTTTCACTCTTCACCTCTTCCATCATTCCTCTGATGTTAGCTGTAATGGATCTTTGTCTTTAAAATTGTTCTCATATATGGATTCTTATCATTGCATAGGCCCAGTATATGTCGATTTTGCCTCTATATAAGCCACTGTTACAGTTAATATTCACTACATTTTCTTACACAGTCATGACCTACCTTTAATTGATATATGTGAGTCATTTCAGAATTCAGCCCCCTCTACAACGTTCTGTCTTAGAGCTGTCGGATATATTTATATATTGAAGTTTGTACTCTATTAATACAGCCTCACGGTTGTTGTGTTTTAATTTGGGGTCTTGGTTCCATTTTCATCAAATCATTCATCCAAGTGATTATAGCATGAGGGCCTTGTCATGTCAACTCCTTCAGTTGAATCATATGCTCCTTGCAATTAAGATGTCCTAGGCACTAGTCTTTATACAGCTCAATAATATCTGTAGGAGTGACAACACTTTATCTGGCATGAGAGTCCTTATATGGAGGAGGAACAATAAAAATAGATCGCGATGCATTGGGAATTTTATCATAGACCATGCCAGACTGAGTATAAATTAAGTCTAAATATTGGGCATAAGAAATCACCTGATCTTTAGTTATGATGCCACCCTTAGCCACATCCTTAGTTATAGATGGTAACAAGGACTTAATGAACCATTCAAAAAAGATGCGATCAGGAAAAAATGTCTTAACTATTCTACAACGATGATGCCACTCATGAATATGATCAGAAATGTGAGTAGCATTAGTCTATTTAAAATTAGTCAAGAGTTCTGTTCCAGTTTCAAATCGTATGGGTGACGGGAAGTGGGTCAAAAATATAGTAGCTAGGGCAGTGAAATTATCAAAAGAATCTCTTGTTAACTGATGCAGGAGAATTAGGCTCAAACCAATATTTTTTATATAGGTAGACTTATGGGGGGTCTTATATTTTTTGGTCATGTAATTACTGAATAAATCGAGTGATTTTAGTTTAATGTAGAAAATATTGTAACTGCCTGAATGATTAATGGGCACCTGAAGAGATAGTCATTTTTAGAAGTTAAGCTAATTTTAGGAGTCCATCTCTGTCTGTCAGAGCGTTAGTCTCAGAGTTAGAGATATGAAGAGTTTTGAGCGTTAGAGGAGTTGAGTCGATTCAGGGTTTGTATAAAAATAAGCCTTACAGGCATAATAAGGAAGACCTGCATAGAGAGCTGGATAGGCTGCATAGGATTGTAGTAGAGATAGAGTAGAGGAGAAGGGCCAATTAATCGAAGATCTGGCCAGCTAAAAGGCTTGTAAGTTAATTCACTATGTAATGAAGATTTGTTTCAGTATTTATGTGCAATTGTTGGTTTAATTCTGTGTGAAGAATGCCTGTGCCTCCATGAGCTGGGTGTAATTAAGACTTTGTGATTTGTTTAAAAGTCTGTCTGCGCGTTTAGTGATGAGAATGTGTGATAAATCTCTATGTGAATAATCTTTGTAGTGGAGTTGAATTATTTTCTGTGTAATTGGTGGGCTTGAATGGTACCCTGTATCTGATGAGGAAGATGATGTTATTTGTGGGTATTGAATATGTATATTCACTCTTAAATAAGAGTAACTGATCTCGGTATCGTTGAGTTCGAATCCAATAAGTCAGGATATGAGCAGAGTGATAGAAATTTGTACAATCTATAATAGGAATCCTTGTGTAGAAGGAAAAATAAGAACCTCGTGATTAGTTACATAGACTTTGTAGAAGACCAACTGAGACCGAAAGGATAATCGAGTTCATTTATGTGTGTTGAAATCTGGTAATGGGCCTGTGCTAAGTATTGACTCCTCATTAAGGAAAGGGTTCGTTGGGAATCGGGTGAGATCCCATAGTAAAGGATGATGGCTTAGGATCATGGAGCATGACCCTAGAGGGGCCGGCGTCGTCAATTAAGGCGGAGATAGATCGGAGTTTTGCGTGTAAGATTTAGTTGTGGATTTGGTCGAACCTTGCGAAAGGGCATTAAGCTTGTAAGTCTGGAGTAGAATGAATCGTGGTTAAAAGGTGAAGGCGAAACAACGTGAGTAGACAGAGGAAAGAAATTGTGTATTGACTGAAGCGCGAGCAAAAGTGAAGTATTTGGCGTTGAAAATTTACGACGAAACCTGGAGTAAGGGGAGAAGAACCACAAAGAAGTGAACAGTGAACATGGTTTAGAGTAGAACTGGCATTTTGATCACACTGCCTTTGTGGAGTAAGTTGTATTTGAGAATTTGGAGCGGTCCCATAGACTGGGTGACGCATGTCCCTGAGTATTTTTGAAAAACCACCCTCATCGCGAGTTAAAGCTCATGCATATGAGCCACGCAAGATTTGATTAGGGACGTTCGATTAGACAAGGCAACATGACATATCATCCACCGTTGGATGTGGAAGGCTCGTCAGCGCTTGGCCCCAATTTTAAATTATATTGATTAGGACTTTTCAAACTAAGGTTTGCGGGGTTAATAGAGGATGTTTTAATATATGTGTCTGTCGAGGGTTGAGTAAGGTTGGAACCGAAGGTATGAGTGTAGCCATACATGTGGGTTGAGTAAGGGCTTGAACCTTAGGAGCGTTGATCTTGCAAACGTATAAAGAACCCGGGTATCATATATGTATATTCATAAAGCAATATGGTTTTACAAGACCATTTTTTGTGGGGTTATTGGTGAACAGTTTTACATGTTTATGAGTTCATAAACCATGTAGGGGTGGTTTAATATCTCAATCAAAGATTGAGATATTAAGAGAGCAACAAATTTATTGAAATTTCCAGTTCAAGACATTAGTGCAGAGTAATTTTTCCAAATGGTGGAATTGGTTGCCGAGAAAAGAATTGGATGAAATTTATACATATCAGAGTGAGAGATAGATTAGAAAGAACAAGGACTGTGGGTTTACCTGTCATCAAGTGCTATCAGAGCTAGAATTGAATTAGCTCTTTGGAAGTTGACTTTTGAAATGCACATGTACTGAACAGGAAGGAAAATTTGAAGTTTAAATCTATGATAACTCAGATTTATAGAATCTGGAGCTGAAGATAGAGTGTTTTGAAGATTGCAGTAGGTAGAAATGCAGTGCAGGTGAGAAAAGAAGCAAGATCATTTAGGAATATTGAGAGGTAATATGATGAGCCTTATTTGAACTCTGGTTGGAAGGTATTGTTTGCAGAATACAGAGTGCAAGCAATTGAGGAAGAAATCTTAGCAAGAAGCAGATCACAAGCTTTGAGAGAAGTGATAAGAAGAGTCTAGCAAGGGATTTTGAGTGCAAAAAGAGTGTGGCGGAACCTGAAAGATTCCAAAATAAGGTTGGATGAAGGAAGAATAGAGGTGTTCTTGAGAGAAGTTGCAGAGTGAAGTCTAGAGAGCAGAAGAGAGTGCTCAGAGGGTTCCAGCAGAGAGGGGACCAGTACTTGACAAAAGCCGGATCCAGAGGAAGGGATTGGTGAGGTGATTTGCAGCAAGAGAGCTTACTGTTGCAGAGGCTTAGTGCAGCTTGTGAGTGAAGAAATCCTAGAGAATAAAATGGCTATTGAGAGCCATAACAGAGATTGTAGAGATTTCATAGGTTCTGAGAGAAGCCACAACATAAGAGTGAGTGAAGATGCCAAATAAATTGGCATGAGGAAGAGACTCACTGATGCATAAAATGACAAAGAGTATTGGAAGGAATTAGCTGAGATCAGGGAGGAGTTCAACAGATTGAAAATGAGGATAGAAGAAATCCAGAGAGTTGGTTGGCTCATGAAGAAGAAGATAAAGTGGCAGAGGCTACAAAGGAAGAAAGAGCAAATGATAAATTCTCAGAAGAAAAAGGAAATACTCAGGATGATTGAGTATTTGGAGAAGGAATTAGAGACTAAAGCTTCAAGTGGGACCAGGGGGTCCAAGAGCCTTACATATGACACATTTTGTATGTTTACAGGAACAGTAGGTGAGAGAGAACAAACTGCTGATGTTGTCACTGAGAAGGAAAATGGAACAGCTACATGTTTTGAATATGCCCATGCACAGTTGGAGAAACATTCTGCTTTCCCACATATTGGAAGTAGAAGAGATTTAGTTTATGATATTGGCCAGAAGCTAGAGGCTGAATAGCTTGAGGAATTTGAAGAAGAGACCATTGAAGAATCTTTGAAGCATATGAAAGACTTGGAACATAAAGAATATTTGGTGATCAAGTCATCAAATGAGACCATGAGGTCTTATGTTTTTGCATCTGACAAGTTGTGTATGAATGCAGGTATCGATGGAGACAGTCCACATGATGGAACTGTGACAAATGAAGCAGACTGTTTCCAAGCAAGATATGATGAGTATCCTTTAGATGAGGATCATATTGTGTTAGTGCAGCAGAAGGAATTCATTAATTCCTTATTTTATAGAGGAGATTGTTTCAATGAGGTTGGTGATGATGAGTTTGTCATTAATGATGATAATGACAGTCTACTTTTGTTAAATGGCCAAGTAGGGAGTGATGGACAGGTAGCTGAGGTTTTTGTAGAAATAGGGAATCATAATTCTATTCTGATGAAGGCTGAGGAGATAGTGACAACAGAAGATAGTGAAGAGGAGATACCAATATTGTGGCATCAATTAAGTGTTTTGGAGCAGAGGACAGAACCACAGAAGGAAGGTGTTCAGATGGTAAGGACAGAGATGATTGAAGATGAGAGAGTTCATTTTTATGAATTAGAGCAGAGAGACATCCTTGCAGAGGATGATGCAGAAGAGAGACTAGCTGATAGTCTCAAGATATGTTTGAAGAGCTGGAATCAACACCCTGATGTTCTGATTGAGAAGGAAAGAAGGTTGGGATAGCATACTAAGATGTTGCAAGTGCAGAGAAAGGCTCTGAGGCCTTGTGAGTTTGATTCTAACAATTTTTTGATGAGTACAGATTTGGTTGATGATGGAGATAAGTTGACAGTATGGGGCAGTCAATTGAAAGAGAAGAAGAATTCTATGGGGATGTTTGATCCATGGAATGAAGAAATTGAGTTGCTAGAGAGTATGCTGAATCAACAGGATTCAATACAAGAGAGAAAACCTCAATTTCAGAATTGGGGGTTACAAAATGTGAAGACACAATGGGATGAAGATAGAAAATAATTGATGATGGAATCATTAGTTGGGACCATTGGGTCTTGGAGTTTTGGAACTGATCAATTTGCTGTGTTTACGGGAATGACATAAAACAATCCATCTTTTAAAGTTGTTCTGAAAGGTGATGGACTGTTGCAGGAGGAGAAAGGTGAGGCTATCATGTCTCCTGTGAAGGAACTTGTTGTTCCTACAGATGAAAAAGAAAAGGAGCTGTCGCAGAATGAAGATGAGTAGCTGGAATAAGATGAGACAATAATGTCTCACGGACAGAAATTGGTTGTTGTTAGTAGAAGAAAGGAATTGGCTTGCTCGAATAGCCAAGAGAAGATTGGGGAGAAGGCTGTATGGCAGACTGTTGGAGCTGCTACAACAGTGGAAAATCAAAGTTTCACTCTAATAAAAGATGAAAATGCAAAACTGGAAGAGCTTGAAGTAAATTAAGAAGAAGGAAGGAAATTCCTGAAGATTTCCAAGATAGAAGAAGAAGATGCTAAAACTGAGTTGCAGCATAGTAAAGTTGTGTTTGGCCAAAGGAGATGGAGAGAATGTTTGCAGAAAACATTCAGAAAAGAAGGTGAAATTCCAGAGCAGTAGCCTGGAGTGTTGCTGGGGAGAATGTTGAAGAAACAAGCTAAAGTGTTGCCAGCAGAGGAGCAAGAATTTTACTGTTGCAAAGAGGGTATGGATGATTGGGTGGCAGCTAGGGAAGTAGTAAGAACTGGAGAAGTAAGAAGGGCTACAGACATAGCTAAAGTTCAGCAATCAAAGAGAAGTGGTGTCCAGCAGTCAAAGGACACATTGGATCAAGAAATTGAATTTATAAGAAAGTTGATGATAAATGTGACTGAGAAAAAGACAGCAGCAAGAAAGTTGAGAAACAATAGCAGCAAGAAAAAGATAGTCACCGACTGTGAGGGCATACCAAGTTCAAGGATGTTGAACAAGATATGGAAGCCGGGAGGAATGAAAAAGAAGAACACTGCAATGGATGGTCAGTTGCAGAACAAAGTATGGGATCCAGGCAGATAAAGATGAAGCACATGATCAGGAGATCATGAACTATTTTAACCTGGGGAGTTTGATGCAGGAGCATTAGGCTCAAACCAATATTTTGTATATAGGTAGACTTAGGGGGGGTCTTATATTTTATGGTCATGTAATTACTGAATAAATCGAGTAATTTTAGTTTAATGTAGAAAATATTGTAACTGCCTGAATGATTAATGGACACTTGAAGAGATAGTCAGTTTCAGAAGTTAAGTTAATTTTAGGAGTCCGTCTCTGTCTTTCAGAGCGTTAGTCTCAGAGTTAGAGATATGAAGAGTTTTGAGCGTTAGAGGAGTTGAGTCGATTCAGGGTTTGTATAAAAATAAGCCTTACAGGCATAATAAGGTAGACCTGCATAGAGAGTTGCATGGGCTACATAGGACTGTAGTAGAGACAGAGTAGAGGACAAGGACCAATTCATCGAAGATCTGGCTAGCTAAAAGTCTTGTAAGTTAATTCACTGTGTAATGAAGATTTGTTTCAGTATTTATGTGCAATTGTTGGTTTAATTATTTGTGAAGAATGCCTGTACCTCTGTGAGCTGGGTGTAATTAAGACTCTATGATTTGTTTAAAAGTCTGTTTGCGCGTTCAGTGATGAGAATGTGTGATAAATATCTGTGTGAATAATCTCTATAGTGGAGTTGAATGATGTTTTGTGTAATTGGCGGGCTTGAATGGTACCCTGTATCTGATGAGGAAGTTGATGTTATTTCTGGGTATTGAATATGTGTATGCGCTCTTAAATAAGAGTAACTGATCTTGGTGTCATTGAGTTCGACTCCAATAAGTAAGGATATGATCAGAGTGATAGAACTCTGTACAATCTATAATAGCAATCCTTGTGTAGAAGGATGAATAAGAACCCCGTGATTAGTTACATAGACTTTGTAGAAGACCGGCCGAGACCAAAAGGATAATCCAATTCATTTATGTGTGTTGAACTCTGGAAATGGGCCTATGCTAAGTATTGAATCCTCATTAAGGAAAGGGTTCGTTGGGAATTGGGTGAAATCCCATAGTAAAGGATGACGGCGTAGGACTGTGGAGCATGACCCTAGAGGGGCCGGCGTTGTCAATTAAGGTGGAGATTGATCAGATTTTTGCGTGTAAGATCAGTTGTGGATTTTGTCAAACCTTGCGAAAGGGCGTTCAGCTTGTAAGTCTAGAGTAGAACAAATCGTGGTTAAAAGGTGAAGGTGAAACAACGTGAGTAGACAGAGGAACGAAACTGTGTATTGATTGAAGCGTGAGTGAAAGCGGAGTATTTGGAATTGAAAATTTACGACAAAACCTAGAGTAAGGGGAGTGGAACCACAAAGAAGTGAACAGTGAACGTGGTTTAGAGCTGAACCGATAGTTTGATCGCACCGCCTTTGTGGAGTAAGCTATATTTGAGAATTTGGAGCGATCCCATAGACTGGGTGACGCGTGTCCCTAGTAGTTTTGAAAAACCACCCTCATCGCGAGTTAAAGCTCATGCATATTAGTCCCGCGAGATTTGATTAGGGACGTCCGATCAGACAAGGCACCGCGACGTATCATCCACCGTTGGATGTGGAAGGCTCGTCAGCATTGGGCCGCAGTTTTAAATTATATTGATTGGGACTTTTCAAACTAAAGTTTGCGGGGTTAATAGAGGATGGTTTAATATATGCATTTACCGAGGGTTGAGTAAGGTTGGAACCAAAGGTATGAGTGTAGCCATACATGTGGGTTGAGTAAGGGCTTGAACCTTAGGAGCATTGATCTTGCGAATGCATAAACCCTGGTGGTCGATATATGTATGTTTATAAAGTGTGCTAAGGGTTTTGGATACAAGACCGGTTATTTTGTGGGGTTATTGTAAAAGGAATATTTTTATATGCTTTGAGGAGTTCATAAAACCAAGGGGAAAGTAATTTAATATCTCAATCAAAGATTGAGATATTAAGAGAGCAACAAATTTATTGAAATTGCTAGCTCAAGACATTGGTGCAGAGTAAGTTTGCCAAATGGTGGAATTGGTTGCCGGGAAAAGAATTGGATGAAATTTATACATATCAAAGTGAGATATAGATCATAAATAATAGGGATTGTGGGTTTACCCATCATAATTAACTCAATGTACCATTTCGTGGTCGGACCAGTGATTGTACACTATAAAAGATGTAATCAAACAGAGTCATAATTTAGGGAGTTAAATGAATAGCACAAATGATAAGTCAAAACATGCGTCGATGGGTCTTCCCTAGAGTTTCCATTGAACTTAGGAATATCTGAGGGTAATTTATGAGGTATCATCGGCCACCAAGGAGCATAGATGATTGGATCATTGGTGAGTCGGTTTAAATTCGGTAACTCTAAAGTTGCACCAAAGGGAAACTGTCGATTTAAGTCGGGTAGAGCATAGCCAGGGTATGATGGAATTTCTTGGGAAATAGGTATTTGAGCACCAGCATACGGAATATTTTTTTGGTAACCCAGATAGGGGTTCTTTTGATAAGAAAATGCTTGAGGATTATGTTGACCAAAACCTGGGTAAGCTACTTGTTGAAATCAATGTTGTGGCATTTGCATTTGTGGATGTTGAGGGGTCTATCCATCAATATTATAAACCAACCTAGGATAGATTGGATTCAATTTTGGATATGTATAACTTGGTTGCATCTATGACATCTCATAATATGGTAATCCATCTTGTGAATAAATAATTCTGGATACAGGTGGTTGTTGTAAACCTGCCGAAGGAGTTGGAGTTTGAGGGTCCAATAATTGAGGGTATTGGGTTGCAGGACCTGCCTAAGATGGTTGAGCTACAATAGTCTGAGTCTGTAACAGGGGTAAGGATGTATTAACAAGCAGAGTAGATGTGGGTGTAAGAGGTTGAACTAGTTGATATCATTACACAATCGTTTGTGGTTGGATGGGTAGAGTGGGTTGTCACTAAAAAAAATTCATTCCGACATTAGTATGACCAGACAACAATAGAGTACTGTCAAAATGGGTTACCATAGGTTTCCCGTCACCATGAGGAGTATAATAAGATGGAAAATATTGTTCTCTAAATGGAGGGAGTCCAGTTGAAATTGTACTGGCTGGAATATACCCAGATGGACTAGCTCAATATTGCCTTGATGATGTATATAAAGGATCAATCCGTTTAGTAATCACTATAGATTTACCAGTTAGAATACCGTATGATCACATTGGTGAAGTCCATGGGTTTGAGGATGCACCAGAGAGGGTTCCAGATAAGGATTGGTAACTAGGTGGGATAGAAGGGCCACCATATAAATGTGACTCTAGTGAAGTTGTGAACATCAACGGAGTAGCAAGAGCAGGTGTTGTCGCAACTGGAATAGATGGTCTAGCAGAAGATGTTGGCTCAAGCATGGTTATTCGACCAAATTTATACCCTATATAATATACGGGAACTCGAATAGACACAGGATCAACAAAAGCAGAGGAAGGTGATTGATGAAAAGACTTGTATGGGAAAATTATTCGCCCCAAAATGATTAAGAGTTAAAGGTGTTTCATATTGTGGTATTTCTTCAATCGAAATTATACTTGGTGGAAGGATTTCGCCGTGAGGCCTGAAGTATATTTCAGGAGGTTGGCTGCACGATATGGGAGACTTAGTGGCTACAATATATTGTGAGGCTACCGATACAAGAACAAATTTCGGTCATTCAACCTCGGGATTCAGATGTGCCGAAAAAAAAGTGACAGGATCAGGATCAACTTCGAGTTGAACAACGTTGGGTTCGGGGGATATGGTCTCATTGATTGGATGGATCATGACCATAGGTAACTGTGACGACTCCATCTCGACAAAAGTATATGAGCCAGGATTTGTAGAAACAACTCAAGATGACTATGGTATATGTGAATATGATGTCACACCAAAGGTACTGATAGTACTCATTTCGGTAGAACGATGTTGCCTACGGTGACCAAAAATGGATTCCGGTGGTAAAGGAGGTTTCAGTGCTATTATACGCGAATGACAGGGAAAGAGATGTTCTTATTCCATGATGAATGATTTATTTTATGACCAAAAACAAATAAAGAAAACAAAATGGTAATTCTAGGAAAAAGGTTTACCAGGTAACTGTGAACTGCAGAATACCTCCTGGAAAACCAAGAAGTACATGTAGGAAATATCCTCGAATGTTGTGTTTGGTGTTTCAAAAGTTACAAGGTGGTCGACTCGGTTCACTATGGGTGGATAAAAACCTAAATTTGTCCTCCCAAAAATACTCAAAGGTACGTGGAGGCCCACATCCATATTAGCACTACCTAATGCAAAACTACATAGTGAGAGGACCCCCTTATACTTTTCTTACTAGAACACTGCCCTATATACCCAAAGATACATGCATGAGCTCTGATATACTTATGTATGTGGATTGAGGTATCACACTCAGAATGTATCACAAACAATTTAGCAACATATTCTATGTTTAATGACACTGGAACACGTCTCTATCCTAGACCTTCTAAATGTTATCGTTAATGTTCCAATGATTTCTTAGGTAAATTGATGTAAATTTTATGTTGATTTTGTTTAGAAATTTTGTCTTTGAGGTTCACCGCATGACGTGATGGAAATTCCTAAAAATTCAAACCAAAATGATAGGAAAACTTTTCAATTTTAGCTTCTTCAATGAAAGTCCTAGCTACTAAGGGAAAAGGAAACTAATTTTAGAGAAAACAACAAAGAGCACAAACTAAAATGCAGCTTTCCTAACTTGTTCCTATGAAACACACACAATTCACTATATGCACATGCATGTTTTTCTTTTCATCTCCCTTAATGTGAATGAAAGAAAGGAAACTATATGCATTAAATAAAATAAAAGAAGTGTTTTCTTCTTTGAGAAACCAAGAATTTAACAACAATTTCTCTTTTAGGAAAAATGAAGAAGGGAACTACAATTTTTCCTACAGGAAACGAAGAATGAAACGACAATTTCCTTTATGAAAACAAATGGATTTAATGCAGAAATAAAATACTTTGAATTTTATTTTTTGATAATAAAGAAAAACACGAAAGAGACATTGAACAAATTTTATTTTCAAAGGAGGAAGAATCAGGTAAGTTCACTGGTCTCTAAGAGGTATCAAACAGTTGAGAATACAACAAACAAATGGCTGAGAATGATAGCAATGCAAAATTTGAATGGAATTTGGTTGGCTAAGGGGGAAACGTAGTCTCTAAGGGGAGACAGTGCATTGTAGTGCACCCCTAAGTGGGAGACGATGCATTGAAGTGCACTGTGTCTTGACCAATGGTGTGTTGGGTGCAATAGTGATTGAAAATGCAAGCTATAGAATAGAATTATAATGCAATTCTTTCATTCAAAAGTATAATAACTGAAATTAGATGCTACTGATGATGATTAGCAAAGGAAAAAACACCAGTAATGAGAGGATACTCCCCTGTGGAGTCACCAATTTATTATTCATAATTGTGATCTACAGATAAATGAAATTTCCGAAGTGTGGTGCTAGTCACATAGAACAACAGATGAAAGACATTGCTAACACTTAGTCTACGAAACTAGAGATTATGGGTTCGATCCCCTACGGAGTCGCCAATTTGTTATGGATAATTGTGATCTACGGATAAATAAAATTCCCTAAGTGTTGTACTAGGAACTTAGAACAACAGATGAAATACTTTGCTAACACTTTCTCTAAAATAAGTAGATACACAAAATGATAGAAGAACCTACTTTTGATCCAAGCATTTCTTCTTCTCCTTCTGTTGCTTTTATTGTTGCCTTCAATCTAACTTAGATCGTTTGATCAATTCTCACAAACACAAACATAGAACATCAAAAAACATGCATATACATATATCTACCTATCTTAATCACTCAAATCAATTATATGTGAAACATATATATCATTCAAGAATCCATTGCATGAGAAATAGGGTGAGGTTACAACCAATGATCGATTTGATGCCACCAGCTGATGCAGGGATTCTCCTAGAAAGCAAGTCCTAGCATATAAAAAAAACTTACTGCTTCACTCAATATGAAAATGCTCAAATTTTCTTCAAATAAAACCATGAAAACATTCAGCTCAAAATTTACATGAAGGAGAAAGAGCTATTCAAAACAACTACAGATATTAAATATAAAATTTCTCTAGCCAAATATTACATTGGAGAGCTTCTCAGCTCTTGGCCCTTTACAAAAGTTCTCCAATCATTACTCACATTCTCCTCACTTCCTACTCTCTCTCAGCTTATTTTCTTCCTCACACAACTCCCTTATTTATACATAAATATGGATTTAATCCATTCCAAAAATCTCTCCCTACAAATCTCAACTAAATCTAATTTAGATTCATTCTAGGTGTGGACTCAACAAAGTCCTGTACATAGAATTCCTACTCCCTAAATTTTCTACCTAATTCTATTTCACTCATATCCTTTTAATTATTAAAAGAGTATATTAAAAAATCCTCACCTTTTCTCTTAATTTATTAAAATAAACAATTTAATTAATTTTAATAATTAAAATGTCTCACCCCCCTATTACATAATTAAATAATGAAAAATTGAGCTTGATGCTCTTGCTTCAGACTCCCAAGGTTGAAATTAATCATGATCACCTGATCATGTGTTTCAGATATTTGTCTTCCTGGATCCCATATCTTGTGTTGCAATTCTCCATTTGTTGTTGCTTCTATATGTTCTTCTTCTCCAAGTCTCCACACTTTATGCTGCATCGCCCCACTGACTATGCTTTCACAATATTCTATTGCCTTCCTCTTGTTGCTTCTTCTTTGTTTTATTGTTGCTGGCTTCTTTCGGGATACTTTCATCATTATCCTCCTTATCAATTAAATTTATATGTTCAATAGATTTTCTACAGCATCTGAAATAAAAACAGTACTCACAAAACAATTATTAAAATAAAAAACATAGGGCTTCAGTGACTCTTTCTCTTCTGGAAAATTTTCAATATGCTGCTCAGAATTTTTTTCTTCCATCATCACATCAGTATGATGATTTAAATTCTCCATGAGACTGTCAGCTAGTCCCTCCTCCATATCATCTGTTTCAAGAACGTCTCCCTGTTCTCGTTCCCAATAATGAACTTCTTTGAATTGATGAATCATTCCTACCTCCTTACTTTTTGTTTCCTGATTATTATTCAGAACAATTTCTTTGTCTTTCTCTTTTAGCAACTCACCCTGAGTATAGATCCTCTACTTTTCCAACTCTCTCCTCTGAAGATCTAACTTTCGATATAACTGAACAATCTCAATTGGGGTAGAACTTGGAAACTTTACACAGCTTTCCCTACCTTCATTTGTTGTTGACCAATCATCAGATGGTCCTTCTTCCCCTGCTTCAATATTCTGCTAAATATTTCCATGAGACCCCTCTGTCTTCATTTCTTTCTGAGATATTGCTATCTCAGCATCATTCTGAATATATTTCAGATTCAACTCTTCTTCTTTAACAAACTTCAAATTTTTTTCAACACCCTATGATGTACCTGCAATCATACACAAATAATTAGTCTTATAAACATAAGACCTTGTGGTCTCACTGGATGCTTTAGTCAACATCTCTCTTTTCTGCTCCGAATCCTTCATTTGATTCAATTCATTTGTAAATTTATCTTCTTTTACACCACTACTTCCACTCTTCCTTTGGAAATCTTCTTTAATTTTCCTGGTTTCAGCATTTGTTAGCAATTTCATTAAACAAATACATTTGTTTACCTCCTTGGAATTTTTCTTTGGCATTTCCACTTTGTTCCTATAACATAACAGCTTCGACTTGTTGTCTTACCCCAAATAAGAATTCATTTATGATTTCTTCCTGTTGTAACCAATCAACACTTTCCTTCTATGAAAGGAATTCTCTACCAGACTTTACCTCAAGAGTTTCATTCTCCTTTGTGACAATTCCATCAAATTGCTCACTATCTTTCACACATCCTGCAAACATACATAAACTGTGAGAAAAAATGTAAGGCTTCATGGCCTCATCTGTTTCTCTCGCTAACACATCTTCAGATTATTTTGATCTAACAAAATAGTTCATGAGATCTTCCTCATTGATCTCTTCACCTAGAATTGCACCATGTTCCGGGCCACAAATGGAAACATCCATTTTTAACTCAGCCTCTCTGAGTTCTTCACAACTCAACATCTGCTCGAGCTTCCTCAGCTCTTCCATCAACTGTATGTTTACCTTTTTTTCCCTCTTTGCATGTAGCTTCTTCCACTTCATCTTCTTTCTCATGGTCCAACCATGTGTTTGGTTTTTCACATTTTCTTGCAACAACTCCATTAAAAATTCAAGGTGAATTGTTATCTCAGCCTTCTCCCGCTCGTACTATTCATCCATCAATTGTTCACATATGACACTTACCTTGGCATTTTCCTTCTTCTCCCCTCTATTGTGGTCTTCATCAGATCTTCGGAAATGAATATCAACAGTCATCTTCCCCTTCTTTGTGAACTGCATCTATTCACGTTTGGACTTCATTTAATCCACTTCTCAACAATCCTTCACACTTGCCATTCATCAAAATGCAAGTTCTCCTCCTGCGCTTGGCTTCTCTTGGTTCTTTGTCTTGGAACCAATCTCTAGCAACCCTCTTGCTGCAAACAACACTTTAGTAATTCATGTGTTACAATAACCAATTTTTTTGGGTGTTGGGCTCCGCCGATCATGCACCCCATTACATTCAGGCTTTGGACCTATCTTACGACTCTTTGACTTCAGACCTACACCAAATTTTCATTTTGGATGAAAATAATCAACCTCAATACAAACTATCCAAACTTTCATTTGACTCTAACATCTGTTTTCACTTCAAACTTTGTCCCAATAACAATGATAGTGGATATTTTGACTTAATTGAAGCATTACCATTCTTCAATAAACATACACCCCTCATACATTTAGGATGTAAATCTTCACCCCCTTTCATACTTCATTCTTATGAAAAATCATCAATTTTCCTTATCATTTCACATGATACTGAAGTCTTTAGTCGAATTGCAATTCAATTTTTCCAAGATTTATTTTAAGGTGAAAACAAATAAACCATTCAATCTTCAATTTTTAAAAATAACTTCCTGAATTATCATACCTCATGCTCCTGTGAAAATTATTAATAAACCTTTCTTTCTGCAAACTCAACCCTCTGGTTTCCATTCTTCTGTGCCATCTTTTTCACTTGCATGCTCACAAGTTCGTCATCTTACTGCAAAAATTTCCCTGCACTTATATACACCATGGAGCATCAATTCACATATCTTCACCTGTGTATAGAGAACAAGCAACTTATTCAATGAATGATGTACAACTCGTGCATTGTGTTCATCCTTAATATCACCTCCTTAAATTCCGTCACATGATGGTAAAAATAAAGGTTTACAACATCAAGAAATTATATTTCCAATCAAAAGAATTCTTCTTTTCCGACTACAGGCTTTGTCCAAAATAACTTAACCAAAACTGTGAAGAATCCACATTATGCATAATAAATCATCACACTATGCATAATAAACCTCCTCAAATAAACATGCATATTTCTCTTTATGTCATCGAGGATTATTCATTTTACATTCAATTTTACCTCAACATCTATAACAGTAGTCTTCCCTGCTACCACTTACCTCAACAATCCCTTCTCAGCCCATTGACTAGTCTCTTTGCAAGCAATATGTCCACATGTTCTTCCAACATTTATGTCCATGCGATTTGTAAATCTGCAATTTTAGTTTTACTGCTCCATAGTACGAACACCAGATCGAGAGGGATGCCTCTCAATTTATCTACTCATCAACAATGTTGCAGGCTCCTACAATGACGTAGATCTACAATAGTTCTTTGCAAAAATACTTCTATTAAGCTCAGACTTACCCTTCATCCAAATGTAAATGATCAATTTTTCAGACTTAGCATGCAATATACATAAAATATGTGTATGCAATTTTATCTGCATCCACAATTGACCATTACAACCATACAACAAATTTGAGCCATAATTTAAAATCCAACTATTTAGTTAACCTTCAGGTTTTGACCATCTCAATTCAAACCAACAATAAAATTTAATATATTGATACCATTACCTCCCACTGCTCTCAGTAAACCAATCATACTAATTTGAATTTTTCTTTATGGATTGGGAGATTCTTTACAATGCTCATAGCCCAACGCTATTCAAACACTTGAAGTGTTGTTTTATCCTTGAATGCAATGTTTGCAGCATTTACGACCACTCTCCTTCACAGCGATTTCCCATAGATGCTATATATATGACGTTTAATGTATATTTTCTCCAGTTATTTATCACGTTAGAGGCATACACAATGTCATCATTTTATTGGATCACCATCTATCGATTGATTGATCCTCGTGTAAATTGTTGGTGTTTTCAATAATAGATTGCCATTGTTTATGAGTTGACGAGTAGTATACAGCCAGGCCGATCCCAACAATTCCGCGTACAAGAAAATACTTCCTTGACGGACATCAAATATCAGTTTTTTTCAAGTCCTAAACCCTCAACAACTTGCAGATGTATTTTCTTCAAAATCAGTAGAATGTTTTCCAACAATCTTCTTCATATACAACCAAAGCACATCAAAAAACTAGTCTTTTCAAAACTCCACATACGCTTCACACTCCATAGATCAGCATTTTCTTCAAATATCAAGCAATACTAACCTTTCATGTATAATTTCCAATATCCTTCCGCATCAACCCAAATATGTCCTTCAATTTCATATACTATGAATCTCCTTTGCAATTGGAAAAAAGAATAGCAGACTCCTTCAATATCAGCAATCTTGAGATTTACTCTACTCTCTCTTTTCTCAAAAACCATTTCTTGACTCGACTCTTCACACGAACACCCGCACGCCTCAATATTTGCATAAATTCTCCGTAAAATGGTAAAACGATAAAATAAGGACGCCTCTGGATGAGCTTCTAACAACCAATACACCTCGTTTTGTTTCAACGTGCAGTTGACACTCGGCTTCGTCTTTGACGTGTCAATCGGTCCAGCTCGAAAATTTCTTCTACATTACTTCTTTGGCCCTCATATTCTCTGCATCTAAATTCATTTTGTGAGGGCTTATCATCAACCAAGTGCCAAAATTTCGAAAATAAGTTAATGGAGCAGGACCTGAACAAGCTATATGTTACCAAGTTGCATTCGATTTCTCCAGATGTCATTTCTCGTTAGGCTACAATAAACATAGGTACAATTGGGCATGTGGCACATGGGAAATCAATAGTTGTTAAAGCAATATTTGGTGTCCATACAATTCGTTTCAAGAATGAACTAGAGCGAAACATCACTATTAAGCTGGGATATGCTAACACAAAAATACAAATATGTGAAGATGATCGCTGCCCTCGACCAATGGCCTACAAGGCATATGGTAGTGGGAAGGAAAATAGTCCTTCGTGTGATGTCGCTGGATTTGAAAACACTCGTATAAATATTTTAAGACATGTGTCTTTTGTTGATTGTCCAGGTCATAATATTCTCATGGAGACTGTGCTCAATGGTGCTGCTATCATGGATGGGCACTACTTTTGATTGTTGGAAATGAGAGTTGTCCTCAACCTCAAACTTCAGAGCATTTTGCTGCGGTGGAGATCATGCGTCTTAAGCATATAATTATTTTACAAAACAAAATTTACCTTATCGAGGAGAGTGTAGCTATTAACCAACATGAGGCAATTCAGAAGTTTATTCAGGGTACCATTGTGGATGGAGCACCTGTAGTACTGATATCTGCACAACTAAAATACAACATTGATGTTCTATGTGAATACCTAGTAAACAAGATTCCCATTCTAGAGCGGAATTTTGTTGATCCACCCAATATGATCGTAATTAGATCTTTTGATGTGAATAAAACTACTTTGATACCAAATAATACAGGGATTCTGCTAGAAAGCAGGTCCTAGCATATAAAAAAAACTTACTACTTCACTCAATATGAAAATGCTAAAATTTTCTTCAAATAAAACCATGAAAACATTCATCTCAAAATTTACATGAAGGAGAAAGAGCTATTCAAAACAACTACAAATATTAAATAAAATTTCTCTGGCCAAATATTACATTGGAGAGCTTCTCAGCTCTTGGCCCTTTACAAAATTTCTCCAATCATTCCTCACATTCTCCTCACTTCCTACTCTCTCTCAGCTTATTTTCTTCCTCACACAACTCCCTTATTTATACATAAATATGGATTTAATCCATTCCAAAAATCTCTCCCTACAAATCTCAACTAAATCTAATTTAGATTCATTCTAGGTGTGGACTCAACAAAGTCCCGTACATAGAATTCCTACTCCCTAAATTTTCTACCTAATTCTATTTCACTCATATCCTTTTAATTATTAAAAGAATATATACAAAAATCCTGACCTTTTCTCTTAGTTTATTAAAATAAACAATTTAATTAATTTTAATAATTAAAATGTCTCAACCCCCTATTACATAATTAAATAATGAAAAAGTGAGCTTGATGATCCTACATCACCAGCTCCAGCCTCATCCCAGCCTCATCACATCCAACATCACACCAGCAACATATCAAAACTTTCAGTCTCTCAAATGAGAATCCAACAACATTTCTTTACCAAAATTCTTCCTTCCCTAGCACTAGGATCTGTGCTCAATTTATAGGGAAACTAATGGCAGTTTCTTAATGAATGACTTTCTAAGAATAGGAAATACATGTTCCCACATTTAGAGGTGTTATATGGACACTTGGATTCAAATTTTGACACATATAGACTCTTCTAGAAGGCATTGGCCATGTAGATATTCCCGAAACAATGAGAATTCCGCTCCGAGGTGACCAACGCACTCTCAAATCTCGAGAAGTGCATTGCAGTGCACCATTGAATGGAGGATGTTGCATATGCGACGGAGTTAGTCTCTATAGAGGAAGTGTTGATGATTTCATAAGTGATAAAACATATACTTCAAACCTTGTAAATATCACAATAGAAGCCATGAATGAATTGTTCTTCTCTTAGGGCATATAGCTATTGAAATATAAGGGGATGATAGACCCTATTTCATTGGTCTTGGGGATGATGTCCAGTTTGACCAGGTCATGGTGGATGATGCCCAAATTGACCTATAGCAAGCCTAAGATCAATATATTCTATCATCTCATTGGTTGCAAAGTGACATTTTAGATAGCCCTCTCTAGTTATGGTAGAGCTAGCTACCTAACCTAAAGGTTGGTTTGTGGTTACCTTCCTTGATTTCCATTCTCAGTCTTGGAAAATGGGAGGAATGATAAAAAAATCTGTGTCATTGTCGGGGAGCGATTGAAAATTTTCCTTAGTCCACTAAAGGTTAGACTTGTGGGTGAGAAGTTATGACATTCGAAGAAGGTTGAGTCAGTAAATTTGAGCCAAAGTAAAAATTATCAAGAAAACCTGGCTCTGAAAAGACACACTAGGTCAAATCTAGACCCAAATCCCTCACCAATTGTCAATGACCATGAGATTATTTTAAGGAAGCATAAGACAAAGTATAAGAAAGTTGGAAAGGATATTCCTCCACTTGTGAAATAAAACTCCATGCCTACGAGATTTGATTCATAATATTTTTCCTATAATTTTTAATTTGAAACATCTTTATTTAGGTCTAAGTTTGAATCTTTTCTTTCATAAATTGTCTTTGATCCTATTTATTTTGAGACCTTTTTAACATTTTATAAAAATTATTATTCTGAGGTTGATAGTGAAGTCCGGTCTAATTTTCACAAACTTCAAGGTTTGGTGGATAAGTTTCGAGTAACTTCAGACTAAGTTTATTTTCAATACGAGAAGTGGGATTTTGCTTCACCACCTCTTATTACACCTTATCACACAGTTACATCATCATCTCTTCCTTACATTCCACCATTACCACTACAAGTTTTCCCTCCATCAACACCTCTACAACACTCTCCATTAATCATTGCCATATTCACTTCATTGATCTTACCGCAACAAATCACCACACTACCTCAGAATTATGGTTAAATATTTCCCCTTTTTGATGGAACACCAGAGATTACTTCTCATCAACACATTTTCAAAGTGGTTTATTTCATAGATCTTGAAGAGATTGACAATGTTTCTGCTCTCTCACATCTGGTTCAATAGCTAATTCACAACAGCTAATTGACTTGTTTATGGAAAAATGGGAGGAGAAGAACAACCCATTACAAATCCTAGATGAATATAACACCTTGAAAAGGAATCCTAATGAGTCTGTACAATACTTTACAGCTAGATTCAATGTAATTTATGATTCTATTCCTAAAAATATCAAGCCTCCTCCAAACCTTACTTTACTTCATTACCTTGATGGTTTTGATCTTGATATGGCTTACTAGCTAAGGGAAATAAATCCATCAACCCCTGAGGAAATGCAGAGAAATGTAGTGAGTGTGGAAGCGATCCTGAATATCAAAAGTCAGAAATCAAGACATAGAAAAGCATTACTATAAAGGAAGAAACATATACTTCATCCAGGGTAAATATCGACACCTTGATCAAAACCATGGAGAATATGATGGACAAAATGGGCATCACTAATAAACAAGCTAAACCCTCCTTTAGAAATCCCAATTTTAGGGGTCGAAACCAAAAACCTCAATACAGGATCAAGCAAAGGGAACAGAGGGGTCAGGATCCACAAATTCAACAGAAAATTTGCACTCCGTTTCAGAAAAACTACACATAGGGACCTTATTAGCAGTTGTTTTGATTCCTTTCAAAGCTGCCCTCTTTGTCATTTTTTCTTGGCCTCTAGCTCCTTATGATTCAATTATTTCACATCCTTTTCACCATTTTCGCTATTTCTCTTCGATCCTTTCCTCATTTTCCCAAAAACATAAAGTAAGACCTTTCATTTCTTCCAAAACCCATTTTTAACTAAGAAAATCCAATTTTTATAGTTAAAAAGAAGCTCTGCACACCCTCTAATAGCCATATCATATTTCCTTTTAAACTTACCATATATTTATTTTATCGTAGCTTTTACCTGCACCACAACAAACCTTGGTAATATCATATATCATATGATATAACTTACCGCACCTAATAAACATTATGGACCCCTTACCTTTCATCGCAATCGGCTCTTCAAAGTTTTAACTTCTAGTCATGTACAATTGTCGTCTCCTACAAAACCCCCGAAATGCGATTTGCGGTATGGTCTAGGACCCATATTTCCCTTTGATATGCCTTGAATTTGTTATAAACCCTTTTATTATCATTCCGGTTTCATTTTATCATGTTACCATAACTTAACGAAGTTTTCACTTTCTTCTTTTAAAAGTCGTTTAAAGGGCTCCACCTACCTTTTCGCATCGCATTTTCGCAAATTTCACTCACTACATTCACTTCCACTCCCTCAAAACTTCCGATGTACGATTTGTGGGTGACCCCACTGTTTGTTATGCCACGTCACCCTCCTCTCTCATCGCACATCGCACTTCTCCAGTTTCAACGTTTAACTTTCATGTCTCATATCAAAACTTGCGATGTGTGATTTGCAGTATTGTCTAGGCCCCACCTTCCGTCTCATCGCACATTGCACTTTTCTTATTCCAAAATTTAACTCCTGTGTTTCATAATAAAACTTCCAAAATGAAATATGCGATCGGCCCTACTTCCTTGCCACATCATCACCCCATCGCAAATCACATTTATTTTCTCTTGTGTCTTAAGTTTAAAATGTCCCAACCCGATCTGCGATTGTGATATGTGTTTAAAGGGGTTTCTCCTCCCACTTACCATTCATTTAATAATCCCTCCCACTAATTCCGCTCCACGTTTCCCCTATAAATTAAACCTTTTTCAAAGGGTTTCTTTGTAATTTCTCATAAAATGAACCTCTTCCATTCTATCCACAAAGTTTTGGGTTTCCCGCCATTACAAAGGGTTTTCCAGCAAAGAAGGAAAGGAACAACAAAACATCAGTAGAGTTTATCTGAAACAGTTTCCTACCATTACTCTCAGCACTAGCACATTCCTACAAGGCACCAGGAAGCATTTAAGGAACATCCACATGCCATTTTCACTGTTGTTTACACTTTTTATGGAGTCGGCTGCACCAGAACGGAAGAGGAGTCTTCCCATAAAATGCCACATCATACAAACCACTTTGAATTGTTAGCCTCGATGTTGTTATTTTCATTATGTCATAGCACTTTTATTAAATTTTTAGGATAAGCCACATCTCTTTCATGAGATCATAATAACTTTTGGGAACAGGTTTACTCCTTTTGTGGAAATGACATTTTATTATTTATATATATATGTGATAAACTGCTATGTAAAAAGGGTTGGTTGGTGGTTATAGAATTTTGACTTATATGAACTGTAATTTTTTTTATGAATGAAATGGAATAATACTACTGAGGACTTATTACTAATTTGTTGTGTATATTGTCTACTTTACGTTTGTTTCGATATCTCCTTTCTTCATGTTCCAGTTTGCAAATCATCATATTGTTATGTGCTTTTATTAGTCTCTTAATCCTTTTATGTATTTTATCGATTTTTGTTAGTCTCACATTGTGAGCATTCCAGATAAAATCTATATTATAATAATGGAAAAGCATCACTCATGATAGTTAATCTTCATGATATTTTAGTGAGAATCTTATCTGACTAGAAATAGATTTCTCTCAATGGAATATTATCAAACTGTGACTTTTGTGAATTTTTACTAAATCAGTAGACCTCTATTTTACAGACCTACTGATTCTTCTCTCATCTTACCATTTCATCTCCTCATATCCTACAAACTTGCACCTTGCTACCACATCAAGGTACAATACCCTCATTAGTAGAACTATGGATTTGACTGAAATATCTTTTCAACGAATCAAAATTTGTACCACCTACCAATCTCACAAAAAAAACATTAAATTGATTTATAGTTTAAGATGTGTCTAGTCAGGCACTTGTTGTAGCCAAAGTGATGATTCCAGGGCCAACATATTTTGGTGCATCTACCGAGAGATGAAGGTCTTGAAACAAAGTATTCTCCCGGGTCTCTTGTTTTGAATTGCTGATAATCAATTCTTGATGGTGAACAAGAATTGGTGACTTGAAGAAGACTGCAAAGTAGTTCACCTTGAGACACCACAAAGGGAAATATGGGTTTGAAGACCTCCTTATACGAGGAGGAATCAGAATTCACATATTGTGACTCTATTTGCTGACCCAAAGAAGATTAGATTTAGTTTTTGATGGTGAAAAAAGACTAGACACTAAATAATATTGTGATATTTCACCTAGTGACTCC
The DNA here is from genome assembly GCA_034641835.2 of Pinus albicaulis. Classification (NCBI taxonomy): domain Eukaryota; kingdom Viridiplantae; phylum Streptophyta; class Pinopsida; order Pinales; family Pinaceae; genus Pinus; species Pinus albicaulis. The sequence continues at coordinate 668,961,550 of CM076582.1, read as the reverse complement.
ATGACAAAGAATCCAGAGGTGACTCCACTATTTTCAGATCCATCACTCTGATGGAAGAAATCCTCGTTAAAATTTATTCCTTATGCAATTTTTCAAAGATAGATGGTTTTCCTAATCCTTTTGTAGATAGAAGTGAAAAGGAATTTTCTTTTCTAAGGTTTAGTGGACATGACTGGGAAGTACCAACTGAGTTTTTATGGGATTTTCATGACTAGATTCATAGGCTGCATTTTGTTCATGAAGACGTAAAGATTAAGTTGTTTAGATATTCTTTGGAGGGTGCAGCCCTTGATTGGTGCATAAATCTTCCTAAAAATTGCATCACTTGTTTGAAAGAGTTTCATGATGATTTTAATTACTTTTATAAAGATAGCTATCCAGTTGAATGTTTCACTCTAGAGTGTTTCTATCAATTTGATAAGCAAGTTGGAAGTGATGGGGAACAACATAAATGTAAATAAAACATGGTTATACAGGAAGGTATTCAACAAAACTTTTGTTATCATCATTTTCTTCAATCTCCTATCATTCAAGGAGAGGGTAAAAAACAGATTATTGAGCAGCATCATGAGATATTAGCTAAACATATTGAAAGATTCATAAATCATCCTTTGTTTGATAAATATCCTAATGATGAAGAGTAGGTTTTTATGTCACCTTGTTTTAAATTTTATGGTGATGATCCAATCTATGAAAATTCTGAATCTGAATCTGGGGAAGAAGATGATGCTCAGCTCCTACAAATTTTCGAGGAATTATCACCTTTGCTGAGAATTGATGATAAGAAAAAAAATTATGAGCCTAGGTTTGAAATGTATAAATATAATTTGCAAGGATACAATGTCGAAGAAGAAATTTGTAAAAAAATTGAAGAACAATCTCCTCATCAAGGCATTTTTCTATCAGAGGATACTATGTGTCAACCTATCCTTGAACTCAAAGTTGTTTTGAGTAAGTCTCCTTGTCGATTTTATGATCCTATTGCTAATTATATGGAGTTTAGTTTTCTGAAAGTCTCTCTTGTTATTAGTATTAGAGTACTTCTCGTCCATACCAAAAAGTATGATTCACATATAGAGATTATGCTTCATACTTTTTAGCATTTTTGTAGTGGATGTCAAGACATGTCAGGAAATGAGTTGTTAAAACATTTCTTTTGGAAGTTTGTATATGCTTGATCAAGTGAATTTGAGCTGATTAGAAGTGGGAAGATAAATAAGCTTTCCACTCAAGAATTTCTTTTCATTTTTAGATTGTATTTTAGTCATGTTGAAATAAATTGCAGAAGATTGAAATTTAGCTTATGACTCCATTACCCAATGGATAGGCATGCTCATTTTTTGATTTAATGAGAAAGATCACTAATTGGAGAAATAAGAGATGGAAAAGGCACTGAAACTATGGTTCTTGATACCCCGTAGGGGGCATATCATCCCCAATTAGAGCCAATGTTAGCACTAGTTTTGATTCCTTTCAAAGCTTCCCTCTCCATCATTTTTTCTTATCCTCTAGCTCTATATGATTCAATTATTTCGCATCCTTTTCACCATTTCTCTTCGATAATTTCCTCATTTTCCAAAAAAACAAAGTCTAGCCTTTCATTTCTTCCAAAACCCCTTTTTAACTAATGAAATCAAATTTTTATATTTAACAAGAAGCTCTGCGCACCCTCTAACAACCATATCATATTTCCTTTTAAACCTATCATATATTATTTTATCGCAGATTTTACCCACACCAAAACAAACCTTGGTAATATCATATATCATATTATATAACTTACCTCACTTAATAAACATTGTGGAACCCTTACCTTTCATCACAACCGACTCTTCACATTTTTAACTTCTATTCACGTAGAATTTTCGTCTCCTATAAAACCCTCGAAATGCGATTTGCAGTATGGTCTGGGACCATATTTTCCTTCGATATGCCTTGAATTCATTATAAACCCTTTTATTATCATTCCAACGTCTTTTTATCATATTACGATAACTTAACGAAGTTTTCACTTTTCGCTTTGAAAAGTTGTTTAAAGGGCCCCACTTACCTTTTTGCTGCGCATTTTTGCAAATTTCACTCACTGCATTCACTTCCGATCCTTCAAAAATTTCGATGTGCAATTTGCGGGTGAACCCACTATTTTTTACGCCATGTCACCCTCCGCTCTCATCACACATCGCACTTCGCCAGTTTCAACATTTAAATTTTGTGTCTCATATCAAAACTTGGGATGTGCGATTTATAGTATTCTCTGGGCCCCACCTTTCGTCTCATCGCACATTGCACTTCAGTAGTTCCAAAATTTAACTCTTGTGTTTCATAATAAAACTTTCAAAATGCGATCTTCGATCGACCCTACTTCCTTTCCATGTCATCAACCCATCACAAATCACATCTATTTCAACTTGTGTCATATGTTTAAAATGTTCCAACCCCGATCTGCGATTACGATATGTGTCTAAAGGGTTTTCTCCTCCCGCTTATCATTCATTTAATAATCCCTCCCACTAATTCTACTCCAAATTTCCCCTATTAGTTAAACCTTTTTCAAAGGGTTTATTTGTAATTTCTCATAAAATGAACCTCCTCTATTCTATCCAAAATGTTTCAGGTCTTCCACCATTACAAATGGTTTTCCACTAAAGAAGGAAAGGAACAACGAAACATCGACATAGTTTCTCTGAAACAGTTTTCTACCACTACTCTTAGCAGTAGCACATTTCTACAAGGCACCAGGAAACATTCAAGGAACACACACATGCCATTTTCACTATTGTTTACACTTTTTATGGAGTTTGTTGCACTAGAACAGAAGAGCAGTCTTCCCATAAACTGCCACATCATACAAACCACTTCGAATTGTTAGCCTTGATGCTGTTATTTTCATTATGTCATAGCACTTTGTATTAAAGTTTTAGGATAATCCTCGTCTCTTGCACGAGATCATAATAACATTTGGGAACAGGTTTACTCCTTTTGTGGAGATGAAAGTTTATTATTTTTGTATATATGTGATAAACTGCTATGTAAAAAGGGTTGGTTGGTGGTTATAGAATTTTGACTTATATGAACTGTAATATTTTTTGTGAATGAAATGGAATAATACTACTTAGGACTTATTACCAATTTGCTGTGTGTATTGTCTACTTTACTTCTGTTTGCATATCTCCTTTCTTCCAGTTCCAGTTTGCAAATCATCATACCATTATGTTTTTTTATTAGTCTCTTAAGCTTTTTATGTGTTTTATCATTTTTTGTTAGTCTCACACAGTGAGAATTCCTGATAAAATCTATATTATAACAGTGGAAGAGCATCACTCATGATATTTTAGTGAGAATATTGTCAGACTAGAAATATATTTATCTCAATGGAATATTGTCAAACTACTACTTTTGTGAATTTCTACTAAATCAATAGACTTCTCTTTTATAGACCTACTGATTCTTCTCTCATCTTATCATTTCCTCTCCTCATAGACTAAAAAATTGCACCTTGCTACCACATCATGTTACAATACCCTCATTATTAGAACTATGGATTTGACTGAAATCTCTTTTCAGTGAATCAAAGTTTGTACCACCTACCAATCTCACAAAAAAAATCATTAAATTGATTTATAGTTTAAGATGTGTCTGGTCAGGCACTTGCTACAGTCAAAGTGTTGATTCCAGTGCCAAAAGACCTGATGAAGAAGATGAAGAAGATATTTCAGGCGAGAATCATTTATTTGAGGAAAATCAGCAACCTATTTTCCTCACTGAAGAAGATCAATTTTCAACAGAAATTCACACACCAAACGATCAGCAATATGTCTTGTCAAATGATGATATGCTATCAGTACAGAAAGCATATTATCAAGGGGACATCAGAACACTCTTACTCAAGTATAGATATAGTATGGTTTGAGAAATAGGAATGTTCCTATAACCTCCAATCAGAAAAAAAAAAAAAATAAAAATAAAAAATAAAAAATATATATATAAAAAAAAAAAAAAAAAATTCTCAAACCAATACTCATCATAAAGAGACGACTACTTCAAATCAAAACAAAGACAAAGGACATGTTGTTCCTAGTCCTATAAAGGGAAATGAAGCTTCTACCAATAGTCATAAAAAGGATAATGAAATCCAAGATGGAGGACAGAAGAGGGAGATCCCACACAAATATTAGCTTGACAAGAAATATGCACCATCCAAAGAGGTAGAAAAACATTCTGCCCTTTTTAGTCTTGAAAATGAAATCTCAAAACTGAAAGTCTCCACTCCTTTAACTGAAATAGTCAAGAATGACCAGTATAAGTTTCAAGTAGCCAAGTTACTTAGGGTAGATTAGATGTCTGATATAGTCAATGTAAGTGATGATCACCCAGATCTTTTATTTGGTCCTACTATTGATGCTAATTTAAAAGATAGTGAGGTTCCTATGTTTTGTCTTAGCCTCAAAATCCATGATTTTATCCTCCATAATTATGGAACATCTCGTAACCTTCTACCCAAAGCCATCATGAACATATTATGCTCAGATATCATAAGACCTTACCATGACCTTTAATCATTTGATTCAGGCATGTTGAAATGTCTTGGCCTCATTAAATATCTAGTGGTGTCTTTAGATAAAATCGCAGCCAAGAATCTCCTCATGAACGTTTTTGTGGCTGATATCCCTCCCATATGTGGAATGTTTCTCTCCTAGTCATGGGGAGAAAAACTTAGAGGTAACTTGCAACTCGACTTTTCATATGCTACAATACTGGTCTTTAGGTAACTTAGAAAACTATACCAGGAAAGTAAAATGAAGTACATGACCAGTAGTAGAGAAAAGCCTAATAATCACCCCATACATTTTGTTCACACGGATTCCGAGTATTTTATCTTATTCAATGATCAATGTTCAACATCTTTATAAATTTTGATGGAAGAAAAGACAGAAAATTCAGAGTTTCCAAATTCTGTTTTAGAAATTGCAAATGCATAAAATCAAGAAAATATGCCAAGTGGTTTGGAAAAAAGTGCATTATCCCAAGAAAGAGATGAAACAGTGAAATACACAAAACTTTTAGGTACAACAGAAATTTTTCAAGCAACAAGTAAAGTTTAGTCATCCAATTTACAGCATCCCGATGAAGAAAGTGGTTTGTGGACCATGGATTTAGATGGAGCCTTGGGTAAGGAAGGGGATAAAATTGGAGTATGGATTCACAACCCTATAAATAAGTCTCTTAACACTACTCCTAATTTTTTAATGTGCTCTTACAAGTTAGCATTCGACTGTTCTAACAATGAAGTAGAGTATGAGGCTTTGATAGTCGATTTGAAAATTCTCAAGAAGTTAGGTGCCAAGAAAATTTCTATGTATGGTGACTCTGAATTGGTTATAAAACAAGTCAAAGGGGAATACTAGGCCAAGAATCCTAGGATGTGAGCTTACTGAAATGCAGTATTAGATATCCTCAAGACCTTCACTGAGTATACTTTGTCATTGATCCCAAGGGACACAAATGTTATTTCTGATTCTATTGCTACTTCGGCCAACATGTTTAAAATTCCATTGTATCCCAATAAGAAGTACAAGGTAAACGTCAGAAATCATATTTTTTCTCTAGATAATGTTCAGTATTGGAAATTATTTCAAGGTGACAAACATATCAGTAATTTCTTGCTGACGGAAGAGGAATTTTTGAATTCAAAATTGGATGACCAATGTTATGAAAATGACCAAGAATTTCATGCAGTAGAAATGAAAGTACTTTAGTTGAAATACAACTCCATTCCTAGAGGTCTTCTTCCTTTGGAAGAGATTTTTAACCAAGACGATGTTGCACGTAAACTGACCATGCTTCCAATAGAATTAGGAGTGGAATATTGTAATCATGGCACCCTTAAAAAGCCTAAGATGGTCAATATTAAAAATCCTTGAGCCCAGAGATGAAAGGTAAATATGCAATTCTCATGTCTCAATTTTTTGATTTTTTTGCATGGGAGTATTCTGATATGAAAATATATGGTAATAGTATAATTCAACATACTATTCCTTTGAAACTAGATCAGAAGCCTTTCCGCCATAAATTGAGGAGAATGAATCCCAAGCTGCTAGTATTATATTTCCTCTTCACTTCTCAAATTGGATGTCTAACTTAGTGCTAGTAAGAAAAAATATTGGAGAGGTTTGCTTTTTTGTAGATTTTAGAAATTTGAATAAAGTGTCACTGAAAAAAAATTACCCACTTCCAAAAATGGACAATATTTTGTAAAGGGTAGTTGGATATTCTAGAATTTAATTGCTAGACGAATATTCCGGGTATAATCAGATTTTAGTCCATCCAGATGATCAGGAAAAGAAAGCCTTTACAACACCATGGGGTACTTTCATGTACGCCAAAATGGCCTTTGGATTGAAAAATGAAGGAGTGAATTTTTAGTGAGTGATGTACATTGCCTTCGCCAATGAAAAGGATGTATTGATATCACTATTTTTTCTAAGACAGATGAGCATCACTTGCAACACTTGAAAACAGTTTTTCAGAGATGTAGGAAATTTACCATATCGTTGAATCCTAAGAAGAGATTGTTTTCTATCGAATAAGGTAAGTCATTGGGCCACATTATATCAAAATATGACATATGGATAGATCCTCCAAGAATTTAAGTGATTTAGAGCTTGGAGTATCCTATAAGCAAGAAGGAGATTATGTCATTCAATGGTAAAATCAATTTTCTAAGAAGTTTTTTTCCCAATCTTTTTGAATAGTTAAGTAAAATTATTGATATGATAAATAAATATAGTGAATGGTATGAGGAGGCAAATAAGTCTTTAAATAAAGTGAAATTTTCTTTATCTCATGCTCCTATTCTTATTAGTCTAGATTACACACTTGATTTCATCATTTTTTCCTTTGCTTCAGAGCATACTTTAGTTGTTGTCTTTATGAAAAAGAAAAATAATAAAATAGAACATCCCATCACCCTCTTCAGTAGAACCATTATGTACGTAGCCTTGAAGTACATATCATTGAAAAATAGGCCTTGGAACTAGTTAAAGCATTGAAGGACTTCCGAGTCTATATTCTTCACTCTCATGTTATTGCATATGTCCAAAACGTTGCTGTCAAATATGTTCTTACACAAAATGATCCCGAAGGTCAGCGTGGAAAAGGGATCATTGCTATGTTGGAGTATGAATTTGAGATCAAACCTACAAAACTGATCAAGGGGAAGGCTTAGCAAAGCTTATGAAAAACTCAAATCTCCATACTTTGGACATTAATTTTATTGCTGCATTATCTAAGGAGTAGGAGGCTGATTCATTACCTCAAGTATCTGAAATATTTATTTCGTTGCCATGGTAAATTGATATTGTTCATGTTTTGCAACACTTGAATCGTCCTCTCGGATTTCCCAGTAGTAAATCAAGATATTTGAAGCTGAGGGATCTTAAGTATTTCACATTTAACAATTATTTGTATTGGAAACATCCAGGCGTAGTGTTGTTGAATTTTTTGGTAGAGGAAGAATTTAAAAAATTGAGGAATGAATTTCATAAAGATCACTCAGGTGGTCATCATTTCTAGAATACTACAAAAAATAAGATTTTGAGGGTTGGTTCCTATTGGCTAAGCTTATTTTCATCTTTTTATAAGATTGTATGAGCTGTCATGAATGTCATATTTTTCAAGGAAAAATAAAGCTTTTGTCATTTCCCTTAAAACCCATCGCATTTCAAGAACCCTTCCAGTAGTGTGGTCTTTATTTCATTGGCGAGATCCATCCTCCTTCATCAGCTCAGCATAAGTGGATACTCACTGCCACTTATTACTTCACAAAGTGGATTGAAGCTATTCCAATGAGGCAAGATACAGATACTATGTTAGGTCCCTATATTACTAGTATAGTCCCTTATTGTTATTATTTTACCCTTGTAACCCCCATTTTGTTATTATTGTGCCCTTAAATTATTATTTTTAGGTCGGCTAGGATTACATTGTGGCCCACTAGGATTACATCATGGCCACATGGACTCCTATATATAGAAAGAAGGTTTTGTAAATTGTATCATCCAAGAATTGTTCATTTATGTAATGTATTGGAGGTTTCCCCCTCGAAATAGCTTATTTATAAGGTGTTTATATCTCTTTTCTTCTATTTTTGGAGCTGGTTACACAACATTTGGTATCAGAGCATTGGATTCTAAGGTTTCGCTGCTCCAAATAGGTCATCGTGGAATTTTCGATATAAAGTTTTTTATACAAATTTTCAGAAGCTAAAATTTTTAGGGTGCGAAGCCGAAATCTGGAGGAACATCGTCAAAAAATTTCAGATCTTGGTTCGCAATATTTTCAGAGATATGATCTATGGAAGTTAGGTATTTGTTTAGGCTCCTAAACAGGTCATCGTGGAATTTGCGCTATAAATTTGTTTCTATGAAGGTTTAGAATCTGAAATTTTTAGGGTGCGAATTCAAAATCCTAAGGAAACCCTTCAAAAACTTTCAGATCTTGGTTCGCAATATTTTCAGAGATATGATCTGTGGAATGTAGAGCTTTTTCAGGCTCCAAAATTTCATCTCAAAGAGGTGATCGTGGGAAAATATTTATAACTCTCTCTCTGAGCATCGGATTGGAGTGTTGTAAAAATTGGTTGCAAGTACATGGATTGTAGTTTCTTGGCTATCAATTTCAGAGCTGAAGGATGAAAAAGTGACATGTGGAAAGTCGTACAAGTTCACTCTACTGAACCAGTCCATAATTAGGTCATTGTGGGAGATTGGACACAAATTTGTCTTGGAGAATCCAAATCAGGTCAGACCTATGGCATTCGAAATATAATTCGAAGGGCTAATTTGGTACTGAAATTCAAATATTTAAGTGTTGCAATCACATAGATGATCTAGTTTCAATATCAAGCTCCTCAAAAGCAAGAAAAAGGTGTGTATTTTTTTTTTTTCCAAATTTCATAAGTCTTGTTTGAAGAATAAATTTGAATTGATTCCAAGGGCATATTGTAGAATAGATATCAGTATTGGGTTCTAAAATATGCCCCGTAAAAATAATTCAACACCCATTAAGCCTTCAGAAGGATCTACTATGACTCATGAAGATGAAGAATTGCAACATGATCTATCAAAATTACAAGAGCAAGTGCAACAAATTTCACTCTCGCAAAGAGCAACAAAAAATGAAATGGAAGTTTTGAAGAAAGGTGTGGAAGCGAAGATGGACAGTTTGAATAAAGGCATGGAAGCTAAGATGGATGGCATGGAAGATGGCATGGAAGCTAAGATGGATGACATGAAAGACAACATGGAAAACAACATGGAAAACATGAAGAATTATCTAAAAGCAGACATCAAAGGTTTGAAAAATTTGATACAAGAAATGTTTCCTAATGGTAAAAAGATAGTAGAAGAACCTCATGATGAGAACAAAATAAATGTTAATCGTGATTTCATAAACTCTAATGTTGGCAGGAAGAACCACCATATTCCAAAAATGGATATGAGGAAGTTTGATCGAAAGGATCCTGTAACATGGATACTACAGATGGAGCAATATTTTGATCTCCGTAATGTGCAAAATACACAAAAGGTACACATTGCAACTTTAAATTTAGAACAAAATACATTTGTATGGTATCGATGGCTTTGCTCCTATAAAAAAATTGTCACTTGGTCAAATTTTACGGAGGAAATGATAGCACATTATGAGGATACAAAGAGCAACACCTTCTTTAGCCAATTCATAAATCTCAAACAAAAGGGTTTAGTGGGGCAGCATATCTAGGACTTCCAAAAATTGAATATAAGGGTAACTGATATTCCAAAGGAACACAGGATCGACCTCTTCATAGGAAATTTAAAGGATAACATACAACATGAAGTTCGTGTTTTGGAACCAGATTCATTGGAGAAGGCATTCAGGTTGGCAAGAAAAGTTGAATGTAAAATAATGGCGACAAGGAAGCCTACCACTCAATTATATAAAGAAGGAAATGTTGCTACGCCTAGATTTCCACAACCTACAAGGTTGACACCACAAAAATTGGAAGAAAAAAGAGCAAAAGGGCTTTTCTACAGTTGTGATAGCAAATACACTAAAGGTCATAAGTGTGCTGAGAAGAAATTATTTTACATAGATTATGAAGAGGAAGAAGAAAATGAACAAGAAGAGGATATACTCCAAGAACCAGCCCTAGAAGAGGAAGAAATGAATCCGACCATATCGTGTAATGCACTGGCAGGAATTACCACTCCTCAAAATCTCAAGATAGAAGGACATATCAAGAAGAAAAAGGTAATAGTGTTGATTGATTCAGGTAGCACCCATAATTTTATTCATTGTAAGGTATCCAAGGAATTAAATTGTTTCCTATACCCAGCACCAGAATGTCAAGTGATGGTTGCAAATGGAGGAACTATAAATTTCTCTGGAAAAAGCCATAATATCAAGCTAACCATGGGGGAATATGTATTGACTAGTCCAATGCTTTCCATTCCTATGGGAGGTGCTGATGTTGTACTAGGAGTACAATGGTTACAATCTTTGGGGACGGTAGCTTTTAATTTTCAAGAACTTTTCCTGAAATTTTTTTCAGAAGGAAAGGAAGTCGAATTATGGGGTATTGCGAGGAAGCCAGGAAAGATAATAAGCTCTAATGTCATGACAAAGCTTCTAAATAAAGAACAACGAGGCGTAATTGCACAATTATGCTCACTAGAAGTTCCAACATCAAAATCATCTATTTCTGCAGATATCCAACAAGTCTTGGACAATCATTCCAAGGTGTTTAAACTCCCAAAGGACTCCCACCTATTCGTGATCATGATCATGCTATTCATTTGATTCCAGGAAGTGTTCCTCCAAACATCAGGCCTTATAGATATCCTTACGTCCAAAAGAGAGAAATTGAACTTATGATTACAGAAATTTTAGAGGCAGGTATAATTCAACCTAGTGAAAGTTCTTTCTCTGCTCCTGTAGTATTGTTACACAAGAAGGATGGATCATGGAAAATGTGTCCAGATTATAGGGAGCTCAATAAGCTCACCATTAAAGATAAATTTCCCATTCATGTGATTGATGAATTATTGGATAAATTACATGGAGCAATTTATTTTACCAAGTTGGATCTTCGTTCAGGATATCATCAAATTAAAATGAAGACTGAAGATATTCCAAAAACAACATTTCGAACTCATGAGGGTCATTATGAATTTTTGGTCATGCCTTTTGGCCTTACCAATGCACCTTCTACATTTCAAGGGTTGATGAATTCCATTTTCAAACCCTTCCTTAGAAAATTTGTGCTAGTATTTTTTGATGATATACTAATATATAGGAGGTCTTGGAAGGATCATGTTGAACATGTTGACAAGGTGCTCAAACTATTGCAGGAGAAACAATTAGATGCAAAAACATCCAAATGTTTCTTTGGAGTACAAGAGGTGGAATATCTGGGTCATATTGTATCTCACGAGGGTGTTAAAGTAGACCCTAACAAAATTAAAGCCATTAAGGAGTGGAAAGTCCCCACAACCATAAAGAAGTTGCGAGGATTTCTCGGGTTAACAGGGTATTATCGCAAGTTTGTTAAGAATTATGGGAGAATAGCAGCACCTCTAACAACATTATTGAAGAAAGATGCATTTTCATGGACTCCTGAAGCAACTAAGGCCTTTGAACATCTTAAGGAGGCAATGTGCCTAGCACCGGTCTTAGCTACGCCAGACTTCACGAAAACCTTTATTGTGGAATGTGATGCCCCAGGAAATGGAATTGGTGCGGTTTTAATGAAATAAGGAAGACCCATTGCTTTTGAAAGTCGTCCAATCAAAGGAAAGTATTTACAGAAACCTATTTATGAGAAGGAAATGTTAGCAATACTGCATTCACTAAAGAAATGGTGAACTTACCTAATGGGAAGACACTTCAAGGTAAAATTGATCATGATAGTCTTAAACACTTTTTGGAACAAAGACTATCTTCAGAAGAGTAGCAAAAATGGGTCACAAAGATGTTGGGTTATGACTTTGAAATAATATACAAAAAATGAAAGCTTAATGTTGTTGCATATGCACTCTCAAGAAAGAATGAAGAGGTGGAAGCATTTCTTTGTGCCATTTCTATTATCCAACCAGATTGGATAACTGAAGCAAGAGATGAATGGAAGAAGGATAAAGATGTATGGACACTCATTCAAAAGTTGCAGCAAGATCCTAGTACATCTGATACATTTAGTTGGAAAAATGATTCCTTATGGTACAAAGATCGCTTATATCTTTGTAAGAATTCCCAACTAAAACAAAGATTCTTCTGGAATTGCACACTTCTCCTTTAGGAGGACACTCAGGATTTTTAAAAACTTACCACAGGGTGAAGAAAGAATTTTTTTGGGATGGCCTTAAATCTGATATTCAAAATTTTGTGGCGTAATGTTTGGTTTGCCAGCAGAATAAAGTGGAAACAATTAATACCCTGGGACTTCTACAACCTTTATCCATTCCAAGTCAACGTTGGGAGGAGATTTCAATGGATTTTATCACAGGTTTACCTAAGTCCGAAGGAAAGAGTGTCATCATGGTGGTAGTTGATAGACTTACCAAGAATGCACACTTTTGTGCATTATCTCATCCATTTAAAGCAAGTACAGTTGCTACTACATTTATGGACAGAATTCAAAAGCTACATGGAAGCCCAAGGGTTATTGTGAGTGACAGAGATCCCATTTTTACTGGAAATTTTTGGACGAAGTTATTTGCTTGTTTGGGTACTCAATTAGCTCATAGCTCATCTTATCATCCTCAATATGATGGTCAAACTGAGATAGTAAATAAATGTTTGGAAGGATATCTTCGTTGTTTTGTATCTGATAAACAAACGCAATGGGTCAAGTGGTTACCTCTCGCTGAATGGTGGTATAACACTTCCTTCCATACTGCAACAAAAATGACCCCATTTATGGCACTTTATGGATATCATCCACCATCGATCACATCATCTTTAAGGGAAAATTCAAAGGTTCAAGTAGTGGAAGATCACATCGAGCATCAGCAAGAAGTTCTCCAACTCTTAAAGGATAACCTGAATTTGGCACAAAATCGAATGAAACAACAGGCAGATCAACATCGCAGCGAGAGAAGTTTTGATGTAGGAGATTGGGTATTTTTACGGCTACAACCATATAAACAAATGTCCTTCAAGCAAGCTAAGAAGGATAATAAATTATCGCCAAAGTACTATGGTCCTTACAAGGTGTTGCAAAAGATTGGTACTATGGCATACAAATTGGAGCTCCCTGCTTCTTCGCGAGTACATCCAGTTTTCCATGTTTCATGCTTAAAGAAGGTTATAGGTGAAAATCTTCCAGTTCAAACAATATTGCCAGAACTTGATGAGGAAGGAAAATCATATTGGAACCTGAAGCGGTCATGGAAACAAGAACTCGACAGCTACGGAATCGATCAATTTCAGAGTATCTCATCAAGTGGAAGAACTTACCCACTGAAGATTCTACATGGGAGGATGAGAATTTTATACAGAAGCACCCGTAGCTACTCAAGCGTTGAGGACAACACTTTTTTGAAGGAGAGGGGCATGTTAGGTCCCTATATCACTAGTATAGTCCCTTATTATTGTTAGTGTAACCCCCTTATTGTTATTATTGTACCCTTGTAACCCCCATTTTGTTATTATTGTGCCCTTAAATTTTTATTGTTAGGTCGGCTAGGATTACATTGTGGCCCACTAGGATTACATTATGGCCCCATGGACTCCTATATATAGAAAGGAGGTTTTGTAAATTGTATCATGCAAGAATTGTTCATTTATGTAATGTATTGGAGGTTGCCCCCTCGAAGTGGCTTATTTCTAAGGCATTTATATCTCTTTTCTTCTATTTTTGGAGCTGGTTACACAACATACTATCATTATTCAGTTTTTGGAAATAAACATATTTTCTTGTTTTGGCTGCCCTCAAAGAATTATTACTGATAATGCAACTACCTTTAACTCTAAGAATATGATTTACTTTTGTGATAAATATCATATAATACTTGGTCATTCTACAACATACTATCCTTAAGGCAACGTCTTGGCTAAATAATCAAACAGATCATTGGTGAATATAATCAATAAATTGTTACAAGAGAACAAGAGAAATTGGCACAATAAGCTCATAAATTATCTATGGGAGGACATAGTTGGCACAAAGAGATCAATCGACATGTCACCTTTCCAGCTTGTGTATGGTGTTGACACAATGTTTCCCACTTCTTTAGTTGTCCCATTAATGAAAATTCTGCAAGAAATTGATTGTGAACCAAATGATATCCAACAAAGAATTAGTCAAATTATTCATTTACAGTATACAAGGGAAGAAGTTTTCAATCACACTTCGAAAATTTAGGAGAAAATCAATAAATTATATGACAAGAAGACCAAAGTTGATGATTTCAAAGTAGGAGATGTTGTTCTTCAGTGGGTGGTCTAGAGTGAAGACAAAGGTAAGCACAATAATTTTGATAATCTATGGAAAGGTCCATACGAGATTACAACATTCATAGGCAATAAGGTATTTTTGTTAGAAGATCTTGATTGGCAGGAAATTCTGGGAGGACCGCTAAATGGTAGGTTCCTCAAACATTACCTTACCTAAGTTTGAAGAAAAAGGTTCACTTTCATTGTAAATATAACCTTATATTTGATGTGAAGAATAATAATTTTTTGCAGAAGGTTGAAGCCTGAGGAGAAGGCCATGAGACTTCTATGATCAAGTTGATGTTTTTCTTTCAAAAATTCCAAAAATTCCAGTTAGTTTTTTAGTCAATTTTTCATTTTATCAAACTTATTTTAGTTTCCAGTTTTGATTCCATTGCCCAATGGATGAGGCTACCTGATCTACGGTGTTCTTGACACCTCTTGAAAGAGATTCCATCCCCAGCTAGAGCCAATGTTAGTGTCCAATATTCCGTGATAAAAAATACACTTTTAAGGTTTACTTGGTAGTGGTCCTAGGTCAAAGTTTTATATTTTCAAGTCATTTTTCAAATAAAATTTTGTTCGTTGGATAGTGTCTAGGTTTTAAAGCTACTCACACCACTCAATTTATGGTCATTGTCATTTCATGGGTCATGTACTCCATTATCATATAGAGTTTTAGGCTAGTTACCATACTTTCACCTAAGTCAATGTCTAGGTGTCTTTTGTTTCGCCACCATAAGTGTCCAAATTTTCTCATAAATAAGGCGAAAAAAGAGTGATTTTCACCATAGAAGTGATCTTCAAAGGGAGTTAGCTTAAGTAGGAAAATAAAGTAACAAAAATTTTTCTTCTTTCAAATCTTGTTAAATTTTCAAATTATTCAAAAAAACAAAGTTTTTCTCAAAATATCACGATTTCACTAAAATACAAAAAAGGTGATTTATTGATGTTACAAAGGGAAAAAGTCACTTCCTCAACTCATTTTATCCTCTCTTGTTCGATAAATCTCCTCTCTCACCTTCACAACATTCTACAACTACCAAAGGTGGGATAAAACCAGATAAAATTGCAAACAAGATCATTCTGCTACATTTCTAGAGGCAACACGACATTTCTAGGAGGCAGTGCGACGTTTCTGGGAGGCAGCATGATGTTTTTGGGTGTAACCGCTATGTTTCTTCCATTGTGCTATGTTTCTTCCAAAGGCGCTAAAATTTTTGGTTTCAGCCTCCAAGTCAACCATTCAAGTGACAAAAAAAGTGCATAAATCTTATGTGCAATATTTATCAGTAAGTGGACACTCTCAATACATTTTTCAAGTCAATTCATTAGTGTATGGGTTATTTCTCTCCTTAGGGTTTTTTTCCATGACGTTCTTAGGGCCTCCCATTATTTATTTTTTTCAGCCATTAAAAACCCTCATCCCAAAACATTCATATATCCTCCACAGACCCTACTCTAACACTCCATATCACTCACAACCCTTTCTACCATTGTTTTCATCAAAACCCTAATTTCCCACTACATTTCCACAGGAAAACTAGAAAATCCCAGTGTTTTCAAATTTTGGTCCATCTCCTCATATGTATTTAAAACAATTTCACTTGTAGCCTAAAGCTAACACATCACACTACCTCCTCATTTTTTTGGGGAATTTTCCTTAACTTCCTTATACCTCATCACAACCTCTAAAGTCACCCTATCCCTATCCCTTATTTTCCCAAATTCACTGTACCTACCCACTTCATCTAGCTAGGGTTTAATCTTGTTCACAAGCACTATGGAGGGTGAAAAGAAGGTTCACAAGGGAGGCCACCATTCTAGGTTTGAGCCAGCCACTTTGCAAGAACTCAATGGTTCCCCTTATTCCAATAGATGTTTTGAAAATGGTGGATGTTTGAGATTTTGTGAGAGAATCATGGAGGTAGGTTTTCATACTCAATTTGCTAGCATTTTTTTTACTAACTTCAGGAGAGACAAGGCCATCATAGCAGGAATTGAATTCACCTCATCAACATATGCCATCACTTCAGCAACATGTATTCCTAATGAAGGATAAGTGATCAGATTCAGATAAAGGACCTAAGTGATATCTCAAATTTTAAAGTGTTCGAAATTGTGTCGAACTTGAGCGACCGAATAGATCTCGTCTTCCTGATTTTGGTGCCATGAATGGTTCGAAAAACTCACACCGTATGAAGAAGTTATCACATTTTGAAAAGTATAATAAACTACAAATTTCGATAGTTGACCAGGTTTGACTGGCTCTTTGTACAATCAGCAAAAAGAATATTCCAAGGGAATATTCTTGGAATATTCTTGGAATATTCCCTAGAATTTTCCTTCTGGGCCAGTCATAGGTTGACAAGTGGCATAATTTCATTTGTTGAAAGGCTAAAATTTTTTTGTGCACCAATTGGAAGGTGCCATGTGGCTAGCCCTGAGGCTACCACATGGCCCTTGAACTACGTGCCAATTTTCTTTTTGGCCTGTAGGGCTCAACCTCGAGACCTCCTGCCCAACACGCGGGAGTCTTACCGTCGACTCTACAGGTTGTTTCTTAACCTATTGGTTTGCAATATGTATTTAAAGTTTCCAATGTGTGCATTTGGGGGTCCAGAGGGGCTAGCCCCTCCCCACGTGGCCTCTGGCCTGGGACCCCGGGCCAAGGGCTTAAGCCCCTAACCACCAATAGTCATGCAGTTATGTTCGCATGGCACATTGAAACAAGTGTTATAACCGACGTTTAATGCAGCAGTCTCTGTAATGGTTTCCAGGTGTAATTGTTCACATGTCATAGTTTATAACTACTCCACCGATCGTTTCATTTTAACAAAAATTTTAAACTCCAGTTCGAGAACCTTATCCCGGAGTTTGTGCCTTGGGTTCCGCCCATTGGTCACCGTAACCGGGTGGTTTGGGGTCATGTTCCCAACCAATAACTTAAATTCTAGTAGATTTCTCAGTGGTAAAGATTGGAAGACGTTTAGACAGCCCTAATTTTGTGCAGAAAATGCTGAAAGTGACTATAGCTAACTGAATTTCTCCATATTTAGTGGAGTCTTTTTAGGGGTTATTGGGAAAAATTGATGATGCTCTATATTGAGAATTATTCGACCATTCTGAGAGTGTGAATAGTCAATTTCGACTTTCTTCGACATTCCAGACTCATTGGTGAGGGTTTCAGAGCCATATGTGGACTTCTGAGCATGATTTTTCTTCAGAGAAGTTCTAATGGCCACTAGGGCTACCAGGGGCCAGTAACAGAATGAGGCCTAGCCAGGGCAGCTAAAAGCCTTACTCAGGAAACCAATAGTCATTTTTGGATGTTCAGACATTTTGGATCTAATGGTGAGGTTTTTATATCCATTAGAGAAATTATGAAGGCCGAGATGCTTCAGAGAAGCTCCAAGGGCCACCAGGGGCCACCAGGAGAATGAGGCCTATCCAGAGTAGCTAGTAACCATTCTCAGCACAAAAATAGTATATTATGATTTTTTTTGACCTTATGAATCTAATGGAAATATTTTTAGAAGCTTTTGAAGGTTGAGATGCTTCAGAGAAGTTTTCAGTGAGCCTAGAGCCAAGGCGTGCCACCAAGTGTTGGAGGTGTAACCAGAGTAGCCAAAGGCCAATTTTAGCAATCGAATAGTCTATTATGAATATTTTGGACATTATGAATCCATTGAATTTATTTTTAGAGTCATTTGGAGATTCTAAAGGCCGAGAAGCCACAGGGAAGTTTCAGGCAGTCTAGGGCCAACAGGGGTTGGAGGCATAGATTGGGGATACAGAGCTCATTTGAAGAAAATGATCAGTCTATTTTGGATGTATGATATATTATAGAGATGGTAGAGAAGGTTTTAGGGACATAAAATGATTTCTTAAGGATTTAGTGCCACAGGGAAGCTCAAGGAAGCTTAAGGGCACCGACAGAAAAGGTCAAGTCTAAGGGAACTGAGATCCATGTTCAGAGATATAGCAGCCATTATAGAGGTATGATGGTATTATAAACCCAATGATACAATCCAAATAACCATTGGAGTTGAGTTAGTAACTTGTAAAATAAATTTTCCATCATAATCCCAAAGAGCTAAGTTAGTTGACATAGGCTCAAGGAGACATAGCCCATGATATTCGGGTGAACTCCTTTATTAAATTTGTTGTTATGTGTTGATTATTAATTTCTGCACTCTTTGGTTGTTGTACATGCTTAATATCAGAAAAAAAAATGTTTGAATTCCTCACACATAAGGGTTTAAAATATTTAAAAGCACATTCACCTGGTTCAAGTATTCAATTACGCATAGTCAAGTATAAGCTAGATCTTAATTTGTTTAACTGAGTGGGAGCTGCTTGCAAGGCATAAAAACTTACCCACCCATTTGAGATCAGGTGGTATCAAAGATTTAGATTTCTTTCTTGACAGAGCACTAGGTTTCTTGCTTGATAGAGAACTATTGTAATATTCCTAAATTAGCATGCAACGAATTGGAACATTAATTTTTCTCCAAACACATAGTTAGATGAATAAATGGGTAGGGAGGCCCATAATTTTTTTAGCAGCAATAAAATCCCTCTTAATGGGGAAAGGGATCATATTAATAGTTGGATAAAACACATTCATGTGTGAAGAAAGGCTAATGCATGTGGACAAAGTCAAGTTTGACAAAGTCAACAAAGCTAGTATGGAGGAAGTGGAACATTAATGAAGATAACCTAGTGGGAATATGGATCAGCTTAGATAGTTAGAATAAAGCCACCTTGAGTGTGGAAGAAGACATTGCATGAATATCAAGTCAAGTTTGACCAAACCCAACAGATTTGTTATGGAGGAGTGGCATTGATGATGGGACAACGCAGTTTTGGAGGGAGATTCATTGGATGAAGATGGAAACCCTAATGAGTGGGACCCAAGGTGAGAAGGCTCACATTTTTTATAAGGAAGAGGATGGTAGCCATATGGGGTTAGCTTATGATTATTATTTTTTGATTATATGGTCTGTTTAGACATACAACTTTCTCTTGTTGTTTAGCTAAGATTGTATGCTGTTTAGCATAGGGTGTTCCTGATCGGGAATCCCACCTCGTCCAATGAGTAGCTCTTGGAGGAGTCTTGCACCATATTTTCCACTATTTGGCTGAATTCTAGGCTTCATATTCCTTTGAAAGTGCAGATCCTATTGAGGTTTTGTATGTTTCTGTAAGTTTTAGCAAGTGGAGACTAGATCTTCAGGTCTAGGCCATTTCAGTACTCATTTTCAATGGAAGAGGGTTCTAATCCATTGGAAGGATAGTATTGAAGGTATTGAGCTATATTTTCATATCTTGGCTGTAGGCCAATCAAATTTTATCCCCTACAACACAGTTTTGATCCAGATCTACGTAATTTCTGAAGGATCAATTTCAAGGTGATTCAGTGCACCATTTGGAGAGTTGCTTTTCTAAGTGTTGGGGATCTGCCCTTCACTTTGGAGATCTGTTGGAGGAGATCCTTTTATTTTTTAGATCAGATTAGATCCACTTTCCAGATATTTAATTTTTAGTAGATCTGTAGTCTTAGATCTCAGATCTACACTTTGTACATGGTTTTTTGTTGAAAACCCCAAGGGGGTTCATTACAAGAGCCTGTATAGTGCATGGATCTGATATAGATCTAAATTTTTATGCACATAACATATATAGATATGATGTACAACTTACTGCTATTGCAAGAGTAATAAAATAACATTTTCAGGGTATTTCCAGTTTATTTCATGGTTGCAACCCCTCTTTTTGCATGATTCTTGGGCAATAATGGCTTGGGAGGCTTGTTTAACTAAGCTACCATGATTTGTTTCAGGTATCCTTTTGTATATGGTTGTTATAATGTATAAATGAATGGATTCATGGGATGAATTTAACTATTATTGCACATATTTCTGAAATATGTGTTTTTACTGCATGTATTGCTTCATTTTCTCATTTGGAAATATTATAGTGGAATCGGAGCATCATCTTGGCTCAACCTGTGAGTTTTCAGCCAATATGCTATAAGAAGAAGAAGAGAAGGAGAAAGAGATCAGATCGATGGAAGGAATGAGTTTCATCTCATCTCTTTTCAGATCTAAGAAGAACCTCACCAAGGAGGTCAAGCAGAGAAAAGTGGGGAAAAGAAGTGAAACCACATTACAGTTTCAAGAGGAGGAAGGTCCATGTAATTCCTATCAGCAAAAGGAAGATCCGGTATTGCATAGAGCTCGAAAGAAACATACTATGGCCTTTTATTTTGAAGATAAAAAGCATAGAGATGGAGAACACTTAGGTCATGAGATTCTAAGTGAGTATCTTGTAGAATATAAGTCTCAACCTAGAGCTTTCAAGGAGAATCTAACTCTCCCACAGTTCATTCAGCTCAAAGAAGAAAGGAGACCTTGTAGAAATAGAAGGAAGAAGGGCAATAGATTTCTATTGTCTACCTTTGATGGGTCATCCTCATGCACAACAAGGGCTTGGGGAAAGAGATTGGATGCATTTTTCCTGCTACATCCTATCGTAGAGAAATAAGCTATTGATATTGCAGCACTAAACCTTGAGGGCGAAGAAAGCATTTGGTGGTTTAGCCATTTGAGTCATTCAAGAGTGATTGCATTTTCAGATTTTACTCAAAGGTTGATAAAGATGTTTTACAAGAAGAAATCAGAGGAGAAGAAGCCTTCACCATCACTTTTTTCCAGAGCACTTACATCAGGAGAAAATATAATTGCACCCTTGCAAATTAGCCTTGATCTCTTGACATCTAGAGTCCCATGCACTATTCTAGAGATGTATGAGGAGGAGGAGACGTGTACCAGCATTGATGAAGCCATAGAGGAGTAGCCATCATCATCACTAGTTGGGGAAGCCATCACACCGGAGGAAGGAACCCTTGTAGTAGTACAATATTTTCCCAAGCTTTACCAAGGTATGCACATGTTTCCATTTCTTGTTATTTCAACACATCATATGGAGGATTGTGGGAATATGCCATTGCATGACCAAGGGTCAAAATATATTGTTGATTTGGAGCAAAAGACTTTCACTGCGCTGAGCAACCTTGATTTTTTCAAGGAGGAGATGTAATTTCATCCTAGATTACCATTGTTGATTTGTACACAACTCTTGGGGTTGGAGTGTAGATTTTTGGAGGATGGGATGAGTATTGTCCTGAACCATGACATGCAGAACTATGTGTTCAGCATTGCGTATGATCTTAAGATAGCAGATGCACCATCATGGAGATCAGCAACACTGTCATTGAGCAGTAGTGATGAGTTGGGGGCCCAACCATTATTGGAGCATACCAATGACCTTCCCATATGTATGATAGAGGATGGGCAGATAGTTTTTGGGGACATCTTATGATGGATAACATCTCTCATGGTTGTGATGGATATTCCTTGATAACTCTTTCACATCATGATGGGAGGTTTTTGCCTACCACCTAATTGGGTCCTTATGGGGTCAAATTGGTCATTGATGAGTGGTCTTGATTTGGATATTTCAAGGAGATTTCATTTCAACATCCCATGAAATGCAAAGACAAAAAACTGATTTGGGAGGACGGTATTCTCCATTAGAGGAATGCCACTTTTGGACATGATGATAGACACTCACCATGGGGTGGATGGGTGATATTGATGAGCAAGAGGTTGGAAAGCCACTTGCATATTTATGATACCAAGCAGCAGGAGGCAAGACTGCGTTGGTTACTCTTGAAAGAGTTTGGTCATCATATGACATACTCTATTTCAAAGATTAGGGTGGTGGATGGACTTTGGAATGACACTTATATCATATGGCAGCAAGGAGTTTTGATGTATTGGGGTGATGTGATATCTTTAATATCAACTATCATGTTGTTTCTCCATGATTTATATGATGATGGTGTGGGGAGGCAATTAGAGTTGTTGTTTCTTTGGTTTTTACTGAGAGAGTATGGGCTGATCTTCTCCCATACTTTGCATGATGTTGCAGGAGTAGGAGATGGCACTATCATGGTGCAAAGGGGCTACTCCTTAACCTTGGAGGATTAGGAGGAGGTACTTCCACTTTGGAAGGGATCTCCTACATATAGTAGCATTATGATTGATGACTTTGGCATTAGGGATTTCAAAGGGAAAGAAAACAACATGTGGGGAGCTTCACATTTCATATCTTCAACATTGTCTCTTAGGAGGATTGATCCATATTGGAGGTCTCAAATTTTGGTAGAGTACTCCAAGGATATTGTACTTGCATGATTCTTGATGACCCAGAGGGAGATTATACATCATGGTGGATGATGGGGTCATTTATTCTTATAGTAGAGTCTTCTTGACTAGAGATTCTAAGCTCAAGGAGAAGCTAT
The DNA here is from genome assembly GCA_034641835.2 of Pinus albicaulis. Lineage (NCBI taxonomy): Eukaryota > Viridiplantae > Streptophyta > Pinopsida > Pinales > Pinaceae > Pinus > Pinus albicaulis. The sequence goes on along the minus strand of CM076582.1, from coordinate 668,938,707 downwards.
TACATGCAGCACATGCGGGCTTTATTTGCATGCACCTTGATGCATATCATTCCTTAATGGAGGAGTTCACTTGGGAGGGTGTCCAACAGGATGTATATCAGAATATGGAGAGATGCATAGCCTAGATGATGATGGAGAGGTTGTGACAACCACTTCCCTACTCATTGAGAGTGAGGAAGAACTTACAGTTAAGCCATTTCAACTCAATGACTGAGGTAAATAGTAGAGGATGTACATTTATGTGTTATGATTTGTACTGTTTTACTTTTTGTTAGAAACATATTGTACCAAGGGGGATATTTCCTTCTTGTATATTGTATTTTGATGTACTTTAGGCCATTTGCAACATTGATGTTGGCCATTGTATTTGTGGTTTGTGGGGAATTCCACATGATTTTTGGTGTGCACCATTGGCACCAAATTTTACTTTCATGGTCCCATATTGTAGGATGATTGTGGAAACAAAAAATTGGTGGAAGAAGCACTTGTGATATCATATTTTATGGCATTTAGGAGTAAAACTACACTGGTTCCACATATGGAACTATGATCCACCTCCTGGTTGTCATATGGGAGCCTGTTTTTATTTACTTTTGCTTCCATATATTGATGATGTTATTGTTATTATGGGAAGCTTTGCTGGGAGGATGACACAAGGGTTGGAGGTGCCCATTGGGAGTATGATTCTCTATACTTCATAGTTGCACGTTTCAGGAGAAAAAATGGGAAAACCATGATTGCCACATGGAGAAATTGAGTTCTTGGGAGAGCCACTTCATGGATGTTTTGATTGATCGGGTAACTTGGGTCATTCTTGGAGGCTGTAATATTTCCGCCCAAGGTCAGTAGCATCCCCATACATATCATAAGTGGAGAGAGAAACAACAAGAGATGGAAATTTTGATCCCACATATTCAACTATGAAGCCCACCTTCTTTGCAGGAGCCTAAGGTGGAGGAGATGTTTCAGGAATTATGATGTTAGAGGGTGAATCATTTTTTGTGGATGGTATATTGGGGATGGAGGCTTCACATGGGGATGATGATTCCCAATAAATTTCAGATTCCATGCCTCAAGAAGGCATCTAGACCACATATAGTTGTTTCCATGGATATCCCACTTTTTCATGATGAGAGCCATTTGGATTTTTCATCAAAGGCATGCTTTTACACATGGGAGGAACAAATTGGGAACACATTCATGAGAAAGCATATTGTTCTTTGGAGGAACTTATCACTTGAGGATGCTACAGGAGGAAGAGGAGAGGCTCTTCAGTTCTATCCTTGCAGTTTCTTGAGGACAAGAAACACTTGGGAGGGGAGGACTGTAATATTCCTAAATTAGCATGCAGCTAATTAGAATATTAATTTTGGTCCAAAGTATATTTAGATGAATAAATGGGTAGGGAGGCCCATAAATCGTCTTAGCAACAATAAAATCTCTCTTAATGGGGAAAGGGATCATATTCATAGTTGGATAAAACACCTTCATGTGTGAACAAAGGCAAATCCATGTGGACAAAGTCAATTTTGACCAAGTCAACAAAGCTAGTATGGAGGAAGTGGAACATTAATGAAGATAACCCAGTGGGAATATGGATCAGCTTAGATAGTTAGAATAAAGGCACCTTGAGTGTGGAAGAAGAAATTGCATGAATATTCAGTCAAGGTTGACCAAATCCAACAACACTGTTATGGAGGAGTGGCATTGATTATGGGACAACGCAGTTTTGGAGGGAGATTCATTGCATGAAGATGGAAACCCTAATGAGTGGGACCCAAGGTGAGAAGGATCACATTGTTTATAAGGAAGAGGATGGCAGCCATATGGGGTTAGCTTATGCTTATGATTTTTTGATTATATGGTCTATTCAGACATAACTTTCTCTTGTTGTTTAGATGAGATTGTATGCTGTTTAGCATAGGGTGTTCCTCATCAAGAATCCCACCTCTTCCATTGAGTAGCTCTTGGAGGATTCTTGCACCATATTGTTCACTATCTAGCCAAAGGCCAAGCTTCATATTCATTTAGTAGCATATATCCTATTGAGGGTTTGTCTGTTTCAGTAAGCTGCAGCAAGTGGAGACTAGATCTTCATATCTAGGCCATTTCAATACTCATTTTCAATGGAAGAGGGTTCTAATCCATTGGAAGGACAATATTGAAGGTATTAAGCTATATTTTCATATCTTGGCTACAGGACAATCAAATTTTGTCCCCTATAGTGCAATCTTGATCAAGATCTGCGTAATTTCTGAAGGAGCAGTTGCAGGGTGATTCTATACACCATTTGGAGAGCTATTTATCTGAGTGTTGGGGATCTGCCCTTCACTTTGGAGATCTGTTGGAGGAGTTCCTTTTATTTTTCATATCATATGAGATCCACTTTCTAGATCTATAATTATTAGTAGATTTGCAGTCTTAGATCTTAGATCTACACTTTGTACATGGTGTTTTGCCGAAAACCCCAAGGGGGTTCATTAGAGGAGGTTGTATAGTGCATGGATCTGATATAGATCTAACGTTTTATGAACATAGCAACTCTAGATCTAATGTACAACTTACTACTATTGCAGGAGTAATAAAATAACGATGTTAGGGTATTTCCATTTTATTTCATGGTTGCAGCCCCTCTTTTTGCATGATTCTTGAGCAATCATGGCTTAGGAGGCTTGTTTAACTAAGATACCATGATTTGTTTTAGATCTCCTTCTGTATATGAATGCTATAATGCATAAATGAATGGATGCATGGGCTGTGTTTAACTATTATTGCACACATTTATGAAAAAATGCATTTTTACTGCATGCATTGTTGCATTTTTCCATTTGGGAATATTACAACTAGGTTGTTTGCTTGACAGAGCACTAGGTTGCTTGTTTGACTTGAAAGGTGTTTAAAAATGCAAAGAATTTAACTATTTGCAAATTTATTTATGCTTACAAGTTTGAGTTTTCTAGAGGTGAAGGGGAGATATTATTATCTAAGTCTAGAAGAGGAAAAGAAGGAAGAAGGCTGAAAGTATTTTCCTTACCCAAAGGACCTCAAGGAAACCTTTGAAGCACAAGAAGGATTGTTTGCAAAAGGATACTTGAAGAAGAGATACAAGTTGTATAGAAGAGCTTGAAACTACAAACATTTTGTTAAGAAGCTTGTCAATTGTTTTTGAAGCTGCGTGAATTATTGTTGAAGTTCTTTAGTTCATTTACAAAATCATGAAAACTTCTTCAAGTGAGGTTTCTAAATCCTCTTTTACAAGACTCTTCGATGAAGATATGAAGCGAGACTTCTACATCCTGAAGGATATGGTGCAAATTCTGTATGAATATCGAATTGAAAGCACTAGACTTCATGAAACTGGTTTCTATGAAGAAAGATAAAGAAGGAATTCTTCAAAGAATGCATGATATGGAGATGCAGCTCCATCAAGCCCAAGAGGCCTTAACAAAACACATGCTTGAAGCAGAGGTAAATCACTCAAATTGGTCTTCAAATTCCTCTTCATAAAGATGTGTAGGTTCATTTGAAAAACACACTAGAGGTATAGGGTCAAATTTGATGTTAAAAATGGGCTATGAAGGCAAGGGTTTAGGAAAACATGCACAAGGAATGATTGATCCTATTTTGGTTCAGGAAAGGCCTAAGAAGTTTGGTCTAGGCTATGTTCAATCTTATGGTGAAAAATCCAAAGCCATGAATGCACATGTGGTATTTCCAAAAAGAACTTTCGTTGCAAGTTCTAAACCACAAACATGTCAAGTTTGTTTTCGAGTTGATTGCCATTGTTTGAAGCTTATGTTGCAGCAAGATGTTTGCATTCATGCAGCTTATGGCGAGAAAGAGAGTTCTAATAGCTATCAAGACATGAAAATTGATCTTAGTCTTCAAAAGAAATCTAGAACCTCTTCTAGTTCATCTCCTCAAGAAGGCAAAAAATATGGACATGAAAAGCAACAGTTGAGGTATAATTCTTCCCATAGCCAAGTTGATTATGTTTTTGTTAAGCATGGAAAATTTTCATGCAAGAATGAAAGAAAGAGTTGATGTTCCTATTGTGGTCTGTGTAACCACGAAGTTTCAAAATGATGGAAGAGGATGAAGGCATACAAGAAATCGTTGAAGTGAAGGAAACTTGCTCAAAAGATGAAAAATACTTGCACACATTGCCAGAAAAAGGGACATGTCATTTCCCAATGTTGGACACTATATCCAAATAATCATCCCAAGCATTTGAAGCAAGAGCATAAAAAGACTGGCGAAAATGGAACCAAATATTCCATCATCGATGTGAGACTAGATGTTTCACAAGAATAATATTTTCAGCAACAAAAATTGCCATGGAAGTGGCTTGGTAAGAAGTGGTTTGACTTCTTCACCTAGTAAGACATACATTCATTTGTACATATGCTAATTTCAGTCATGTATGCATGTATTTATGTTGAAAAATTATGTTTGTTTGAGCCACCTTTGATCGATGATCAAGGACATGATGTTCAGCTACCTTCAATTGAAAATTTCTCTCCAGAAATTTTTGAATGAGTTCAAGGAAGATACAGTTCTTGATAGGAGGACAAGAGCATTCAAGAAGGGAAGTGTTGACTACCTGTGAGTGGGCGCTCAAAGGCACTAAACCATGAAAGGAAAAGAGTATGGAGGATAGAAAATTGAGGGTGCTGTACTTTCATCTATGTTGGGTCATGAATACGACCACTTTTTAACACTTATTTCATCCACTTTTACTCTTCTTTATCATGCCATTTATTATAATTTATAATATAAATCCATTTTATAATGATTTATGCTCTTATGGATGAATATTATTTCTTCTCCTTTATTTTTAATAAATTGATGATTATTATGCATAATTTTATCAATGATGGTTTATTAATATCACTCACCATTTTAGCCTCAAAGATATTTGTTAGACTGCAGATTTGATTTCCAAATCATCATCAAATATTCCAACTCAGAAATTCGCTGGAATAATAAGTGACAGTTTTGCGGTTGAGATTATGGGAAAATGAAGAAGAATCTGGAAAATCCGGAACATGGGTTTTGTCCAAAATGGGCTCAATTAACTTTTTCTAAAGAACGGTTTTCCGAAATTCAGCCTGTATTGAGAGAAACGCACGGTTATTTGAGCATGATTTTCTTAGATTTGTTGTTGCGGTCGTCCTCTAAATCTCAGCTGCAAAGCCAAATTTGCCTTTCTCTTGTTGAAATATTGTTGGAAATGTATTTTCTGGTTGATCAATTTGTTGGGAACAATCCAATATTGTTATGGGAGATCATATTTGCTATTTAATTTCTCTTCCTTCTGATTATAAAAGGAGAGCATGTATTGTGTATTGGAGAATAATGGATGATTATTGAATTCCCTTTGTAACACTATAATTCCTTGACTCTTGTGAGCAAAGAGCAACTGATGTAAAAGCTATTCATGTTTTATTAATACAAAGAGGCATTCTCGTTCCATTTCTCAAGCTCTGTAGTAGCCCAACGACGCTTTCACTGGCGGTTGAGGGCCCGACCCTGGTGGAGAGATCCATTGTTTGTATTCCTATTCTTTTATTTTTGCTGTGTGAAGTGTGTTTAATGTTTGTTTCAATTACAGAACTGGTTTACTATTGTTAGATCAAATACAGATTCATTTCTATTTCATCTTTTACAAGAAGCACATCTGCCGTATGATTATCTTGTTATTATCATAAAGCTTTGTTGTTCTATATCTGATTTAAGTTGTTGTTCCATTAGTTTATAATTTTCTATAATTGGTTGTTGCATGGTGAGTGGATGTCGACAGAATTAAACCATGGAAATCTAGTTGCTTGAGTATGTTATAATTTTAATTGTTGTTCTATTTCTGTTCATTGTTTATTCATAGTCTTCGATTAGCAAACATATGAGTTATAGTTACATGATGTTGTTCCTTTCCAGATTTCGTTTCTTTTAAGCTACGTTTATTGAATTTTCTTTCATTTTGGTTGCTTCAAGATCTCCAACTGTAGAGGATAGAGGTTATTTCTTCCAGGTCCCCAGATTGGTTATCTTGCATCGATTTCTAAGGGAAAGAGTTACTACTACTGCATTCCTGATCGATGTTTTGCAAGATTGATGTAGTTTAATATTTCCATTAATGTCACTGTAATTAGGTTTCTTTACAAGCATTTGTTACTTTTGTATTTTTTATTCTGTACTACATCTTCACAGCATTGCTCTTAGATGAATTGCAGCCTCAGACAGAGTACACTCTTGAAATAAAAAGTTTCTCCCGAATTGATAATTAATGTGAGATAAATAGGTGTTAAAAAGATACATTTTTATACCTCGACATTTTGGCGTCGTTTCCTAAGAGAGTGTATGTTATTTAGAAGGAGTGATGCACATTTGACCTTTTTTCTACTTGGGAAGAATTGGGTTTTAAAGACGGAAGGTAAGAACCTACGCACCGAGCAAGGAACATACTTGCTCACTGCTCGCTTCACAGCAGAATTGGGTAAAAAAAAATTTCTTTAGGTAGGAATGAAGGCTTGTTATTTTGAATGACTACAAAATCTAAACAAGACAAAATTCCTCCCAAACTTGAAAAACCTAAGGGGCTGGTGACCCTTGGGAGAAGGACCTTTATTGACGAAATTCTTAAGAAAACTGAATCTCAGCCATCAGTAGGACCTACGAAAGTTATTTCTAGAAAACCTAATAGTTCCCTTCAGGCCACAGAGTCACCATCCGTAGCCTTTGCTAAGGTACATAGCCAAACAGAGGAGACTGAGCAAGATTCCCAAGAAATTGAGAATTCTTGCCCAATGTTTTTTACAAGAAGGGAAGTTGGCCTCTCATATCCTACTATTTATCAACATGCATTTTTGGAGGAATTATTTTGGAAATGGATCCACTGGAAATACTCTTATATATAAGAATATTTGATTTTTAAAGAAGAGTGGATTAGTGGAGAAAATAAAATAAATAAGGGAATAAAATAAACACATTTTTTATTTTTTTTTTATTTTTGTAAAAATAGTTGTTTTTGTTGCAACACACTATGGAAATCAACATTGATGATAAATATTCTAATTTTTTTTTTTTATGTAGATGAATTATATTACAAATAAAAATTCTACAAACACTTATATTCCTTTTTATCATCACTATGGAAAAATTGCTTGAATATCATTTTTTTGGCTTGCGGGCTTGATGAAAATCCTGAAAACAAAGTTGGGACAGTCATGTTTTGGAGGACCGAAATTGAATATTTTTAAAACATATTTATATCCTAAGTAGCCCTTTATTTCTACTTTCCAAATCAATTTTAATCACTCAATTTGGATTTGAAACAGAAAAGTTAGAACCAAAACATTGACAATGTGTCTAGTAGGCAACTCAAGAACAAAGTTGGGACAGTCAGTTTTTGGAGGCCTAAATGACTATATTTTTAAAAATGGTTTCTATGGTAGATTCCTCTATGAATCTAATTTACAACGCATTTTGAATCACTCAATTTTGATAACTTATGAGGAATTTATGATTGAAACACTGACTGCCTATCATAAATCAGCATTCTTGAAACTCTGTTTTCTCGGCTGTTCATTAACGCATTTGACCCATCAATTCTTCTTGTCTTCAAAACCTATTTCTATTGGAGATCAATAAATGAATCTAATTTAATCGGTTCAATCCGCCATCAAACGAAAAATTTATGCTTGAAATATTAACTGTTAGTCTAAGCTGGAAAATCGAAAATGACTCTATTATGCAGGTTGTTCTAAGCCAATTTTACATATCATAGCATTGAATTTTTAAAACATATTTCTATTGAAGATAAAAAATTGAATTATCTCTCATTTGGCTTTGGAATCACTCAAATCAGACGAAAAACAAAGAAGTTATGATTGCAACACTGCAGGTTAGCATGATTGGTCACTGCTCTCCCGTAGGTAATAAATTAATTTTACTTTGTCCATGGATTTGTTCTACAGAGTAACTACTTGTTAGTTTTTTGCATAATTCTTAGATGATGAGGGTCTGCGCAACTCTCTTTCTCCATGATTTAATGTTTTACTGCAGGTAGACACTCATTTTTTGCAGGTCTTAGCAAAACAAAAAAGGTCAATTTATGAACGAGCGATTCTTGAGAGATTTTAGTGAAACAAGGGCATTTCATCCAGTTTGTTACCTAACAGATTCATAACAAGAAGAAATGAAGAATTGGTTTCCATTTGAAGATTCATGTCACTGCTGCCAAACATTTTTTCAAAAAGATCATTTTTTTCCATTAATAGATTTGATATTCTCTTAGAAATAACATCATAGTTGTTGTAATTTAATAAAGTGTTGTGTCTTTGCTGATTTCTTTTATGCTTTTATGTTTCAGGTGTTAATATTTTAAAATTATGATTTCTGCTCCAGTGGCAATTGAACAATAAGGACCCCACCATGCAAGTTTCAATTGCAGAAGGCAATTCTTCAGTAGCACCAATTCTGTAAAAAATTACTTTTTCTTGAAACCTGTACATAAACTTTCCTTTCGATTGGATTTGCTTGGCAATGGATTGCATATTAGCTTTGTTCTTTCCTGTTTTTCTTTTTTTTTTCTTTTTTGCATGTTTTTTTGTTGTTCCTCTTAAGAGACAGTTATTGTTCCTCTTAAGGAACAACAACTGTTTCTCTTAAGAAGCAGTGCGTTTATGTGTTTATTTTTATTGTTCCTTCCAAAAGGAACAACATTTTTGCTAATTAGTTTTGTTGTTCTTTTAAAAAAGAACAACATTTTTGGCATGATTTTGCTATTCCCTTCAAAAGGAACAGCACCGCATGTTTTTGTTGTTCCTTTCAAAAGGAACAACACTGCTCATTTTTGTTGTTCCTTTCAAAAAGAACAACACAGCTCGTTTTTGTTGTTCCTTTCAAAAGGAACAGCACCGACTATTCTTGTTGTTCCTTTCCAAAGGAACAAAATTTTTGCCGACTGTTCTTGCTGTTCCTTTCCAAAGGAACGACATTTTCACAGATTATTCTTGCTATTCCTTTCCAAAGGAACAATATTTTCGCATATTGTTTTTGTTGTTCCTTTCCAAAGGAACAACACTTTTTTAGTGCATTTTTCTTGTTTTTTAAACAACATTTTTAGAATTTTTTTTGAATTTTTCATCAATTTTTTAAAGGCAAACATACAATTTATGGAAGGATACACAAATTAGAGCTTACTGTAATCAAAAAATCAAAAGACATCGTCATTTTTAAGAAAGTTGTTTAGTAATGATAAGAAAAAGGAAAAAGAGACATAATCAATAACATGATTTTGTTGTCTTATTACCACTAAATTCATATGATCGATTATATTTATCATATTGGTTCTTTCCCATATTTTATAACTTTATTTGATTTTTACTTATAGAGTAGGAACAAGGGCATATTCTTTTCTATTGAGCTGTTCAGAATTTTTCCGCCATCCCTACTCTTAAGGAGTGTTGAGCCATCCTTTATGAATAAATAGGAAAGTGCTATATGAAAAAAAAAATATTTACATATTTCATTAATAATTTTATAATTTGACAGATGGAGGATAGGGGGTCTCATCAAGAGCTGGCCTACCATGTTCATAAGGAAGCAAGTGAAGTGGCATTCCCATCATGGCCACCAAACCAGGGATATGGTACAATGGACAATTGAAAAATTAAGAAGTCCTTGGAACAGGAGGTCTCATCATGAGCCGGCCTGCCCACTTTTCACTTCTTCCCAGTGAATGGAATTGTGATTTATCTGGTCACCAAGCCATCACAATGGCCTCCATTATGACAATTAACAAGCACTTCCTCGGCATAAATAAAGGACAATGGTTCCAAGGGTAAGAGAGAAACTCTGTCAAGGTTATGGACATCTGTGGGCAACAGAGCTCTGCTGATGGTATTGGAGTCACATTTATACACATCAATAGTAATATTAAACACTTTTTCCTATATCTCTATTTAAATATCAGATGAAAGTATGAATCCTTAACCTTTGATTTCGAACCTATTATACTGAAAATCATCATAAATCGATCACATTAGTTTAAGTGGGTAATAAATGCATTTGTACTTATGTTTATCTTAAGTTGTCCCTTCTCCTTATCCTTGAATCATTACAAAACACTTCTATATCTGTTTACGATTTATCACATGCATGGATTTCAGTAAATGCTATAATTTCATTGATTGTATCATAAGTATGTATGTCTGTCCATTTTGTATAATTGTTGTGCAGTGCGCTGCCATTTTGCCACAATATTCATACTGCATTTCTACAAAAATTTTGTTGATTGAACTTTTTTTGCATGCATCTTATCTATTGCCATTCCAAACTAAAACTGTGGATTCAAGAAAATTGGATACAAAATTATGATTTGTTTACAGGAGAACAACAAGTATGGGGGAAAATTCTATTCGCAGCATGATCACACTATTGTAACTAACAGCAAAGGTTCACGAATGCGCACATGGCTTCCACCTTTTGCATCACTTTTAGTATTCGCTCAGCCTACATCAGCTTTAGCAAAGGCCAGTCTCTACATGTCCTTTCACATTTTTTCGAAGGTAACACTTGAGGTAAAATAGCACAATTTTCTGATTTATTATGAATTTAAGAGAATTTCATGAAAATCCATTGAGCATTATTTATCATCATTCATTCCATATCTTTACCACTTCTCATTTTTCTAGACACGTCTCATCTTTCAGTTTCGATGAGTGTTGATTTCTTTCCTTTCTTTCTTATGACCATGTCAGTAATCTTCTTTAATATTCTTATTCATTCTCAACACCTCCCTTATTCCATGTTGTTTTATAACAAGCATAGATTTCAACAGATTGTAGCAACCACCTCTCTTTGTTTTCTAGCATTGCATGAGGACATGATAATTCTTCAGTTTGGGGGGAGAATTGCTACACATGATGGATGTTTTCTACTTTCTTTTCCATTTAAGGCATACAATTTCATTTTTATATGGTGCATAAATTGTTTTGCATATATATTTAAAACTATGAACTGAATTCTTGTGATTTCTGGATAATAAAGAGGAATCATTAAAATACACAAACCCAGATAATTTCACGCTAAATTAGTTCATAAAATTTTGAAAATTATGCATTATCCCGTACAACCATTTTGTTTATATCTCATGATCCATGCATCAAAATGATCTGATTTTTGAGAAAATGATTAATGAGGGTTGTTGTTACTTATGTCACATTTTTCTGCAACATCATATGAAATAGTTGAACATCAACTGTAAAAATTGTTATGCCTCTATTGCTAAAATTGAATATTCATTTGTTCCATCTATTTCATGAGTTGGGATGAACAATTTTCTTTGCTTGGTTAACACATGGGTTTTGTCTTTGTGTTGCATGAGAACATGCAATATATTCAGTTCTGGGTTGCATGAGGACATGCAATATATTCAGTTTGGAGGTGTGTTGGGTCGTGAATACGACCACTTTTTAATACTTATTTCATCCACTTTTACTCTTCTTTATCATGTCATTTATTATAATTTATAATATAAATCCATTTTATAATGATTTATGCTCTTATGGATGAATATTATTTCTTCTCCTTTATTTTTAATAAATTGATGATTATTATGCATAATTTTATCAATGATGGTTTTTAATATCACTCACCATTTTAGCCTCCAATATATTTGTCAGAATGCAGATTTGATTTCCAAATCATCATCAAATATTCCAACTCAGAAATTCGCTGGAATAAGAAGTGACAGTTTTGCAGTTGCGATTCTGGGCAAATGAAGATGAATCTGGAAAATTGGGAACATGGGTTTTGTCCAAAATGGGCCCAATTAACTTTATTAAATAATAGTTTGCCGAAATTCGGCTTGTATTGAGAGAAACGTAGGGTTCTTTGAGCACAATTTTCTTAGATTTTTTGTTGCGGCCGTCCTCCAAATCTCAGTTGCAAAGCCAAATTCGCCTTGCTCTTGTTGAAATATTGTTGGAAATGTATTTTCTGGTTGATCAAGTTTTTGGGAACAATCCAATATTGTTATGGGATATCATATTTGCTATTTAATTTCTCTTCCTTCTGATTATAAAAGGAGAGCATGTATTGTGTATTGGAGAACATTGGATGATTATTGAATTCCCTTTGTAACACTATAATTCCTTGACTCTTGTGAGCAAAGAGAAACTGATGTAAAAGCTATTCATGTTTTATTAATACAAAGAGGCGTTCTCGTTCCATTTCTCAAGCTCTGCAGTAGCCCAGCGGCGCTTTCACCGGTGGTTGAGGGCTCGATCCTGGTGGAGCGATCCGCTGTTTGTATTTCTATTCCTTTATTTTTGTTGTGTGAAGTGTGTTTAATGTTTGTTTCAATTACAGAAATGGTTTATTGTTGTTAGATCAAATACAGAGTCATTGCTATTTCATCTTTTACAAGAAGCACATCTTTCGTTCGATTATCTTGTTATTATCATAAAGCTTTGCTATTCTGTATCTGATTTAAGTTGTTGTTCCATTAGTTTATAATTTTCTATAATTGGTTGTTGCATGGTGAGTGGCTGTCGATAGAATTAAAGCATGGAAATCTATTTGCTTTAGTATGTTATAATTGTAATTGTTGTTCATTTCATGTTGTTGTTCTATTTCTGTTCATTGTTTATTCATAGTCTTCGATTAGCAAACATATGAGTTATAGTTACATGCTGTTGTTCCTTTCCAGATTTCGTTTCTTTTAAGTTACTTTTATTGAATTTGATTTCGTTTCGGTTGCTTCAAGATCTCCAACTATAGAGGATAGAGGTTATTGCTTCCAGGTCCCCAGATTGGTTATCTTGCATCAATTTATAAGGGAAAGAGTTACTGCTACTGCATCCCTGATCGATGTTTTGCAAGATTGATGTAGTTTAATCTTTCCATTCATGTCATTGTAATTAGGTTTGTTTACAAGCATTTGTTACTTTTGTATTTTTTATTCTGTACTAAATCTTCACAGCATTGCTCTTGGATGAATTGCAGCCTCAGACAGAGTACACTCTTGAAATAAAAAGTCTCTCCCGGATTGATAATTAATGTGAGATAAATAGGTGTTAAAAAGATACCTTTTTATACCTCGACAATCTACTAAATAGGTAATCAGTCTTTTGGGGTCCAAAATATTCCTAATGGGGATGAGTGATCAAATTGAGATCAAGGACCTACGTGATAGCTCAAATTTCAAAGTTTTTGAAAGTGTGTTGAACCTGAGAGACCGGATAGATCTCATCTTCTTGATTCTTGCACCATGAACAGTTCAAAAAACCGACACCATATGAAGAATTTATCAAATTGTAAAAATTCCATTAAACTGCAAATTTTGATAGTTCACTAGGTTTGAATGGACATTTGTACAGTCAGAAAAAAGAATATTCCTTCCGAGCCAGTCACAGGTTGACAAGTGGCAGAATTTCATTTGCTAAAAGGCTGTATATTTTTGTGGACAAATTAGAAGGTGCCATGTGGCTAGCCCTGAGGCTGCCACGTGGCCCTTGAACTACGTGCCAAAATTTTTGTTGGGTTCAAAGGGCTCGACCTCAAGACCTCTTTCCCAGCACGCGGGACTCTTACCATCCACTCTACAAGTTTTTTCTTAACCTATTGGTTCACGGTTTGTATTTAAAGTTTCCAATGTCCACATTTGGGGGTCTGGAGGGGCCAACCCCTCCACATGTGGCCTCCGACCAATGACCCCATGCCAAGGGCTTAAGCCTTAACCACCAGGAGTCATGCAGTTATGTTCACATGGTGCATTGAAATAAGTGTTATAACCGAAGGTTAATGCGGCATTGTCCGTAACGGTTTCCATGTATAATTGTTCACATGTCGTAGTTTAAAACTACTCTGCTGATGGTTTCATTTTAGCATAGAGTTTAAACTCCAATTCGAGAACCTTATCTCGAATTTTGTGCCTTAGGTTCCGCCGAATGGTCACCGTAACCGTGTGGTTTGGAGTCATGTGCCCAACCACTAACTTAAATTCTAGCAAATTTCTCGATAGTCAAGACTAGCGGAGGTTTAGCTAGCCCTAATTTTGTATCGAAAATGCCAAAAGTGACTCCAGCTAATTGAAGTTCTCCATATTTAGTGGAGCTATTTTAAGAGTTACTGGGAAAAATTTATTATGCTCTATCTTGAGCATTATTGGACCATTATGAGAGTGTGAATAGTTAATTTAGATTTTCTTGGACATTATAGACTCATTGGTGAGGGTTCTAGAGACATTCGAGGACTTCTGAGTGTGATTTTTCTTAAGAGAATTTAGAAGGGCCATTAGAGCCACTAGGGGCCAGCAGCAGAATGAGGCCTAAACAGGGTAGCTAGAGGCCTTAATCATGAAACCAATAGTCATTTTTGGATGTTTCAGACACTCTGGATCTAATGGTGGATTTTTTAGATCCAGGTAAGGACATCTAAAAGCCAATATGCTTCATATAAGTTCGAGGGCCACGAGGGCCACCAGGGGCCATCAGGAGAATGAGGCCTATCTAGAGCAGCCAATAACTATTCTCAGCAAACCAATAGTATATGATGACTATATTTGACCTTATGAATCCAATGGAAGTATACACATAAGCTTTTGAAGACTTGTGAAGGCTGATATGCTTCAGATAATTTTTCAGTGAGCCTAGAGCCAGGGGGTGCCACCAGGTGTTGGAGGCGTAACCAGAGTAGACAGAGGCCAATTTTAGAATGTGAATAGTCTATTATCAATATTTTAGACATTATAAATCCATTGAATGGATTCCCAGAGTCATTTAGAGACTTCTGAATGCTAAGAATCCATGTGGAATTTTTGGGCCACCCAGGGCCAACAGGGGTTGGAGGCCTAGATTGGGGAGCCAAAGCTCTTTTGGAGAAAATGATCAGTCTATTTTGGATATATGATATATGATAGAGATATTAGATAAGGTTTTAGGGACAAAAATGTATTTCTTAAGGATTTAGTGCCACAGAGAAGCTCAGGGAAGCTTAAGGGAACCGATAGAAGAGGTCAATTCTAAGGGAACCGAGATCCATATTTAGAGAGATAGCAGCCATTCTAGGGGTATGATGGTATTTTAAACCCAATGGTATAGTCCAAATAACCATTGGAGTTGAGTTAGTAACTTGTAAACTAAATTTTCCATCATAATAACAAAGAGCCAAGCGAGTTGACATAGGCTCAAGGAGACATAACCCACGATATTAGGGTGAAATCCTTTATTAAATTTGTTGTTATGTATTGATGCTTATTTGTTGCACTCTTTGGTTTTTGTAAATTCTTAATATAAGAAAAAAAAATGTTTCAATTCCTCACACATAAAGGTTTAAAACAATTAAAAACACATTCACCTGGTTCAAGTATTCAATTCCACACAGTCAAGTATAAGCTAGATCTTAATTTGTTTAACTGAGTAGGAGGTGCTTGCAAGGAATAGAAAGTTTTCAACCCATTTCAGATCAAGAAGTCTGGTTCAAAGGCATGGAATTGGACCATGAGAACTACCGAATGTTCCTAAAAATTAATTGCAGAGATGAACCTAAACATGTTTTCCCTTTCAGGCATTTACTTGATAAGTATACCCCATTATTGAAGCTAATGATGAAATATTTTACATATGAAGGGATATTTTCAAGGCTATACCAATACCATGTCAGGTTACTAATGCACTTCATAGCCACCAAATCACTCAATTTTTTTAACTATTTATTTAGGAGTTTGGTCAAGATGGTGGAAAAGGTATAGAGCAAAGGTAAAAATAATCACCCTAGTTTATTCCACATGGTTTGGTCAAGATGGCTGTTTTTCACCAAATCTCAGCAATAAATATGAGATGGGAAACTTTCATGGAGAAATTAGCATCAACACCTACTACTAGTCCACCTATTGTTCATAGCACATCATCAACATCAACACATCCTAAGGAAGTTGGCTCTTCAAGCAGGCAAGCAGAGGTTTCAAAATCACCTAGGGTGGATATCACTCAAACCTATGAGAAGGGTAAGAGGATGTTTTTTGCTCCTAATACCATCAAATATGTACTTGTACCTGAAGCTACACTTGAGAAAAGAAAAACAATAGAGAAACCACCTAGTCATGATGATGATTCACCTTTGCAACAACATCATGAAAAACTACCCCTAGAGGTTGAAATGGCTTAGAATTTGAAGGATAAGTCATATGAGGAAATCATAAAGGAAAAAGAAGAAGAGATATCAGAGTTGAGGGAGATTTTCTCAATGTCAAATTCTTAGAACACCTTCCTAGAGAAAGATAATCTATAGTTAAAAGTGAAACTAATCCTCCAAGACAAGCCAAAGGTGCATATTGAGGTAGATAAAGGCAAAGGAAAAGAACTAGTATATTATGATCATTTGGAGGATACATAATTTGAAACAAAAGAAAGGATACCAAGGACAAGAGTTCTTAAGAGGGCGCTTCAGAAAGAAAGAGAATCAGCTCCTAAATCAGGTTGGAAAACTTTTGATGAATTAATTATTGATGAAACCAATAAGGATAGATAGTATTGGCTTAAAAATGTGAATGGACATATAGAGAATATTATGAAGAAAGAAAAAATGAAAAATGACCTCAAGAGACATATGGAAAATAATTATTGCACCAGAAACAAGATCTCCCAAATCAGACTCAAGCAAATGAAGAAAAATCTTAAGGAAGCCCAAATGAAGCTCAAGGAGAAGCATTACTTAGACCTACATCCTGAGGCATCCTTTAATTTTTATCCTATCATCCATGGGTATCATAAAACAAATTTTGACAAATTTTGAATATTTTGGGTATTTCTGGTGATTTTTGGAAAATTCAGGAAAATTGGCTTTCACAGAAGCATCACGCAACAACGTGAAGTTTTCTCTCAGGGAACTCAAATGAAGAAATGCTTACATGATTAGATGCCATTTCATTTGAAAATTCCATATCAGGTCCTAGTTTTTCATGAAACCCCTTGGTTGTGGATAAAAAGCCAAAAAAATTCCTCTTTTTCGTGTTTCTATGAGAGTTTTTGATCGGGCGCGGTGCTTCTGGAGTGAGTTTGGGAAAATCAAGTTTTAGAGGTCTTCCTGTGTGTGTTTTCTCAATTTTGAAGTTTCATTCGGAAGTAGACACATAGGGCTACTCAACCCAACCTTAAAACTTGTAATTATAATATTTAAAGTAGGTCAAAATAACCTTTGAACATGCGCTATGCTTCTGCCAGACAGGCGCAATGCTTCTGCTAATGGCACTACGTTTCTGCATTGGATTCCCTTTAGAAAAATTTCAAGCCTAGAAAACTTCAGAATTCAATGCTAATCCATCCCATGAGGTGTAATTTAAGTATATGAGCTTTTTTTGCCTCTTATGATGAGGAAAATTGTAATTTAATGAAGGAGACACACACTCCAAGTCTTTAGCTAAATTTTAGGGAATAGTTTATGACTTCCATAGATTCTAGGAAGCGACTCATCCTATGTAATTATGACGATTTTTGGATAGGATTTCAACCCTATGAGGTGTCATGACTCTTAATTTCCTATATGTAGTCCAACTGAAGCCATTTTGAGGGTTGGATAGTTGTTCTTTGCAATGGAGCTATTGTACAAACTCTTTTTTTTCAGTGAAATCAAAGGATGTTGCAGCTATACTCTTGATATTCTAGTCGTATGCTTTTGAGAATTGATTCTTCTCTATTACTTCATCAAGTTAAATTTTATGGTACCTTTTTTCATCACATGCATGCTTATATATGTTCATATTATGAGTTTATAAAAAGAAATCATTTCCTTCTATAGTATGCTTTATAAGGTTTTCATGGATGTGTTTACTCTTCTAGTGAATGAATTCATTTAAATGCTCATGCTGACTCCTTCTATTTAAAAACCATATTCACAATGAAAAATTAAGCATGCTTATAATCTTACCTACTTGGCCTCATCCTTTGATTTGCAATATAACCTTTGAAATGTGACCTAAACCCTAGATCTAGTTCCCTAATTGTCATTACTATCGAGAAAAACTTCAAATAAACAAAAACCATAATCTACTGAGCATATTAGCTAGGCTAAGATCAATATATTCAGTCATCTCATTGGCTACAAAGTGACATTTGAGAGATCCCTCTCTGGTTATGGTAGGGCTAGCTACCTGACCTAAAGGTTGGTTTGTGGTTACCTTCCTTCATTTCCATTCTCAGCCTTGGGAAATGGGGGGAGTGATAATAGAGGAGAGACCAGTTCCTATGGCATCTTGATAATTTCTTTAAATATTTTCCGATATTTTCTATCAAAATCAATATTTAACACATTTGAGATGGAATTGGTTCAGAAACTTCCGTAAGAGGAGAAATACAAATCCAGATGCACAATATTACTAACATAAGCATTAATATCAGAATCATTGCGGCCAATATCACATGAACCTGCAACTTTATTTGTAATTTGTATTATATCCAATAGAACACTTCAGAAGGAGAGAAAATTAACACGCAGGGCTTAGACTAAGAATCCAGTGCATCGGATTTCAACATGAAAAGGATGAGACAATAATTTGAAAGAGAAACTAAGATACATGGAGCACATTTTAAGGATAATATTTCATATTAGTATAGGCATCTTTAATCAACATTAGCCTTAGATGAATCCATAAATTTGTGAAAACATTAGGGGAATTTTGAGGTCTAAAATGGGCCTCCTAAGAACAATTTACAACAAAAATAAACTTTATAAGAACCAATAGGATTCGAGATGATGATGTCAACCGTCCGAGATGATTCACCATTTTTGGAGTAAAAAAGTAAAAACGAGTTGAATTTTTTTGAATAAACCCATAGGGATATAATTTGACAATACGAGTTGAAAAAATAGTTTTGCCTTTTTTCCCTCTAAAATTTGATGAGGTAATAAAATTTTATTTTATTATTTCTACTATTATTTTATAATTTCCTTAGGAGGCCCATTTTAGACCTAAAATTCCCCTAATTTATCTAGTAGCTACTATTACATGTAATATGAGAAGAATAGTGAGAATATATGGAATAAACATAGAAAGGAATACATACTACACATTCATATGAGCCAGAATCGCCAAAATATTTCATTAATATTCCATAGAGCATACATTTCATTGACAATTTATAGACCTCATCGCTTGGAAAACAAATATTTTGAACACTTGGTTTTGTATTTTAAAACTATTTTATAGGGCCTTAGTGGGAGAACCCATTACCAAATATTATTTCTTGATTTTAAAAGTGAATCATCATAGTAAACATATCAGCATGCTCAATGGCACAAATTTACTAACCTAACACTAAATAATTGTTGGTTTTGTGTTATATTCTTTTGATGACTAGTCACACACGGGGGGTAACAGGGGGGGTGATATTCCCCCCTGTACATTGCGCTGGCTGCAATGTATGGGGGGTTCACAGTGGGGGCAGTAGCCCCCCCTGTCGAGGTCCAAGGCAGCGCCTCGGGAAAAAAAAATTGGTCCTTATTTTCCAGTGGGCGGACCCGCCCATGGTTTTGTGCATGGGTTTGCACATGGTTTTGGGGCATGATGGTTTTCGGCCCCAGGTATTTTGTAGATCCAGTCAAGGGAACTATGATTATGATCTAATCCAGGGTTAATGGATTGGGGTTTATGTATGATTCATCATGTATATATATGTGTTGTAACAATAAAAGGAATATAATGAAAAATCAAGGTGGTCGTCCTGATTTGGGATCTAGGGGAAAATATCTATGTTTATCTGTTTTATGTTTTATGCTCTTGCTATTGTTTATTTTCTGTTTTAAAGATTCGTTCGTATATAATTTCTGTACAGGGTTATAACCTACACTAATTGGCATTTTTTCTTATTAAATATAATATTTACATCAAACATAAAATTAAAGTGTCATGATCAACATGATAAATAGTATCCTTATTCATGATAAACAGGTTGTGGAGGAAGCGTCGATGGTTCAATAATCTAGAGCATGGGAGAATTGAAAAATTGCTCGAACGTTTTCCAATGTGTTGGAGCTAGTAGAGGAGCCTAGAAGAACCACTTACAGGAGATTTTGATATTCATGAGACCTGTGTAGTTCAACCTAGGGTGGAACAAGGTATTTACCAACCCCAACAACTAAAAATCCCTCTTTATGTAATTTACTACAATATTACAATTTAGAGTGTAATCCTTCTCATGGGAGGAATACACCTTTCTTTTGGCGTCCACTAGCCTTTTAATATATTTATTCCACTGAATCAACACTTCTATCAAGTCCCAACATCTCAACAGTCCTACTCTGATAATCACCTCAAACTAATCATTGAAATAATCCACATCTTTCAGTACCACACCTTTTCATTCCTCAACTTTGAATCTATCCTCCTCCTTTTGGAAAAATTTAGAGAATTCCATTATAGCAATTAACATATCCACCACATATATGGGCTTCAATTCATTGAGTGGCCTTTAAATAAAAAACTGAATGAAATTTTTGGCAATATGGAATTTATTTTCACCATATTATTTGGAGAATAGGATGAAGAACTCATAATCTTCGATTATAATACTATGTTCATCCATCAAAGTTATGTACTCCCAGTTTGTTTTCATCTCTATTATGATCTCATCCCAAACAAATTTCTAGGCTTGCAGTAAAGACATGTTTCCTTTGAAATTCCCTATTATCTCAGAGATGTCTTGGTTTTCTACCTATAGGTTCTTACTGATGATGTATGTGTTGGTCCTGGCAGTCTTAATTTGTTTTCTTTCTACACTAGGCTCCTCTGGGTAGTATCCAAATCCTTCTGCACCATTTTAAGCTCCATTTATGAAATCTGGAGTTCGGTAAGGGTATTGGTGAGATGTTATGTGGGATTTTTGGGATCTTTAGGTGCAAGTACTGCAAAAATATGCATGTATATTCTCATCTTAATAATTATTTCCTCCTTCTTGGGGTCTACTATATCATTGTTTATTTATATCAGTTCTCTATAAAATATTTTTTTTCTCTTCTTCAACCTATGCAAGTTCCTTAGATTGCACATGCTCACTACGTGGCATCTTTAGTTTGTGCCCAAACTCCTATATTTCTGCATGGGAACTTTGGAGAAGGGTTTCAAAGGAAGCTTTGTCTTCTAGATTTACCCTGAGCTTCACAATAAACCCTTTGAAGCTCTCGTTATGGATGTGTAGAGCCCTGGAGTTTTCTCTCTCCTAATTTAATCTCATTGTAGCCTTCTCTAGTATATTTTCAACCTTGCTAATGGTAATTGCATTGATATTGAGATCATTTTACAAAATTTCTCCCACTTTCCAATGGAATTTTATATTATATGGTAGAGGGATACTTTTCAAATCCATAGAAACATCCAAAGCTTTGAACTGAGAGCATGAAGGCAATTACTATGATAGTTGGCTATGTAATGAGAAATTCATTTGGTTTCTATCTAAGTCTATAACAGCCAAAAGTTTGGTCTTATATTGGACTAAATGAGATTCCATTTGTTGCTCCATATCTTCCATTGAATTCTTGTTGCTTTATTTAATGACCTTTCCAGTAGGCCAACTTGACTCAGTAGCAATTTAAATTCCTTTTGAACCTAAAATAGATACCTCTAAAGAGGATGAGGCAATATTATATAATGGGTTTTCCAAAGTCACTTGGAAGCCTAGTTGATTTTGTCTTGTCTCCAATAAATTAGTCTCAAGTTCTTCTTATGATGTCTCTCGGGTCTTTTCATTTTGACTGGTGTGTATTTCCTCCATCTCTACATCTCCAGTTTGATCAATGGTCCTTTTTTGTGCTTTTTCCTTTGTTGTTGGAGTCTCAATCTCGATCTTTGCGTTAATAGGCCATGAATCAAAGTTAGCGTTCAATTAAATCTCAAGCCTATATTCATGCTCATAAGTTGAATCCATTATATTATCTCTTCTCTTGGAAATGACACCATGAGGGTCATAATTCTAGACATCCCCTAGATAAAAAATCATCTTTTTTATTAATTCCTTAACCACTCTAAAGGCATTCCTAGAATTTATAATTAAAGGCCCCAAGGGCTTGCATAATTTAAACATATATCCCTTATTACCAGAAAAAAATGAACTTGATCCACATTAAGGATATTTATGATGGATTCCAGAGAGAAAATCCTCATGGGCATAAATATAGGAAATCAGTAAGGAGGGAGCTCACACCCATATACCCTAATTTCTATGTAATCCTAAAAAAGGTACCAATCCCTATCCCTGATTTCCTTGCTAAATTAGAGAATATATTTTTGCTGAGGGATAACTCCGGGAGGGGAAACACCATGGATAATATTATAGGAAATGGCCATATAAGAGGATATAAACTGAAAATAACCATCAACTTCTGGTCTCTTTCTAACAACAATACCCTAGTCAAAAACATATTTCCTTTGTTTTTTGGAGGCCACCAAACTAATACCTACGCACTCGAACTCATCCACATGAGTGTATGAAAAAATAAGAACAAAAATGAATAATATATGAAATAGGAGGTGGTAGGGAAATGTCATATCTTGAATATTATGGCCATGACTACGTAAGAAGGAATGTCAAATAAATGGCTAGGTTGCATCAGTTTCCCCAGGAAAGATAGAGTGGCTTTAGTATTTATACTGGCATTTTCATCCTGAAAAAAATGACAAATTAGGGAAAAAATGGGTTGAATTGGATCTGTAAAGAGGGTTATAGGGAAATTGTCAGCAATAGGAAGAGACTGTACACCAGGGGCCAAGACCATTTGTAGAAAGTATTTATCTTCATCAATTGCAAGTGTGGTGTAATGATAAACCAATGTGGTTTCTGTAAAATACTAGGTTTCAGGAGAGGTAGCATAAAGCAGGGTTTTTTAAGTAGCTTTGGGGTCACCTCAAGGATTTTGACCCCAGTGGAAGAGAGAAAGAATTTTTTATGATCTATGTAAGAAATGGTAAACCAGGAGACAAACTCAGGAAAATGGTGTATTGAGGGTGCAATTTGGTAGTATAGGCTTGAGTCGATCACCTGAAATGGGTCTTCTCCTTTGATGTGGTTACCATATAAGTTGAAACGTAGATAAACGAGGTGGTTGGAGTAAGAGGGGTCTACAATTTGTGCGTCCATCTCCATGAGATGGTTGAATGTGGGGGAGGGTTTGACCTCCTTGGATTAAGGGCCTTGGGTGTCGTTTTCTTCATGTTCCAATGAATATTAAAATGAATTGTAGGTGATAGGGACCAAAAAATTGCCTGGATGTCCTGGAGCCACTACAAGTAAAAGACCCTCTAGTGGATGTTTTTGAGGAACCCCTTATAAAAATAGCCAGATATATATTTGTAGTGAAGGTCTCTAGAGGAGGTTCACGGGTGGAGGTTTTTACAGATGTTTTCTGTCCAGTGCATTTCTCATCATAAACTACACTGGTGTGTTTTACTCAGAACACACCAGTGCGTACTAAAAATTGGCACACCGAGACACCGTGCTCACCATACAAACCCCTCAGGTGCATATAAGTACTATAGCATGCTGGTTCTATATGCATAAACTAGGTTGGTGTGTCTCAGTAATCCAGCGCACCGTCACGAAGTGCGGTGCACCATCGATAATACCGGTTGGTGCATATCAAAAACCCACGCACTAAAATAGGGTTAAATAAAAAAACATTACCAGTCGTAAAAGCATCATTTTTACCTCTTCAGTGCTCCAGAATTTTCGAGCACTAGTGTGAATTTCTCTTATGTGAGGTGCCCTGCCATCGATGCTCCCATTGCACGCACTGTAGCTGTCCATTGCCCACCTTGTGGAATTTGAATTTTCAAAGATGGTGGGAAAATTTGGTTTCTCCAATTCCTCAGAAAATATTCCTCCTCGACACGCATATGTATAGGTATTTTAATTTTTTCTCAATAATTAAACATTTTAGTTGATTATATTTCTAAAAAACCTCAAAATTAGTCGTTAAAAAAATAAATTATACACGATGTGCTTGAGTCGTGTGGCACGCACCGTTCACGACCTTGCGTATAAATTTACAGGCCACACCATGAACGGTGGTAATGGAAACCACATCGGGTTCTGGTGTGGTACTGAAAAAACATGCACCGTGATTAATTTTAAAACTAACATGGCAGTGCAGTAGTTTAAATGAAAGCACCATTGACTATGTACTAGTGTCGGGAGGGTGGTGCGTTGACCAAAATATCATCCTCGGGGTGGATAGTTAGGTCAACACACCAATCACATGACATCATTACATAGTTAATGATGCGGTTTTTTACAGGACCGCACCATATAATTTAGTTTGATATGGGACTAAATGAGATTCCATTTGTTGCTGCATATCTTCCATTAACTTCTTGTTTCTTTATTTAATGGCCTTTCCAGTTGGCTAGCTTGACTCAGTAGCAGTATCACTTCCTTTTGAACCTAAAATAGATTCCTCTAAAGAGGATGAGGCAATAGTCTGTAATGGGTTTTCCAAAGTCACTTGGAGGCCTAGTTGATCCAGTATTGTCTCCAATAACCTGGTCTCAAGTTCTTCTTCTGATGTCTCTTAAGTCTTTTCATTTTGAATAGTATGTATTTCATCCATCTCTACATTTCCAGTTTGATCAACGGTCCTTTTCTGTGATTTGTCCTTCGTTGTTGGAGTCTCAATCTCCATCTCTGTGTTAATAGGCCATGAATCAAAGTTAGCCTTCCATACAATCTCGGGCCTATATTCATGCTCATAAGTTGAATGCATTATATTATCTATTCTCTTGGAAATTACATGATGAGGGTCATAATTCCAGACATCCCCTAGATAAAAATTCATCTTTTTGAGTAATTTCTTAACCGCTCCAAAGGAATTCCCGGAATCAATAATAAAAGGCCCCACGGGCTTACCCAATTTAAACATATATCCCTTATCATCAGGAAAAAAATGAAATTTTTCCAAATTAAGGCTATGTCTGATGGATTCGAGAGGGAAAATCCTCATGGGCATAAACATAGGAAAGCAGTAAGGAGGAAGCTCACACCCATATACCCTAATTTCTATGTCATCATAAAAAGGGTACTAGTACCCTTCCTTGTTTTCCTTGCTAAGTTGGAGAATATATTCTTGCTGAGGGATAACTCTGGGAGGGGAAACACCATGGATAATATTATAGGAAATGGCCATATAAGAGGATATAAACTTAAAATAACCATCAACATCTGGTATCTTTCTAACAACAATATCCTCGAAAAAAATATATTTCGTTTTTTTTTTTAGGCCACCAAACTGATACCTATGCACTCGAACTCATCCACATGAGTGTACAAAAAAATAAGAACAACAATTACTAATATCTTAAATAGGATGTGGTAGGGAAATGGTGTAGCTGAAATATTATGGCCTTGATTAGGAAAACAGGAATGTCAAATAAATGGCTAGGCTGCATCATTTTCCCCAAGAACCATAGAGTGTATTTAGTATCTATATTGGCATTGTCATCCCCCAACAAATGAGAAATTAGGGAAAAAATGGGTTGAATTGGACCTGCAAAGAGGTTTATAAGGAAACTGTTAGCAATAGGAAGAGACTGTACACCAAGGGCCAAGACCATTTGTAGAAATTGTTTCTCTTCATCAACTGTAAGGTTAGTGGAACCATAAACCAATGTGGTTTTTGTAAATTACTAGGGTTCTAGAGAGCTAGCGTAAAGCATTGATTTTTAAGTAGCTTTGGGGTCACCTCAAGGATTTTGACCCCAGTGGAAGAGACAAAGAGTTTTTTCTCATCTATGTAAGTAATGGTCAAACAGGAGACAAACTAAGGAAAATGGTGTACTGAGGGTGCAATTTGGTAGTATAGGCTTGATTTGACCACCCAAAATGGGTCTTCTCCTCTAAAGTGGTTACAATTTGATTTGAAACAAATATCAACAAGGTGGTAGGAGAAAGAGGGGTCTACAATTTGTTCCTCCATCTCCATGAGATGGTTGATTGTGGAGGAGGGTTTGACCTCCCTGGATTTAGGGGCCTTGGGGGTAATTTTCATCACGTTCTAATCAATATTCAAATAACTTAAAGGTGAAAGGGTTCGAACAGTTACCTGGATGTCCTGAAGCCACTACATGGAAAAGACCTCTAGCGGATGTTTTTGAGGAACCCCTTATAAAAATAGCCGAGATATCTGTTTGTAGTGGAGGTCTCTAGAAAAGGTTGGCAGGTAGATTTTTTGCGTATTTTTTTTGTCTGGTGTGTTTCTCATCATAAATCGTACCAGTGCGTTTTACTCAAAACGCACCGGTGCATACTAAAAATTGGCACACCAAGAGACCGTGCTCTCCATACAAACCCGCTTGGTGCGTCTAAGTACTATAACGCACCGGTTCTCTACGCATAAATTGGCTCTATGTGTCTCAATAATTCAGTGCACCGTATTGACGTATGGTATGTTGGGAAAAATACTGAGAGGGGGGGGGGTGAATCAGTATTTACTGCATATTCAAACTTTTTACTTTTTCATTCCTTAAAACCCATACGCTACTTTACTACAGTAAACCAGCGTATATACGCGGATCCCATTTATGAAACTAGCGTATACACAGAGATTTAGATATGTCATTAAATCTTCACTTAAACCATTCGATCATTTATTCATCAGATATTCAATAAGCAGTAAACAGGTGCAGTAAGAACAGAATAAACCATCACACAAAGCATCACACATGAACACCAGGATTTTTAGGTGGAAACCCAAGTCGGGAGAAAACCACCGCTGCAGTTGCTCAGCCTTCAATATTTTATTATAGAGAAAACATCTTACAACATATGTGCTGGCGCAGACTTGACCAGCACGCAGGCACCCACCTGCGCTCGTTTACCAGCCTCTCCTGGAAGGGAGCTACGACCCCCTGACTCGTTTACCAGCCTCACCTGGAAGGGAGCTACAACCCCCCGATCTCGTTTACCAGCCTCACCTGTAAGGGAGCTACAACCCCCTGACTGAAGGCTACAACCCTCAGCACCACCTTGGACCACGTTTCATCAATTTTCACACTGGATCCAACCACTTCAATAGAACACAACTTGTAGGCCAAAATTCATCATATTTCCATACCGAACCCTTTCCATACTTTTAAGCTCAACCATACATCATCAGCAGATACATATCAACACAGATCAGATATCAGAAAAAAAGCAGAACAGATCAGATATTTCATACCCCTTGCTTCAGCAAACCCTAGTTTGCATACGCTCTTTCCCTTCACTGATGTTGCGTATATACGCGCTTCCGTCCACACAAACCAGCGTATACCTCAGTGTATATTTTATTGCGCATACGCGCTTTCTCTTCGCCGAAGCTGCGTATATACGCGCTTCCTCCGCGTCAAAGTAGCGTATAGATCTTCAATTATTACAGAGCAGCAGACTTCTTCAGATCAGATATTCAGATAATCGATTCGGTTACCCTTTCCGCCCAGACCGGATATTCGCCTAGATGTTCGCCTCATCACGAGATCCCATTACTATGCATGAATCTAGTAGATACATTGAATCTGAGTCCCTTTCTTCAACATTGGTGCATCATCCATTCAGATTTATCTTCAAGTGTAACCCTTTCATTCAGATCTACTTCAGAGAGAAGTATTCATTCAAGCTCAGATATCTTGCACCCACACTCATGATTTGCACAATGAATTTCTTCTCCTTTTATATGATTATCCTTTTTCAATACCATGAGCCCCTTTTTCAATACCATGGACCAAAACAATACCATAAGCCCAAAACTACCTGGACGGGGTCAATTAGGCGGATCATTACCCAATACTATGGGTCAATACCATGGTGGTTACCCATGGATTTGCACTTTTTGAGCGCTTTAGCCCATACGCGACTTGTAACGTTCCTTTCCGCGTGCATACGCGACTTCCCCTAGGCCAATCCGCGTATACCAAGAGACATGCTCTTTGTCATCATTCTCTGAGTACATTCTGAAATCCTTTCTTCATTGCCTTCTGTAAATACTGTAGATACATCAGATTTCCTTCATCAAGGACATATTCTATCAAACACAACTTCATCGAGTAAGTTGTCATCATCTTCATCAAGTGGGTTTCCTTTCAAGTACAACACTCAACATCATATCATCAACAATCATCATATCACTTCAGATTTACATCATTTAACAAGTCCATCAAGTCAAGCATAACTTCATCGGGTGGAGTGCCATCAAGGACAATACATGTCAACAGTCGCACGTCTTCATCTTCATTCAGTGGGTTGCCATCAAGGACAACACTCTGCATCATATTTCCAACAATCTCCCCCTTTGGACTTGATGGCAACCACGATGGTGTTTGGTTACCACAGCAGATAGATACCATGTCACTCTCCCAAATATGTCACTCTCCAAAATATTTGACATCATTATCTTCTCTTCATTCAAACACCATGTCACTCTCCCCCTTTGACATCAAGGGCAAAGGGCGGATCAAAAACCAACACTCTCCCCCTTTTCTCCTCATGTGGAAGAAACATTCTGCAGATCTGATATGTGCTGAAGTGGCCAAACTCCCCCTGAGTTCATGCTGAATCTTCAAACATATTTGTCAATGAAGTACATGACTCTATGAACTTCCTATCACCAAGGACTCATACTTACATCAATTATCCATCCACATGGATTTACATATGAGACTCAACTACCCAACCAAGAGGGTTTACAAATTTGACTCAGCTACCCAACCAAGTGGGTTTACAAAAATGACAAGTCCTTACATGACTGAATATTACAATTTTACAACATGGGTCTCCCCCAGACCTTTTCATACAAATACAAATATGACTTTTCATAACCAATATCAAAAATTCCTCAAGAAAGAGAACATATTTCAGAACCATCATAATGCCAACACTGCATTATACTCAGCAAAGCTAATGCTCCCCCTGAATCTGTGCAACCAAGCAATCTTTCCAAATGACTAAGGCTCCCCCTTAGTTTGTGCATTCTGAAAACTTCCACCAACAAATCATCAAGGCATCTTCATCAAAACATTAGAAACAGAATTATGAGAACTGGAACACCACCAGAGATACCAAACAGTATCAGAGATTCCAAACATCACTGCAGCTGTGCTGAAAAGAGCTAAACCAACCAAAAATTGTCAGCAATTATTCACACGCGGTTTTCTGTGCAGGAACTAGCGTATATACGCGACTGTGTTTCAAGAAACCCGCGTATCCCAAGACATCTTCAAAATTTCAACCAGATCTGATTCTCTGTGAGGCAAAGACAGTGTTCAGCTTCTTTCTGAGACATTTGAATGCTTCCCTGGACTACAGATAGATAGAACGATGTAGTTGTGTCTTCAAGCGTTATCCAACGGTTGTGGCATCAGTACAATAGTAACCAAACCTTCATATTCTATGCAGCATCAATACAATCTTTCGAAGAGAGATTCTCATATCAGAACAACATCAAGCAATCATCCATGTGGTCCAACATCATCAAGATCTTCAAGATTTGACATGAAGTAACATATGTAGGCAAAAGATCTCTCAACCATAGAACACACTCTGCATGCTTTATTTCTGAATCAAATGACATCCAACTCATCCATGTGTGAGTACAAAGGATACTTATCAGCAACCAGGGCTCAAAAACTCATCATAATAAATCATGTACCAAGACATCATCATTTGAGCATGAGTATCACAAAAACCAAAGAACAAGCAGTCATATTTCCAACAATACAATCATTAGTATTCAACCTGCTGCTCCCCCTAAACCAATGCTCTTCCTTAGCTTGCAATCTGAAGCACCTTTCAATAGCACGTCATCAGCAACAATCTCTGCATGATCTGTCCTCATCTCTGAATTATAAGACTTTCATCTCAACAATGAGTGCTCTTCATCATAAAGCAACCAAGCTTCATCCATAATGTTCAACACAAGAACCCATGCATCATTTCATTATTATGAGTATAACCAGAATAATGCTAACAGTGCAATCATCAGCAGTCAGACTGATGCTCCCCCTGGACCCCTGCTCCAGATCTTCAGTTATCAGATAAATTCTTTTATCATCAATGCATACGCGACTGTGTCTGCTGAAACTCGCGTGTATACGCGACTTTTGTGAATATAACTCGCGTATGGAAAGTGTAATATAGAAAATTTTACACCTTCATCTTCTTCTGTAAATTTACCTTCTGTTCCTGTCTTTTCTTCACACCAGATACACTGTCAGAAATACATCTAACCAGAATAATCAAATCAACCATGAGAGTCATCATGCATTGCTCCCCCTGTGACGATACATTACTAAATCTCCTAATGTATCCCACATCATTCCTGAAGTCAATCAGAGAAGTAAGCTTCAGAAGCGGATGACTGCAGTAGGGTCAGAATTCCCTACGTTTCTGATCGGTCCTCCTTCTTTTTCCAAATTTGCTTGAACTTTCTATTTGAGTGTTGGAAGTTATCCACTTTCCCAGATCTGTTCATCCTGCATTCCTTTTCTACATGTCCATACTTATTACAAGCATAACATCTCATGTGGTCAGAAAAATAAGCATAAGAATCATAAAGATTATTTCTAATCTTCCTCCTTTTGCAATCAGCTGCTTTATGTCCATACATGTTACATGAGAAACAATATCCTCTGAAGAGACTAGAGTACCTTTCTGAGTAGGATCTGTTTGTTTGTGGCTGAAACAATCTACTTATGCAATTTGTTGCAACATGCCCATAGTTATGACATCTAAAGCATTCAACATTATTGAATGATTTCCTTTGAGTATTCATGACTGTTGGTTGACCTTTTGTTTCTTTCAACACTTCAGGTTTTGCATTGTCTTCCTTTGAATCATTAGCATTCCCTTGTGAACTAGATTCACCTTTAATGGTTTCATGGAAACCAAGACCATGTTTGATAGCAGGAGACCTTTGATTACTCAGAATATTGTCCAAGATTTTAGTACTATCATGAAACCTCAAAAGTTTAATCTTTTCTTCTAATTTACTTTTGAGAATGTTTACCTCAACCTCCAAGGCTTGGCATTGCTTTGTCATGCTTTCTTCTTTCCTTCTTCCATCTTCTACTTGATCCTTCAGATTTAGGATTTCTTCTTTCAACCAATTTTCGTTGTCTTCACATGTTTTCTGCAGCTCTTCATTCTTCTTGTTTGATGCTATGAGATCTTCTTTGAGGGAGACAATTTCTGCTTCAAGTCTTGCATTCTTCTTATTTGATTTATCCAAGTCTTCTTTGAGGGAAACGATTTCTGCTTCAAGTCCTTCCTTATCAAATGATGGTAGATGTTCCTCACTCTTATTACTTGATGCTTCAAGTTTTTCTTGTAGAGAGATGATTCTAGCTTCAAGACCTTCATTCTTCCTTTTTGATTTTTCCAGATCTGTTTTTAGAGAAACGTTTTCTGCTTCAAGTCCTTCATTCTTCTCATTTGATTCTTCAAGTTCTGCTTGCAGAGAGATGATTCCAGCTTGATATCCTTTACTTCGATTGTATACATCATCGAACATCCTTTTCAGTTTAAAGCACAAAGCTTTGGAGGCAACGTCCTTCTCATTAAATATTCTTTGTTGATCTTTGATAACTTCTTTTAAATCCTCAACATCATTGCTTGCACAGATAAGATTACAAGGATCACAATCAGATTCATCTTTGTCAACTTCTGCTGTACCGGTTTTCTGAGACATCTCCTTACCTTGAGTATTTTGCTTCTTTGCCATGAGTACTTGTAGAGCTTGGTCAGAATCTTTTTCGGCTTCTTCTAGGTTGACATCATATTCTTCACTATTGTTTGTACCACTAAGATCTTTCAAAGGATGATCCCAATCACTATCAGATTCATCTCCTTTGATTTCTGGTATCCATGTTCTCTGAAATATCTCCTTTCTTCGAATAGGCTTCTTCTTTTGCTTCTTTCCCATTGCGACGGATCTCCTTCAAGCGATCAAGCTTCTGCAGAAGGACCACCGCTCTGATACCAATTGTTGGGAAAAATACTGAGAGGGGGGGGGGTGAATCAGTATTTACTGCATATTCAAACTTTTTACTTTTTCATTCCTTAAAACCCATACGCTACTTTACTACAGTAAACCAGCGTATATACGCGGATACCATTTATGAAACTAGCGTATACACAGAGATTTAGATATGTCATTAAATCTTCACTTAAACCATTCCATCATTTATTCATCAGATATTCAATAAGCAGTAAACAGGTGCAGTAAGAGCAGAATAAACCATCACACAAAGCATCACACATGAACACCAGGATTTTTAGGTGGAAACCCAAATCGGGAGAAAACCACCGCTGCAGTTGCTCAGCCTTCAATATTTTTATTATAGAGAAAACATGTTACAACATATGTGCTGGTGCAGACTTGACCAGCATGCAGGCAGCCACCTGCGCTCGTTTACCAGCCTCTCCTGGAAGGGAGCTCCAACCCCCTGACTCGTTTACCAGCCTCTCCTGGAAGGGAGCTACGACGCCCCGATCTCGTTTACCAGCCTCACCTGGAAGGGAGCTACAACCCCCTGACTGAAGGCTACAACCCTCAGCACCACCTTGGACCACGTTTCATCAATTTTCACACTGGATCCAACCACTTCAATAGAACACAACTTGTAGGCCAAAATTCATCATATTTCCATACCGAACTCTTTCCATACTTTTAAGCTCAACCATACATCATCAGCAGATACATATCAACACAGATCAGATATCAGAAAAACAGCAGAACAGATCAGATATTTCATACCCCTTGCTTCAGCAAACCCTAGTTTGCATACGCTCTTTCCCTTCACTGATGTTGCGTATATACGCGCTTCCGTCCACACAAACCACCGTATACCTCAGTGTATATTTTATTGCGCATACGCGCTTTCTCTTCGCTGAAGCTGCGTATATACGCGCTTCCTCCGCGTCAAAGTAGCGTATAGATCTTCAATTATTACAGAGCAGCAGACTTCTTCAGATCAGATATTCAGTTCAGATTTACCCTTTCACTTCAGACAGATGTTCACCTAGATGTTCGCCTCATCACAGATCTAAGCCTTCCATTAGCAGATCTAGTAGATACATTTCAGATCTAGATCCCTTTCTTCAACATTGGTGCATCATCCATTCAGATTTATCTTCAAGTGTAACCCTTTCATTCAGATCTACTTCAGAGAGAAGTATTCATTCAAGCTCAGATATCTTGCACCCACACACATGATTTGCACAATGAATTTCTTCTCCTTTTATATGATTATCCTTTTTCAATACCATGAGCCCCTTTTTCAATACCATGGACCAAAACAATACCATAAGCCCAAAACTACATGGACGGGGTCAATTAGGCGGATCATTACCCAATACTATGGGTCAATACCATGGTGGTTACCCTTGGATTTGCACTTTTGAGCGCTTTAGCCCATACGCGACTTGTAACGTTCCTTTCCGCGTGCATACGCGACTTACCCTAGGCCAATCCGCGTATACCAAGAGACATGCTCTTTTTCATCATTCTCTGAGTACATTCTGAAATCCTTTCTTCATTGCCTACTGCAAATACTGTAGATACATCAGATTTCCTTCATCAAGGACATATTCGATCAAACACAACTTCATCAAGTAAGTTGTCATCATCTTCATCAAGTGGGTTTCCTTTCAAGTACAACACTCAACATCATATCATCAACAATCATCATATCACTCCAGATTTACATCATTTAACAAGTCCATCAAGTCAAGCATAACTTCATCAGGTGGAGTGCCATCAAGGACAATACATGTCAACAGTCGCACGTCTTCATCTTCATTCAGTGGGTTGCCATCAAGGACAACACTCTGCATCATATTTCCAACATGGTACGCCATCGATAATAACATCTGGTATGTCTCAAAAACCCGAACACCGAAACAGGGTAAAGTAAAAAAAAAATACCGGTCGTAAAAACGTCATTTTTACCTCTTCAGTGCTCTAGACCTCGCGAGCACTGATGTGAATTTCTCTTGTATGAGGCACCTTGCCATCAGTGCTCTCATTGCATGCACTGCTGCCATCCATTTCCCACCTTGTGGAGTTTGAATTTTCAAAAACGATGGGTAAATTTGGTTTCTCCAATTCGTCAACAAATATGGCTCCTCAACGCACAAATGTATAGGTATTTTACTTGTTTCTCAATAACTAAACATTTTAAAAAATTAGATTTATAAAAAACCTTAAACTTAATCGTTTAAAAAAAAAATATACGTAGTGTGCTCGAGCCATTCGTCTCACACCATTCATGGTGCTGCCTGTAAATTTACAGGCCACACCATGAATGGTGCTAACGGAAACTGCACTAGGTTCTGATGCAGTACCGAAAAAACGTGCACCGTGCTTAATTTCAAAACTAACATGGTGGTGTCATCATTTAAAAGACTACACCATTGACTATGCACTAGTGTCCAGAGGGTAGTGCATTGATGAAACTATCCGCCCCGGGGTGGAGAGTTAGGTCAACGCACCACTCGCGTGACATCGTTACATAGTCAATAGTGCGGTTGTTTACAGGACCACACCATTGACCATGTAATATTTTTGGATGATGTGTTTACCAAAAGATCTGCCCCAGGGCATATATTTTGGTCAAAATACTGCCTGCCAAACAACAGTACATGGTCAACGGTGAAGTCATTTACATGACCTCACCATTGACCATGTATTATTGTTGGGCGGTGTTTTGACCTAACTATCCACCTAGGGGCGGATAGTTTCATCAATGCACCACAGAAAAAGAGAATTTTATGTTTTACGGTGCATGAAAAATCTACAAACGCACCGAGAGCAGTGCGTGACTATATTTTTGGGTGCACCAACTGTTTTTTTTTCAAAAAAAATTATATATATATATACATGTCTCATTTAATAAAAAAGTGTATTTAAAATGTCAATCATTCAATAACGTCAATGAAGAGAGCAAAGGGAACAACAAGAACATATGAAGGACTAGTATAATGTGATTGTGTGAGAGGCACGAGAGAGGGAGAGACTTATGTATCCTCACCCTATTACACCAACCACCCAGTTTCTCCTAAGGGAGGTAGGCCTCCTCAAGTTCTATGACGAGTCTAAATTCATGAAGGGCCATAGTGGGTTACTGGGACATCTCATCTTCAGGTGGGATGCCCACCGACAGGCTTTCCTTTTCAGTCCTAGCTAGTGGTATGCGCGGACTGAGGATGAAATATATTTTATTACTGGCCTATATATGAGAGGGTGGTATTTTCCCTATTTCCCAGGTGTCCCTGTCAGCTATGCAATAGGGATTCATTTGGCGTACACCCAGAGATACATTAGGGATGATATGGCTTCTCCTGTAGATTTTTGAGTGTCCGATGGTCAGTTACGTATTGCTCCGTTTGGTGCAGAGGAGGTGAGGTGGCTATCACTACTGCTGACGAACATTTCACACCATAATAGTGATGGGAAACGCATTAGTTACCCACTTTTATTTTATGTTTATTCTTTATTCCAGGCACCATGACTTGTGAGATGGTCTGCGATTTTTTTGTGGCAGTTTTGTACAACATTAGATAGATGTCATTCTCATGCATGTGAGAGGTTTACCTTTCCTTTTGCTTCAGAGTTATTTTGTTTATTTTTTGAGAGGTTTTCGGAGACGAGGCATACTTTTTTCTATATCCTCATAGGCTGATGCTTCATGTACGGATGTGGATGTGGGGCTAGATGATGCCCAAGAGGGGCCAATTTGACTTTCCTACTAGGATATCTCCTGATGCATTGGAGTTGCTATCATGTGTTGATGATCACTCCTTCATTCTGGTGCCATGTCCAAATGCCAGTTTGGATTGGTGAGGGTGTAACAACATCCTCTTAACACAGGATGAGTTTTCGGATGTGAGAGGTAATATTAGTGTTTTATTTAAATTAATATAGTTTCATTTTATTGTATTAATCAATTAATTAGAATTATAAAATTTATTATAACACATTCTTTAACTTGTTTTATTAAATAGTTTAATGAAAATGTCTAATTATTGTTTACTACCATATATTTTGTAGATATTGGGACATTTGTTGGGGATGAAATCCCACCCCTGCTGAATGATTCAGGTGTAGATGTTGACAAGGAGATGGCAGAGGTGGAGGATCACGATGATAGACTTGATCCTGATCAGGTGGAGATATCCGTGGGGGTGAGGAATAGGCCAGAAACCTGATTTAGGATGGAGTTGGGCGACCAACTATGTCGACTACTAGTTGATGGGGGAGTCTGCCTGGTTAAAATCAAAGAGATTCAGGTTGATCGTAGGCTCACACAACTCTAGAGAGGCATGCCCCATGATATGTTGACCGTCATGCATCACATCGTTGGAGCTTCTAGTGCACTAGTGCAGGATAGGAGGGGTAGGCATCGTGGAGATGCACGACATAACAACGCCTCATCTGATGATCATGATCATGAGGGTAGTGATCACCATTCTATTACTTCACCTCATGATGGAGATCATGATGAGAATTGAACATCGATTCCTAATCAATATGCATTGTCTAAGTAGCATGCACCATCTCAGCCGACACCTAGTCCTGAGTAGGCACTTGATCCTAAGCAGGCAGGTCCATCTGAGTAGGCCTCGACTAGTACTAGTATTGATGTATCACCGGATATTTGAAATTTATATGTAGTGATATTACAGTTGTGTATTTTTGACATTATATATATATATATATATATATATATATATATATATATATATATATATATATGGTCCATGTATATTATGTTCATGTTGATGTAATTAAATTACGTGTTGGTGTTCATCATAATCTGTGTATTTTTAGATCATGTTAGATATGTTCATTTAATGTGCTTATAGATAGATGTGTATGTGATAGCAGTTATTTGACATGAGATGTATATTTGATGTTTGTGTTGTGATGATGTTATACAATGCTTGTGTTTTGTTAGATGATCATGATCATGACGATTAGATGATGTTAGCAAATTTGTATGTGTATTTTAGTCGAATATGATGTTTGTACGATGGTTATCATGATCGTGATGTTTATTTTTAATATTAAATCATGATATTTATTACAAATTATGTCATGATTGTAATTGAAAGTTTAATTTTAATTGTATGTAAAATTGTAATCGTAATTGTAATTGTATGTAAAATATATGTAAAATTTTAATTGTAATTGTACGTAATTCTATTGTGAAATTGTAAAATTGTAATTGTAATTGTAATTGTAATTATATTTTGAAATGATCGTAATTGTAATTTTAATTGTAATTGTATGTAAAATTGTAATTGTAATTTTATGTTAAATATTTGCAAAATTGTAAAATTGTATATTAATTGTCAATTTTGAACCATAATTACTACCGTAAATAAAATTTCTACCATAAATATTGTTAAATTACCATAATTGTAAAATCATAAATTTGTAAATTTGTATGAATATAAATAATTGTAAAATAATAAATCTAGAATAATATCAAATTTTTCAACATATTAAAGTTTAGAAAATAATGCAAATAAATTCATGTTTAGAATTATCATTATTTTATTATGATCTTACATACCAAAAATAATAGTATACATTTTGAAGATGTCATTCACACACATTTAAAGAAATCAAGTAGTTGTATTATTTTAGGAATTTACATTATAAAAAAAAATAACTTTATACAATACGCCATTGTTTTCGATATCAACATAATTGAAAATTATCGAGTGAAATGATTTTAACATTAACACAATTCAAACCAATTAATTCAAAAGACATATTATAATGTTTTGAAAAAAAGAGTCTTAGTTATAAGGTAATTAAGTCCTCTTCTTTATAAAAACATATCTTAAAAAGTATAAATGATGAAATAACAAATCTACCATATCACTCTCGGTTGTCATGATCACCCTCATTATCTTCCAACTCACTTGACATGATAACACTATTTTTCTCAAAAATATGTTTTGATCTAGGGTCATGTCTCAATACGAACCACTAATCCCTATCCAACACATATGGGTAAAAAAATACCTGGTTTTAGTGTTTGGGGAAAACATAGGGTTCCTTAGCTTCATCCCACATCTTTCTAGAGTTTATACATATCAGCCTACTATTGTGATATTCCTTTACATTATTCTGATCAAAGGTGTACCACCACTTGCACCTAAAAATAACACATTGGAAAGAAGATAAATCCACTTAAGTGATCTCTTGTATCTTTCTAACGTAACCTAACACCCCTCATACTAGGTTTTGATCGTAGTGGCTAGCTCGACTAAATTGATCAAACTCGACTTCCAATCCATAGTCTTGTATCATGTGTGTTTGGCGTAATAAACAACCTAAAATTTAATTTTCAATCCGAGAGTTTGTATACTTAGAGGCGCAACACTGGAAATGCCATAGAAGGACTTCAACAACCTGTAGTAGTTAATACAATGACAGTACACCATTATGGAAACTTGAATAAAAAGAAAGTACTTTGAAAAATAAATAAAATCAACTCTCAAGCTGCTGCAAACAATCCTAATTACCAAAGTAAAATTCTATGTTTATCTTTAGTATATTTGTTGAAAGATTAACAATTGGGTCCTTGAAGAGATCTACCTTCTTTAATGATTTTCCTTCCTGCACTAATCTCTTATTCCTGTACTTTTGCAATCTACTTTCACTAGTACAGGCACAAGGATTATGTGTTGGAAGTATCTTTTACACTTATATTCGAGATGTATGTCTTTATGCAGGGGCTCTCAGCCTTAGGACTAGAGCACTCTGTTCCTGTATCAGGATATTGGTTCCTGTAGCGGAACATAGGTTCTTGCACAAAGTTTTCCAAATAATTTAGGAAAAATTAAAGAGTGTGCTAACTATGAAAATGATTTTCAAAGGCGAAAAAAACTTTGAAATAACTTCCACAAACAAAAGAATGCTTCAACCAAACTGAACTTTGAAATTAAAATAGACTTTGAAATAAAAATGAACTTCAGAAGCCAAAGCACACTTTCTTCAATCAAGTAAATCCTTCATGCAGTCAAAGAAATTATCTAAGTATGCCAGCAGGCTTTATCCCTATAATAGTTAGCCACACAAATTAAATTTTCCTTTTAATATTTTTAACTCAGAAAGGTTCACTTTAATAATTAAAAATGAGTTTTAATCCTTTCCTAAAAAGTGTAAAGTGAAGGTACAAATCAATGTGTTGTAACAATGTTCATTCCTTAATTACCAAAGCATCTTTAATCCTTAATATTTTAACTCTTTATATTAAAAATACTTTTATCTAATAATGAGCACTCACTTGCAGAAGTGTATCGAATTTATGTGAAAGAAATGAATGGAAAATATTTGTTTTGATGAACCAACAAAATCAAGTTGCAAAATTGTAAATGCAGTAGTGCAGGAATAATGTGCTTGCACAATCCAAGCAGATGTAAACTAATATTTGGAAAATGAAATTATTGAAGGTAAATAAAAATTAATTAACATTCACACCACGGATCCGTCACACGTTGACTATCAATGAAATAGAACCAGAACCCTTGTGAAGGAATGAAACATAAGCTTAATCCATGCTTTGCATTTAAATGAAATCAACACACACCTTTGACGAAATGAAAGTGAAAGGGAGAATGATCTCAGTTGGATGGGCCCTAGCCAACGAGCTTGTTTCCCTTTTTAGGAAACTAGAAACTTCAGCACTCAGTGACGCATCAATAAAGAATTAAAATGCAGAATTGAAACAACATGGAGCAATCCCTTTATATTATATTTCGATTGAGAAAATGTACATAATGAACTCAAATCAAACCCAAACTGAAGGATTAGGGGTTATAACCCCCAATACTCAGCTTAGCAGCATCAAGGTACAATGAAATGGCTTTTCCCCCTCCTCTGCGTGCATAACTCCTTTCTTTTATAACATTTTTACATGATAATTTTAGCTTTAAACAAGTCATTCCTTTGCAAACAACATGGGGATTGATTCCAAAATAATATTAATAAAATATAATATCAGTAAAACCATTTCCCTATTGAAATAATGAATTTTTAATGTGAATTTTCCAAATCTGGGCGTTTTCTAGAATTCTGGAAAATTTTATTATTTTTAACAAACTGCCTCCAAAGAACCCTTCGTATCTTCTTAACCATTATTAATTATGGAAAACATACTGTTCATTATTCATTTCCTATGCTGTGAAAAAAACCCATGTTTCATAATTTTAATATTCGCTATGATCGGCGTGTAAATCGAGGAGTAAATAGGTAGTCTGGAAACTGTTGGGTGGGTGTTTTCTAGAATTCTGGAAAAAAACAATATTTTGATAAAATTGCTTCAAAGCCCTATGAATAAATTTTGGAATAATTCAAATATGAGGAAATAGTTTCGGTTCTAGGTAACTCGTTATATTTCTGGAAAACCCATTTTCTTGAGTTTTTGTGATTCACCTCCATCTCCATGAAACCCGAGGTCAAACTTGGTCGTTTAGAAATTATCCAGATTTTGAGCAGATTTATTAATTTGGTCCTAGAGACCCACACATGCGATCTTGGTGATATCCAACTTATGGGAAGGTGTTAGAACCTGATAACCATCTTCTTTTTTCCCCAAAATCATGTCGAGATATCAAAGCCCCAAGTTGGTGCAGGAATGCGTGGTGCAAGAACTTGGCCTTTGTTAGAATAAACATATAATCAACTCAGTTTCAAACCTAAAAACACACAAACTATTATTAACTATGATTTTAATGTTTAAATCTCATTAAAACAAGGGAATAACAAATACTTAATTATTATCTTTGAGAATGAGTAAAACTACGACAATAACTATTCAAGATAAATAAAAGCATGAGGAATTATGAGTAAAAGGTGATGTAAATCAAGGAAAAATAGAGGCCCAACATCCCTCCATGATGACCTTCTTGCATTTCCTCATGCAACGAAATCAATTGTTGTATTTTTGCCCCCTTCCAAAAAAAAATATTAAAACGTTTATGGACGCTCGTAATAATGTTACTGCAATTTTGTGTGACCAATATTTCCTTCACTAGATAGAGCTTGTTCCAAAAATAGAGTGTCTATTGGAATTTTTGTTTATTTAGACTTATTTCAAGAAAATCTAACAAAAAGCTACCATAGGAATACAAAATTGCAAGGACGGTGTTGTTATTGAATAAAATAGCCAACTTATTAAAATTTCCATAAAAATTTCTGAGGCATCCTTGATCAGAAGTTTTAATTTAATATCCTCATTATAAATATGAGTGACATTATTTGAAATCCATGCTCTTAAAAGTAGTCATAATAATACTTTCCCATAGTTACCATCTTACCATTATCCATGTATAGTTGAACCTCCTCTTTTCTAGGCAACTGAGGTACCTACACTAAGGGTCCCACATCCATAAAAAAGAAATATTCCAAAAAGATAGAACTCCAAGGCATAATGCCAAAAGGATCTTAAATCCATTCTCAAAGATATATGATAATGAATTCAGGACGATAGAAACAACCAACTAAATCATAATGTGAAGTTAACTTTAATACCACGACATGGCCCTATTTCCAGCAGGCGTCAATAGCCTCGACAGGGATTTGTTTCAACCCACAAAATGTATGTGTCCCAACTATTAGATATAGATTCAAAGTTTTTTGAAATAATTTACTTTTTTTTTAAATTAATTTAAGGCCATTGTCCCAAATTGGTAACTAGCTAACGACAGTTCCATTCACAAGAACTAACAGGAAAGAAGAAGTCGGCTCATGATGAGACCTCTTGTATTCCATATTTTCAACTTAAAGCCATTACCCTGGCTTGGTGACTAGTACGGTAATTTCATTTTGGTTAGGACCCATGATGATGGTATGTTGGCTCGTAATGGGAACTATCAATTAATCTATCTTATATAAAAAGTATGATTATAATCAACCTTAAATATGCTACTTAATAGTTAGGGAGGTGATTATGCTCCTTAAGAGTACGGGATGGCATGAAAAGTTTTTAATTACTAATCTTTACTAGTTGTTCCTTCTACCTCGAAGACTCATTTTAAATAAAACATCTTAGATAATGACTAAAAAATTATTCAAAATGATCATGCTAGGGTTCTTGTGAAAACTTGTTATAATTTTGTAGGCATGGTCCACAATAGGAGGATTCTCATCAAGACCTTCAAAGAGGAAAAATAAATAAATTTTTGGATGATATTTATTGGTCAATAATCAATTTCAGTTTATAAAATATGAGGCATTAAGAGTGAATTTCTTCTCACAAGTCTTACCAAGAGAGTGCATAATAATAGAAATTTTATAAGTTGTACTTTAGGGAATCACAATTTCATGAGTGTTGTTATACAATTTTATTTCAGATGACATCTTTATTCATTACCCTGCCCTATTTTAAAGAGAGTAATATCCCATTTAAGTGTAGGCGTACTTCCAATGTAGCCATGTGGTGAGCCCTGGTATTGCACCAAGGGTGCTGCAACTCCCAGGGGCTGCCCTACTTTACTTTATCAATCTGGGGTTTGTAGAAACTTTGAGGTGACATTGTTATATACACAAAAAATGCATTATGTTCATGTCATCCTCTTCTGCTTTAAGAAAGGGTTCTATTTCTTAAACTATGAGAAAAACTAGAAAGTAAATTGCTGGAAGGAAATGACAGAAAGGAAGCTAAACTGAATTGCTGAAAGAAAATGACAAGAAAGGGAACTAAACTGAATTACTGAAAGGAAATGACAAGAATGAAACTAATTTAATTCACAGAAAACAAATAATAGAAAGGAAAATAATTCTAACGCACACTTAACTTGGCCAAATGGATAAATGCATTCTATTTACCCTATGATCTATCTACCACTCTTCTATCCATGCTACTAGGCTATCCATAACTTATTTCTATTTAAAAGGAGTTAATTTGTAGCTTGGAGGGAAGAAAAAGGGCTAAATGAGGTTAATGGGGGGGGGGGGGGGGGGGGGTTGGTTTAACGCATGAAACGAGGTTTGGAAGCATAAAGAGGGGGTTAAGCCCTTATAGAACTTTATTATAGCGCAAGAAATGACTTTGGAGTGGAAATAATTCAAAAGTGCGATGGAGGACAAAAGTTTCGATATGCGATGTTGCAATCACAATATCGCAAGTTTAAAGGGATAGCGGAAAGGATTAAATAGAACAAACTAAAATGGGTGAAGTAAAATTTGTGATGTGGTTAAATTTTCAGGTTACGATCATCGATGTGGTAAGTTCAGTGAAGTGCAAAGTGCGATGGGTGATGTGCCAGAGTTATCGCATCAACGGAATCAGTGGTAAGTGTTATGTGAAAAGCTAAATGATGTGAAGTGTGATTTGCAACGTGGTAAAAGTTGTGGGTTGTAATTTGTGATGTGGTAAGCTCACCAAAGTGTGAAGTGAGACGAGTGATGTGGCGGAGTTATCGCATTGGTGGAATAAGCAGTAAGTGTTATGCGAAATGGTAAATGGTGCGATTTGAGATTTCGCAATATCGCAATCGCAAGAGCAAGCAATAAG
The DNA here is from genome assembly GCA_034641835.2 of Pinus albicaulis. Taxonomy (NCBI): domain Eukaryota; kingdom Viridiplantae; phylum Streptophyta; class Pinopsida; order Pinales; family Pinaceae; genus Pinus; species Pinus albicaulis. Next base: position 668,895,158 of record CM076582.1, on the reverse strand, counting down.
TGTTTAATGGTAAAAGCTAAAATGTGCAAAGTGCGATTTGTGATGGGTGACATGGTGATGCGACCAACAACGGGGCTTGATTTCACAATACCACAATCGTAAGAACAATCGGTAAGTTATTAAGGGTAAAACCTAAAAGTTGCGATTTGCGAAGTGCGATGTATGGTGGCAGGGGACTCAAGGAGCAAAGGCAGAGGTTGGGTTTTCGATTTTTTTGAATGGTTTTTCATGTGTTTTTAATAAAAAGGGCAAGGCAGTCATGAACAGAGAAAAGAAAAGGAATAAGGCTTGAAGGGCTTAAGTGCATTAGGTAAGTACAGTTTTAAAATGAGAGGAAAAGGAGGGGAATGGAGGTGTAAGGGGAGTGCTCAGAAGTGAAACACACATGTGGATTCATGCATGGGAAACATACATGAATGCGTGATAAAATGGTGAAATAAAGGCTAGGATTTGGTAATACAAATTATTCCCAAAACTCAAATAGAAAGGAATTTTCGCATATGGGAAGGTCTTCGCTACTCGAACTCTATTGATAGAGATGAGAGGGGGAGACTTGGCCACAACTTTTGGATTTTTTCCTCTATTTTACTATGAATAAGAAATTAAAA